>JARKIC010000952.1:0-168987 GCA_029378375.1 Mycena olivaceomarginata | reverse complement strand
ATGTTCCATGGGACCAGTGAAGATCTTCATCCTCTTCCCGTCAAAAAGGGCAGTTCGTCCGGTGGGGTGATATAGAGCAGGTGTCTCCATAGGGGCCTGATATTATTTGTATCTAGCGCGAGTTCTATGAGCTGCCGCCGCTCGGAGTCGCCGATCCACTTGCTAAGCAGTTTCTCCAAGTTGATTAGAGGACTCGTGGTGACCAGCCATTCTGGGTACAGATCTGGAGATAAAGACATGAGTTCAATGTACATATTTGTTCACAGGCGTACACCACAGATGTGCAAGATACTTGTATACATCGTCCTCCACAATATATTCTAGCTGTCTGGCGTGGGATGGAAGGGATTGAGAGCCCCATTCTGCCTGATGCGAGGTATGGGACTCGTGTGCCGGTCGTTCCACAGGTCAGTTGTCATGAATCACCTGGGTTCTACTTTTTCACGCGACATGTCCGTATGGATACAGACGTGTCTTAGCAGCACGGGACTCTCATGGCACCACAACATGACCTTCTCATGGTTGAAACCTGGCCACGGATTCTAAAGCCGCAGACTTGGGGTAGTCTGTGCCACGGGATACAGAATATGTTAGGGACTAGGAACCCGTACAGACGGATCCCAGTCCCTGGACGTGTCACGTCTGACACAGAAGTGTATACGAAGGATCGGGATTTGAAACCACTGGATACAATGACATTAAGGATTAGGAAACCCAAAAATCGGGTCTTCTAAGTCCTCCGATGCCACGGGAACGGACACAGAGGAGTCCAGGAGTATCAGCATTAACACTCCTTAATGCTGTGGTACAGGAACTGATTGTTACAATGACAAACACCCAAGTGTCCACAAGTCGGTATGATGACAAGGGATTGGGGGGTGCAAGGTATTAACTGTTCGTCAATGAAGTTGAATAAAACACTAGGAGAGGTACAGACACCGGGGGCAAAAGCCGACGCACCTGGAAACCAGGTGCCTCTGAGGCATGTGCCCCACAGGTGGGAAGGCAGGTAACAGAAAACCTACAATAGTTGTTTGTCAGACAAAGAATTGACAAAGGAGGGACAAAGGACAGGCAGAATTTGCCTGGGCAGTGAAATCCTGCCTGTCCTTTGTGGCACCTTTATCTCATCTTTGTCGTTCAATGGCCTTTGTGGGTTGTTTGTCTGCTGTATCACAGCCTGCGGGGCACATGCCTCAGAGGGCACCTGGTTTCCAGGTGCGTTCGGTCGGCTTTTACCTCCAGTGAGAATAAACTACGACTAGGCTATGACTATATACTGTTCTTGTATCTAATCGAACCGTAAGAACTACCTTCCTAATAAGTAATGACTATGATCCGAGTGTAAGGCTTTGGCATGGTAAATGTTCGTAAGTAATGCTATGCTACTATATAAACTAAATGAACTGTCTATGCGTTGCTTCCATCTGTTCCGAGCATGTTCTTACCAAGACATGCCGTAGTCCGCAAGGCCAATTAGTAAACACCTAATGTATGCCATGTCTCCATGCATGTAAATATAACTGTTCATGCATATAGCATGTGTTCCAGCTCGATCATACCAACCTATTGTTCATGTATAATTAACTAACCCGATTCATCGGTAATTTCCTCAATCGTCGGGATGGCGGTATGGTGGTGTCACATGAGAGGTGCTATCATGTAGTTTGTGATAAGATAAAAAATGCTTGAATCGTGACACTGATCGTGATTGACCGTGATTGCTTTAATTTATTCGAAGCCTATATAAGCTCAGTAGAATCTCCATGTACAGTAGATTCTACCTCGTCTAATCTCAGGCTTCTACCTTGGCTTGACATAGGCATTGTCTCCACCCTGCCCTACTTCCTCCACATTGTACTACGGGTTGTATCCACGCCCCGGGTTGTATACCTGAGTGGATATCATACCCTCTTCAACTTGTTCCAGTTTCCGCCTCACATCCTGACCTACAACATACAGCCTCCTAGAGGGGATGCCTTATGGTTGGTCCTACTGCTCGGGGAACACATGAGCTACTAGCATCTATTGGGTTTATCCTGGTTGGGGTTCTCGCCGGGTTACTTGCTGTTTAGCCGACCCAGAGGCCATTACTGACACATGTCCTTCTCGCTGACTCCCACCAGCCATTGCTCCGTGCCAGGGGCACACTCCAGTAAGTTTTGACGTGGAACGTGCCGCCGCATTCGCGAGCGCTGCTGCACAGTCTGGCGTGTGATGGCACCACCGCTGCTGCTGCATACATTTGGGGTACACCAGCCATTGGTGCTGTCTGCCTGCCTGTGTTCGCATCAGCTGTCTGTGGTGGTCTTCTCGCCATTTCTACCGCATCTTCAACTCTCGCTACCACCACCATGATCTCCCTTTCCAGCCTCTCTGTAAGATTCCAAATTTCCCTGCACTGCTGTTCGACAGTCTGTGTGAGGACCTCAGCTGCTGAGTTTAGGTCTGTGGGTGTTACTGCCATGTCTTCTACCTGATCCGCCCACAAGGTGGGCACCTTGTTGGCTGTTGTGGTCCATTCTAGAATTTTTTTAATGCCATCAGTCATCTTGCAAAGCTCTTTGTCAACATTGCGCAGCTTGAGCAATATGGCCACTGCCCTGCAAGCATTCAGCAGTGACAACCAAAGTTGCCTCGGCGGGTGATGTACATTAAGATGAGTGCTATACCTCAAGGGTGTCGAAGGAGGGCAGTATCGTTGTGTGAGTATCCCTTCATGTATAGATGCTTGCAGACATCTTCCACTGACAATGTGTCCCAGGCTATGTCACTTTCACTTAGGAGGGCCTCTTGTATTTTCTGTAACTGTTGGCCGCCAGCACCTTTCATTGTTGCTCCGGTTTTGCCCTGTTGTCGATTGTCTTTGGTTGTGCTGTGCTTGTTGATGGCTGACTGGTCACGGATTTCCCCCAGTCTTTCGCTGGGGCTCGTTCCATGGGTTTTTTAGGTAATCATAGAAGTATAGAAGGTAAGCTAGTACTGCTACGCACATTGATGCCCAAGTCCCAAGCAGCCATGAGATGCAAATGACTAGAAGGCGAAGAGGGGGGCGAAGAGGGGGTGTACTGCAATGAAGGCACCACATTGATATTGAGTATTGGCCCCTTTGGCCCGAGCATGATTAGGGTTCTGAAGGTCTGGACCATGTGCAAGGTGGGCAGTATAGGGATGTTGACAGGCACAAATGTCAGTGTGGGCTCGGGGCTGCAATACTCAATGTGAGTATGTAATTGTCTGACACTTGACATATTAGACTACAATGACCTTGGAGTCCTGATACTCTATCAAATCGTCAAAAAAGAACTCTTGACAGGGACAGAGTAGATGACCAGCACAAGACAGCAGATAGAACAGTAGTAAATTCAGTATATTTATAGTAGTGCTCAGGCCATTTACGGCCTATGTGGCTACTTAGCTACATGCTATCAACAAGATACATATGTTGGTAGTGCATTGCCCATTCAAGCCCCACCCCCCAGAACAGAAGCCGGGATAGATGCAAAAGTGCCTGTAAATAGAAGATCCCTGCCAAAAAGTGTTTGTATGTCGGTAGTGCATTACCCTTTTGGGCCCCACACTCTGCCCCCCCGAAAATGGAAGCTGGGATTGATGCAAAAGTGCCCAAACAATAGTTGGTGGGTGCATGTAAAGCTGTGAGTTTGATGTGCGTGATTGATATGCAACCATGATGTGTACTGATTGTTGTGGTGGGGAGTGGGTGGCATGCTCCATTAATGGATGTGCCAGAATCGGGAAAAGGTCCCAAGGGTGAAAGAGAAGAGGTGTGTGGCATAGAGCAGTGCATAGGCATAATGGAACGTGCTGGGCCAGGTGGCCAAGACTTGGGTGGGATGAGCCCTCAGCATAGGGAAACTGTGCCACAGGCTCGTGCGGGGTGAGTGTGGTGGGCATGTGTCGGGCGGCACAACTGATGCCAACGATCTCTGGCACTTTCTACATCTGTCCCGGAGGGAAGCTCCAGGGTTTCCAACTTTGATGCCTAGTTGGCAGATAGGGGGGGGGGGGGGGGGGGGGGGGTTGGAGAGTGAGGGAGGTGCTGGTAGTGCCACTCGACCTTGTGATGGTGTGGCGTTTCAGATCAAGAGTTGTGGCAGATAGAACAAAGACATGGATGGAGAAGAAAAAGATTGGCAACTTGATGTGCCTGACTGCAAACAGCCACACTTACCAGAAAAAAAGGCCTAATTGTTATTTTGCCTGATTTTGTATAATATAGGAGGCACCCTGATGGTCTTCCGGATGTGGTAGAGTTTGCATCAGATTGCAAGTGCCGACAGATGGCCGAGCCCGGCATAACCAAAATGTGCCGCAATGCAAGGTGATACAGTGCTGTACAATGCAATGCCATGTGGAGAAAAAAAATGGCCAACCAAAAAACGTCAAGTTGCCTCGAGCGACATTAACTTACATTGAGCTGTACTTAATAACATTGAATTGCATCGAGATTCATCGAGTGCATTAGATGGCATCGTATTTTTGTCCAGTAAACACTGTCATACTAATTTCAACTTGGTCTCGAGTTGGGTCCAAGTTGGGGCTCAAATCGGGCCTCAAGTTGGGATTGTGTGAAACACCCTAATAATATTGTACATCTTGTAATAATTCCACTGCCTTGTGGCAAACACCCATTGTATCTGGATCCCGAGTGTGCTACAAGCGTGCTATCCGCTAACATAGAGCCTTCCAAGTGAACAGTCTCGTCCTCACCCCAGTCCTCACTCAGCTTCCCATCATCATCACTGATTAAACGCCGCTGGCACATTGAAGACTGATCATCCGTAACAAGTTCTCACCAAGGCTATGTTGGTTACAGCAATAACCACTCAACCAGACTGGTTAAGTGGTTATTGCTGTAACCGACAGGCTATGTGTATAAAACTCGGCCGTGCCGTGCCTGCGGGAAGGCTTTCCTTTTCACGATGTCCGCATTCACCCCTCAATTGATCATGATGTTGGAAAGATGTAAGCGCACTGCCCATTCGAAAGACTGACTGTCCATTGCCTGACCTTGAGGCTCTCCGCTTAGTACAATTCCATTAGTCTGTTAATCGCATCTGCCAAAAATCCTCAAGCTAACCCGGCCATTGTTGCCGTTCGTTGGCACTGTGCTGAACTGGTGTCTGCTCGGTGCACTCGCCCGTTCAAGTCTGTACGTTGCATATGGATGCGGAGTTTTGCTCTCGATTAACATTCCCTCATGATCAGGTATATACATCTTGGCTTTCCCGAAGGACCGACCCCGTCAACAAACTCCTCGTCGCTCTCGTTTTTACTGCGGAACTTCTGCAGACCCTCGGAGACAGCCGGAACGCCGATTGATTACTTTGGTATCTCATACGGCAACCTCGACACTCTTGACCAAGTGCGGTGGGGTTGGTTTTCAGTCCCAATTTTGGGAAGCACGAGTAAGCTCGGGACGCCTGTCATCGTTCTATCTACAGAGTCTGATACCCGATCGGCGATATCCAGTTGCATGTTGCGGCCAGATGTTCTTTGCCTGGAGAATCTGGATTATCGGCCCGCGGCGCTTGGTATACCCCTGCCTTGATTCGCAGTCGTAAATCAACCGCCGGAACGAACGGTATTGCTCCATGCTGATATACCTTTCAGATCACCACCACGCAGTGGATAGCGGGGATTCTGACTGGCGTGGATATTGCTCGTGCGGGGAAATTCTCGCGGCTGCAGGCGGATCATCTTACGACCGGAACCCGTTGTGCGTTGACTTGAGTGAGGTTTATCCCCAATGCTGATGATTGTCTCTGGGTAGGTATGGCTTTCGGCGACGGCTGCCGCCCGACCTTATCATCGTGGCGGGCACCCTGTACTATATCCAGAAGTCCCGCGACAAGAATTTTAGGTTGTACGAATCGAATGATACGAGCCTCGCGCTCTCGCGTCTTAATAATAAAGTGAGGCTCATCTCCGGATTGTGCTCTCAAAAGGTGCCTGACTGAACGCAGGTTTGCGTTGAAACACGGGGGTGCTCTGCGCCTTGTTCGCGCTTACAGATCTGATCCTGTTTCTCGGATTCGACGCGAAAATCACCCACCTGTCAGTGTGCATATGGCTATCGAAGGCGTATTCCAACAGCATCATGGTAGTGAGTCCATTTCCTCCGACGTAAGATATAATGGCCCACAGACTCTTTCCACTGTTA
Organism: Mycena olivaceomarginata; assembly: GCA_029378375.1. Classification (NCBI taxonomy): domain Eukaryota; kingdom Fungi; phylum Basidiomycota; class Agaricomycetes; order Agaricales; family Mycenaceae; genus Mycena; species Mycena olivaceomarginata. The sequence goes on along the minus strand of JARKIC010000952.1, from coordinate 162,803 downwards.
GATACTGAACTCGCGGGCGTACATAGGGCATGTGGTCCCTTCAGATGCACCACGACCCGGCATGTCGGACATAGTCTTCCATGGGCAAAGCTGGGCCACGAGATCTGTGCCCGTGTCTGTGCATCTTTCCGTGCATAACGCGGATGACTCGACACATCTCGACAGAGTAGAGCTCGACAAACGCGGGGACAAATAGGCGTGTGATCCAACCGGAGGTCTGACTATTTAATAGCTAACTGTAGACTGATATATTTACTCCGGACGAGCTCGTCCGCTTTCGTGGCGGCTTTGCGGAAGTTTGCCGTCGCATATTGGGAAGCGCCTCACGCCGTGTGGAGCGCCAGTGCATCGGTCTGGGGGGCTGGAACGTCGTTGCAGACGGCGTCCATCAGCGCGGCGAGGACGGCGGCGGAGACAAAGGCGGGGGTGTATATTTCGCCGAGTTCAGTCAGCTAACCACACATTGAGAATGCAAACTTACTCTATAGGCGTGAAGGCGTTCGAAAAGTGCGTGATGGGAGCGTCGCCGGGGGGCCAGCCAAGGATAGGAGAACGCGAGTCATACGTGTTTCGCAGACAGATGTAGAGTCCCGCAGACCGGAAAGAACCCTTAGGATAGACGCGAGGTTGGTGCGGATGAATACCCGTACGTCTCCAGATACTCCAAGTCTCCAACCCCATTCTTGTTTTGCCTAACCCTGGGCGCAGGGACGGCGATTACTCTCTCGGAATAGGCGGTGGCGTCTTTCGCCCAGAGGGCGCGGTAAGCGGCCATTCCTTGCGCGAATTGGTGGACGCCGTCCGCCGTGGAAATGTCTATAGACTGAAAGAGGTGTCGAAGGAAAGCGGAGTCGGCGTCGGGGGATTCCAACCAGGTCCGGAGATCTCCGGCGAGGCTCCGACTAGGTCATGAGCGTACCGTCTCTGCGTCGAAGGCATCCATGTCGCGTGCAAGTCGACGACCTAGCCCCTGAATGTCAAACGCGTGTGGCGGTGCGAGTTGGTCTCCCGCTTTGTTTGGCGGGACGACGGATGTGATTCCAGGCGCTCGACGAGCGTTACCTCCTCCCGCTCTTTTCGAACGTGACTGTCAGCCGCACGTTCCATGCGCGGCGCGCGCGCAGCGCTGGATGACGATTCAAAGCTCGAGGATGCCAAGAACTTCCTAATTCATCCGCAAAGCGTTTGTTTGGCCTGGTCAGTGAATCTCACCTCTCGTGCGACGAGTTATATTTCGGAAGGATAGGTGCGCATGACTCACTGCGGCATGAGCCTAGACTGCATGCCCATCCTCCTCCGTATCTCTTCAATCAGTGATGGACAACGGTTACAGCTTTTTACTCTGCCGGCTCCTCATCTGCTCGATTCTTAAACTCTGTGTTCCGCGCTTGTCGGCTTCTGAGATTCTTTACTGGCCAGGCTCATCACTGCATCATGTTACTGGTGCAGAATACTGCATTCATTTCACAGCTTTTACTTGCCGGTCCTGCTTTGAAAGTCTTTAATGCTGTCGCAGTCTCCCAAGGCTGCCTTGTTTCCTCCCCTCCATCACCATGAGCACCATCGACACCGTCCTCCAAAACTCTCCCTACACGCGCGCTCCTCGGGCCAGGCTGCCCAGTTACCCCCCCCGACCACCATGAGCACTGTTGACACCGTCCTCGAAAATTCTCCTTATCACGCGCGGCTCCTCAGGCAAATCGCGGAGCTCGAATACGTGCCGGCCGCGCTGCAGGAGCAGGAAACCCACATCGCAGGTCTGAAAAGAGACTCAGCGGCACTGGTGCCTAAGATTGCGGGGCTCGAGAGAAGACCAAGAAGGAGCGGATGGAGCATGAGCTGCAGCGCGATAATTCGACGGGGCGGTTCATGGCGAAGCTCACTGGGCGGAAGGAGAAGTTTGACGCGAAGGCGAGCAAGGAGGAGAGGTAAGTAGGCGCGTTTTCTGATTCGTACTACTCGTCCTTATCGGCGTGCAGGGAGTGGATGAGGCGATGGAGGCGGAAATGCAGGCCAAAAAGGAGCAGGAGGTGGTGCACACCATGCTTGCGGAAGCGAAGGCGGGGTACGGTGTTTCTCGGTTTAACCCGTATCTCATCCGAGTACTGATCGACGCGGGGCCTAGCGCGCGGATCTGCAGGACAAGCTGCAGGTGTATAATCAAACGAAGCAAGAGCTGGCGGCGCTCTATAGCAAGATCTTCGACGGCCCGACGCCGGCGTACCCTGAGGACGATCAGCTGGAATACCAGTCCAGCAAGCGCAGAACCGGTGCAACGAGATCCAAGCATCCCTCACTCGCGAGTCGCACATCGTGAGTTTGCTCCAATCGGCGAACACAGCATTGCAGGCGTGCAGCAGCAAGATCCAGCAGGCGCTCAAATACTCGAAATGGGGTACGCGTTGTTTTCCTGCACCGTCGATATTCGTATGTATATATCTGACTTCGCTCACTTGGCAGATATGATCGGCGGTGGCGTGTGGGTTCTTCTAGCCATTTATTCAGCCCGAGCAGGTCTCACCTACTTGCAGCAAGAGCGACATGATGGAGCGCAACGCGTTGACCGCGGCGGAGGTGCACGCGACGCTGGCGCAGATATTCATCCAGCAGGCGATCATGGCGTCGCCGCAGGTGCAAGCGATAGGCGGATCACGATCTCGAACGGGTGGGTTGCATCCTTTCGCGATGATGGCAAGGTGCAATATGCTCACGATGACCTCACCTGGCCCACAGCTCGTTCCTGAGCGACGTCTTTGACAACATCTTTACCGACCTAGCGTTCCACGGTTTGTTCCCTTTACTTTCCCCGTCATCTAGTCTTTGACTTGAGTTGTTTTGGCAGACAAGATCAAGAAATCTGCACGCAGCGTCGAGGCCGGGCAGTTGAATGTACGTTCTGAGTTGCCTTTCTTCCGTCCCCTTCCGCTTTGATGGCGCTGCTGACGCTCACACACACAGTTGACGAACCAGCTCAACTTGGCGCGCGCCCGCGCAGACTCCATTGGAGCGGACCTCAAGACCGCTGCGGACGTGCTGGCGCACGCACAGGGCGCGCTGGCTGCGTTCCGGTGCGGTGTATTCGATCGTCCTTTCGGAGAAGTGCCGGCGGAAGGGGAAGGGGATGCATTGCCGGAGTCGTGAGGTGTTTCTATTTCTAAAAGCACCCCCCAAATCGGTTGCCGTATGCTTGATACAAAGCGAGGCCCGAGAGGGAGGTCTTGCCGCCGAGTATTAGGCTCGGAGTAAATATGTCGACTCCCGAAATGCAGTCGGGTCATGTCTATGTACTATACTCATTTTGTACTATGTATTTGGTTTAGATTTTTCGTTTGGACGGAATTACGCCGTGAACCGCCATCTGGTTCAGGGGGACCTCTTTCAGCGGTTATCAAAACTTTGTTTCTGCACCCGGAAATTTCCTAATTCGTCAAAAAGCGGTTGTTTGGCATTGTAACAGGCATATCCTGTTTTGCTCTTCCTTACACCCACCATCATCCAGGCACCTTTCAAGTATGCACAGGATTCCACCGCCAAGAGTCCGCCTGACTCCGCCGGCCATATGCACCACGACTCGGTTATCTTGTCAATAATTAATCCTGTCTTGTCACCGCTGTCTCAGTCTCCTGCGGCTGTGTTTCAGGCGTCTGAAATACAAATTGCCTTGAGGTTCGCCGGCCTTGAGTACTCAGATTTGTTCTTTCCCGACGACCATGAGCATCACGGAAGCTGTTCTCTCAAAACTCTGCCCACCACGCGCAGCTCCTCGCGCAAATCGCGGAACTCGACTATGTCCCGCCCGCGCTGAAGCAGCAGGAGACGTACATCGCGGCTCTGGAGAAAGACTTGGACGCGCTGGCGCCGCAGATCGCGGAACTCGAGAAGACGACCAAGAAGGAGCGGAAGGAGCATGAGGCGCTGCGCGATTCGACGATGCGCCGGTTGGCGGCCAAGATCACTGGGCGGGAGGAGAAGTTTGCGGAGAAGGCAAGCAAGGAAGAGAGGTAAGTTAAGAAGTGCGCTCTTCGTAATTGGCGGGATAGGCGTACTGAGGCTCGCGCAGGGAATATATCGAGGCGCTGGAGAAGGAGATGCAGCAGAAGCGGCAGCGGGAGATGCTTAACGCGATGGTCGCGAAAGCGAAGGAGGTGGTACGTTGTTTCTCTGTTATGTATCTTATTTGATGCCCGTGTGCAACCAGCGCGCCGATCTGCAGGTCAAGATGGAGCCCTACGATAAAGCGCAGCGAGAGTTGGCCGCCCTCTATAGCCAAATTTTCGATGGCCCAACGCAGGCGTACCCTGAGGACGACCAACTGGAATCCCAGATCCAGCAAGCGCAGGACCGGTACAACGAGATCCAAGGATTCCTCAACCGCGAATCGCAGGCCGTGGGGCTGCTCCAAGCGGCAGAAGCTACGTTGGTGTTGTGCAATAAGAACATGACCCATGCGCTCAACTACTCACAGTGGGGTGCGTTCCCTGCCTTTACTGCGCCGACATTCCACTTCACTCACACTTGATGTATCTTTGCAGACACATATAGCAGCGGCGTGTGCGTGTGTTGCTAATATTTTCGCGCCAAGTCTTACGTCTGTTCAGCCTCAGCGACTTGATGACTGACTTGATGGAGCGCACCGCGCTGAACGGGGCGGAGGGAGATGCGACCCAGGCGAGAATACTCGTTGAGCAGGCGGTACAAGCCTCGCCACAGGTCCAGCCCATAGGCCAACTCACTATTCATCACGGGTGCGTTGTCCCTCCTTTTCCGATATCCTCTGCATACATTTACACACCTGGGCTGCAGCTCGATCATCGGCGACGTCCTCCTCGACAGCGTCTTCTCCGACAAAAAGTTCCATGGTCAGTCAGTCCCGTTTATCTTCCCCGTCAACTGAGCTTATTTGATTTTTACAGCCAGGATCATGGCGTCCTGGCACGATGTTCACGATCTGCAGCGCAGAGTAAGTGTACCTAGTCGAGACAACGCATGAGTGCTACTGACGCCCGCCGCCCGCGCAGCTAGCGACCCAGCTCGAGCTTGCGCGCGGCCGCGTCAGCTCGATCGGAGCGGACCTCAATGGTGCGGCGGACGCGCTCATACGCGCGCGGGGCGCGTTGTACGCGTTCCGGCGCGCGTGTTCCACAGCGTTTCCGGAGGAGGGAGTGGACTTGCCCGCCATACGCCTCGCACACCTGGTACGTGCCATCCAGCTTACTACTGCGCCGGAGGCTGACCTGCATTTTGTAGAGGCACCTGTGACCATGCCCAGGGGTCCAGAAGACCCCAGCGAGTGGCTCCACCCTGCCTACAGAGCCTTCGAACCACCACAAATTGAGCAACCATCAGCAGAAAGCAGCAGTTATTCTGCGCTGCTAGAGCCACATCCACAAGGCGTCTTGCAGTATGTCTCCATCCGCGTGGAGCAGCCGTGCGTGATTTCCTCGTCTTGCGAAATTTCGCCAGGCTGATGGAGTTCCGCGTGTTTAGGCAACCCGTATGGCGGCTGCGCTTGCCAGCGCTCCCCCAGCTCCGGGGGACGTTCCTTCTACTCCAAAGAAGACTAAGCCCGCCACCATGATGACTGTATTAGTCGGCGGTGCTTAAGTATTGTGGACTGCTATAGATCGGCTTCCCCTATTTAGGACATGCTATAGCTGCTGGAGTTTATGTTTAAGAGGAGTTCAATCATTAATTTTTACCCCAGTCCGTTCAATAGCGATGAGATTCATAGCTACACTGAACGCCATCCGGCCGAAACCTTCCTAATTCGTCGAAAAGCGGTTGTTTGGCACACGTAACGCGCAAATTTTGACTCCTTTCTCTCTCCCCTTACACCAACGACGGAAACATCGGAATATGCACAGGACTAGACAGGACTGCACTGCTAGTCTGCTGGTCGGCTGCCTTGTTGCTGTTGTAAGCTGCTAGGAAGGCTGTGCTACACCTATCCTCGCCGAGCATCATCCGAAATCCAATAAATTGAATAATTGTGGGACGCCTATTGTTCTTCCCCACCATGAGCGTCACAGATGCCGTCCTTGAAAACTCTGCCTACCATTCCCGTCTCCTCGCGCAGATTTCTGAACTCGACTACGTCCCATCTGCGCTGAGGCAGCAAGACACATACATCACAGGCCTGGAGAAAGACTTGGCGCAACTGGCGCGTCAAATCACGGCGCTCGAGAAGTCAACGAAGAAGGAGAGGAAGGAGCATGAGGCTCTGCGCGATTCCACGACGCGCCGATTCGCGGCCAAGATCACTGGACGGAAGGAGAAGTTCGAGGCAAAGGCGAGCAAGGAGGAACGGTAAGCGCGTCAATTGATTGGCATACTCCCATTCATGCTTCGTGGCGTAGGGAGTATGTCGAGGCCCTGGAGAAGGAGATGCAGCACAAGCGGCAGCAGGAGACGCTTGACACCATGATCGCCGAAGCGAAGTCGGTTGTAAGCTGTTCCTCAGTTCTGTACAGACCGTACTCGATTCTCATGGTACACCTTAGCGCCTGGATTTGCAGGAAAAGTTGGACCGCCATGATAAAAGCGATGCGAGATTTGGGCGGCGCTCTATAGCAAAGATTTTCGATGGACCGACGCAAGCGTACCCCGAGGACGATCGACTAGAGTATCAGCTCCAACAAGCGCAAGCTAGGTACAACGAGATCCAAGAAGCGCTCAACCGCGAGTCGGCGCGCCGCGAGTCTGCTCCAGTCGGCAAACGCCTCTTTGCTGACGTGCAATAGCAAGATGCAAGAGGCGCTCAGCTACTCACAGTGGGGTTCGTTGTCCTTCCCTGGACGTTCCTAATTTACTCAATTCATTCACAGACATGTTTGGCGGCGGAACGTGCGTCCCTTGCTTACATTTCCTGTAACATCTCACATTGGTCCAGCATGAGCGACATGATGGAGCGCAACGCGCTGAGCGCCGCCGAGGGGCAAGCGGAAAATGCACAGCTCCTCGTTCGGCAGGCGATGATGATGTCGCCTCAGGTGCAGCCCATAGGTTGAAATCAGCATCGCCCACGGGTGCGCTGTCCCCCTCTTTCTCGTTGTGCATATGTGCTCACCACCCGCAGCTCGATCTTCAGCGACGTCGTCTTCGACAACATCTTCACCGATATGGCGTTCCATGGTCAGTCCCACTTTGCTTCCCCGTGAACGGTGTTTTATGTGGTTTCGCAGACAAAATTAAGAACTCCGCGCGCAATGTCCAGGCCGTGCAGCTCAACGTACGTCTACCGCAGCGTCGGCCCGGCCCCGCCCACATATGTATCAGCACGCGGCTGACCCTTCTTCCACATCTAGCTGATGAACCAGCTCAACCTTTCGCGGGGCCGTGCGGGCGCCATCGGGGCGGACCCTAACCGCCGCAGCGGACGCACTGACGCGCGCGCGGGGCGCATTGGACGCGTTCCGGCGCAGGCGTATTCGAACGGCCTTTCCGGATCCGGATCCGGGACCTGCCTGCGTATACAACCGCAGTCCGGGGATGGTATGTCCGGCTGATCTCGCGGCACCAGAGGCTGATGTATTTGTTTTTGTAGAGGGGCCCGGTGACCATGCCCCGGGGTCCAGACGACGGGAATGGTATGTCCTGGACTCCTGCTTGATCTTGCCGCACCAGATGCTGATTTATCTTGTAGAGTACGGTGACCATGGCCGCGGGGTCCAGAGACCCGCCGAGTGCCTACGCGCCTCCGCCTGGGCCTCCCGCGTCCCTGCCGCCCGCCAGCAGCTACGCCCCGCCTCCAGGGCCGCCTCCCCAACCGCAAATTCAAATCCAGCACCCGGTGACGCAAAGTAGCTACACGCCCCCGCCGGGGCCGCCTCCAGGGGGCTCCCGTGCAACCCTCTCCGTCGGCGTGGGGTAGTCGTGCGTCTTTTCTTTGTCATTTAAAATCTTCTAGGCTGATTTTGGGTGTGCAGGTAACCCGTACGCGGCCGCCCTTGCTAGAGCTTCGGCTCCTGGTTCTGAGCAGGCCCCGCCGGTGCCAGAGAAGTCGTGATGATAAATGATGACTGCGTTGGGAGAGGGTGTTGATTGTCTACGTATCACTGTGATGGCTCTATAAATACATGTATACCCCAGTGTTGTACGAGATCGTCACTTGTCGAGCACATCCATATACTACATATAGCTTTTGCACTGAGTAATGCATTTTTTGTTTGTTTGAAAGTCACTCTCAGTGCACAGCCTCAGCGAGAAGATCGCGCGGAAGAATTTGGAAGAGAGCAGCGGCGAACCCGCAAGGCCAGTTGTGTATTCGTCGTGACTGATTTTCAAAGGTGAATGGCTGGTTGGTTTGAGGACGATGCAAACAACCGCTGTCTTCTGAATTAGGGAATTTCTTGCCTGTGACAAAGTGACAAAGTGACTGATCTGACCATCCTTCAACCGCCATGGCTCCAGGCTCGCCGACGCTTCCTCGCGAGCTCGAGAGGGAAATTTTCGAGCTTTGCGCTCTATCTCGACCTGCATTCATCCCAAAGCTCATGCTGGTTGCGCAGCGTGTCAAAGAGTGGTTAAAAACAGCGGCTGTGGTTTTCGGAGATTGTCTGATGCGTTTTGTAGGGTTGAGCCTCTGCGTTTATCGTACCATGATTCTCGGATTTCCCAAGCAAATTACCGATCTTCCTCTCTTCTCTGACGACATTATATCTTCCCTTCGTCGGCCGCCCACGTTCTTCCACACTGTCGTGCGCTATTTAATCCTGTTCCCCTCCTCGGACATGAAGGCGATGTTGACCTTATGCACCAACGTGGAGGATCTTTGGCTCTACGATCTTAAACCCGCGTTGATCCCACTAATCGGGGCTCTCCCTCTCAAACGTCTCCGTGTCAGCGCTGCTCGAATGCCGCTCCCACCCAGTCGCATCTTTTCACACTTGACACATCTGCACCTGGGGGGTAACCGCAATAGCGCGGAGGACACCTGCGCTTTTATTGCGAGCCTACCGAAACTCACCATCTGTCGATGGGCACCGACGCCTCGGTCCCCACATCGCACAAAATATTCGAGTCGTTGCCGTCCATACGTGTCCTAGTCTTCTTTGAACATTACAGAAGGGTCTGGTCGGCCGATAAAGCCGCCGTTGGGAGCTCCCGCAGGATGTGCGATTCGTGGTCATGCGCCCACGGGATAAGATTGATTGGTATGCGGGGATTCAGCGTGGGACAGACTACTGGAGTGACGCCGAGACCTTTGTCGAAAAGCGCAGAAGGGGGGAGCTAGATTGTACGTGCTATTACTTGGACTCAAGGATGGCTTGACTGAATTTTCTGCCAGCGCGGAATTATTTCTGGGAGCCGCCATCATGAGGAGCCATGTCGACCTTGCCGCACTCCTTTGCCAGTGGCCTTTTCATCTTATCTTGTGATTCCTCGAAACTGTCCTTCTTATCATTGGTGTACCTTGAATCGATCATGTATGCTGTCTTTCGCTCCAAACTGTTTCTTCTCCCAAGTTCTCTGTGCTCTGCCCGATGTGCGTCCTTGAACTCTCGCAAAGCACTTGGAATCAACAGTACACATTAGCGACGACAACTCCCACAGCTAAACGATGCGGCTCAAACTTCGGACCGGGGCCACCTAGTAAATCATCCACTGGCATTATATGAGATGTTGAGCCTTTTTCCTCGCCACCTGTTTCAATTTTTACAAGAAATTGCGCTTGCTTACTGTATGCTTCTTACTGTATGCTTTCTAGATTATATAGATAGAGTCGGACACGGTATTTGGAACACCACCTTTATCCTTGGGTAGATCTGAGGTACTGGGGTTTGACTCCCTGTGCCCGAATTTCTCATAATGGAGGGAATGGAGGGAGTATTTTTTTGAACAAGAAATCGCCTCCGCGACCCCCCCCCCCCCCCCCGCTTACTGATTCCCAGGTAAAACAAAAGTCGGGAGTATGGCACACCACCTCGATCTTTGAGCAGGCATACTCATTGGAAGCAGCTCGGTTCAAAAATCAATACCCGACTCTCCGTGTTCGAACGGGCTGCGAGCCTGGACATCCCGCCAAGTTCTATGCTTAGAGACCGCGCCAGATAGCCAATAAATCGGACATGGTGTGGAATACACCGCCTCGATCCTTGGTCCAACAACATTTGTCGGGAGCCACGACCAGGGTTCGACTCCCTGTTATAATTGATAGGAATCCCGCTTCTTTTCCCTCAAAAAACAGTTCCAGGAAGCCGCACTCGCACGAAATCGGACATGGTCGAACGTACACCACTTCTCATCATCACACTTGTCGTAGATTCGGGCTCGGAAGGTTCGGAGTCCCCGTCTGACTGGAATTTGGTACGATTTTTTTTTGGTCTCTTAGACCGCAGTTTCCAGGTAGACGAGCAATCGGACATGGTGTGCTCAGCTTGCCCCGCCAATTGAAGTTCGAGGCGGCTGGAGAGTTGGGGTCCAACGCTTGTGCCCAAATGCACACATCCTCCGCTGTTCTCAACCTGAAAGTGTACATCTCAATAATAAGTATGTCGAGTTCAGTTAGAGGTACAGAAATCAGACATGGTGTATGGTACGTCATTGAGTTGCTAGAGTCGGGGTTTGAGCCCCCCTGTCTGAATGCATTTCTGGCCTTGTCAATTTTATTTCTTTTGGCGTGGTACTCTCAGGTTACGAACGCGGCGAGTTGGAGTTGACGCCGTCTCTCACGGCTGAGTCTGGCACTGCCAGTACTTATCCCATACAGTGTGAGTTGATTCCTTGGATTCAATCTGCAAATCACTGTGCGCCTGACTTCTGATTGTACGGTCGGGGACGGATATCTTGCTCTGCGCCGAAACACTTTCGTTCATAATAATCACGAAGTGCAATGTCCAGTCGTGGTACTAATACTTAATAGCGGACATTCTCCGGCTTGTCTGCGACGAAGGACGCTGTGAGGTAAGCCAAAAAACTGTCGACGCCCGGATTCCCGCCGAATCTTTGACTATGTCTATAGCTTCCCATTCCCGAGCTGTGAGACTGTGGACATACGGCTGGAGGGACTACTTCAAGTTATGGGGGGTCCGAAAATGTCCTCGAACGCCATCTACTCTGTTTTAGATATGCCCAGAATCCTCTAAGAATGATGGCAAGCTCTTTCTTTGCGCTTATGCATGTATACGACGGAATACGTCGAGTACAAATTGTCGCGTTGGTCACCTGACCGCGTTTCTCCTCCTCTTTCTTACAACTGAAGGTGCATCCCGAATGTTGAAATAGACGATTCCTTGTGGGCCCAGCAACTGAGAGGATTGAAAGCTCAGCCGTGAGATATCTGGCCTCGGTTGGATTTTCAAGTCACTACATCAACACTACATAGATGAAGAAACCATTGACAGGTGCGTCGAACGCTTCCAGGGTTGCGTCGTCCGCCGCGGCCGCATCATTTTCTCCTGCGTCCAGTTCCCCTTGTATCTTCGATTCGAGGAACGCACCTCGCCCAAAAACGCGGGCCTGTCGGGGCTCTCGGCGAAGACGGTGTTGGCGGCGTCTTGGGACGAAGCGAAGGCCGCAACTGACGCGGATGCGGCGAGGGCGGCGACAGTCGGGCTGGCCGCGGCAGTCACGACTGCGGCGGGGGCAGTAGCGGCTGCGGCGGGGCAGTGGCCTGCAGAAAGAGTCAGGATATCATGCAGTGGGTTTCGACAATCTGAGTACGCACGGGTCTGCTTTTTTGGTGGCCTCTGAGTGGGGCCGCGGAGGCACAGCTACATGTTCCCACAATCATTACAGGTGACGGCCACGCGTCTTCTCGCGTTTCCACCTTCGCTGAGACCTCCAAACCTCCAATCCGACGCGTCTAAACACTGCCACCGATTGACATGTTCTGCCCACAGAACTCAGCCCAAAATATATTCCCTTCCCCGTGCTCCCAGCGCTCGCCCGAGATTCGAACTGCACAGACCGCGATGAGATCTGGAATCCTGGGCAACGGCTTCTCCTCCGCTCTCCGCACGTGTTCGTCGCACCGAGGATTGTAGCGGTGGACCATCTGCGCTTGACTGAAATTCCTATCATGGAAGACGGGCACTGGTGGAAGCGCGGGGGTGCGCATCATCTCCGTGTGGTCCGTGCCATGCGAGCCTGCGATAGTGTCATCGCGGCGGCTGTAGCGGGCGCTGGCGATGGGACGCTGGTGTGCGAGGTGCTGCGCACGGGTGGCGTGCGGCGGAGTCGTCAACGAGGGGGGTGGTATGGCCCCGAGGATCGGTGTGGCAAGAGGGGGGTTACGGGGCGATGGGAGATGGCCGCGGAGTGGCACGCCGGGGGTGCAAGCTGCGTTCGCGGTGTGCGGCAGGTCAAGGTTTCGAGTAGAGGCCGGCATGGCCGCAGAGGATAGGCGCGATACGCGGGCAGGGGATGAGGGCGGTGTGGGCGACGGAAAACACACGTTGCACTTGCTGCGTGCTCTGGCGATGCTGAGATCGCACCCCCGGTGCCGGACAGGAGCTAGCTTCGAGCGGAGGATAGTGAAGCTGGCGACGGGTGGGGAGGTGATAGCTGTGGGGCGGGTGACGGGAAGCGGCTGCCGCAGGTGCTGCGCACGCGGGTGGTGGTGCATGCCGTGTTGAGGATGTGCCCGGCGCGCATGTGGATGGGGAGAATGGTACTTGCTGGAGACGCGCTTGGCGTGCGAGCTGGCGATAAAAGCGGCACCGGTGATCATCGTACGCGCGAGGTGGTGAGGGTGGTACCGGGGAGTACGGTAGGCGCAGGTGTCGGGCGGCGACCGCAGTACACTGCTGAGGAGTCGCGGCGTGCGGGAAGGCGATGAGGCGACGTGGGCGGTGGGCGGTGGGGAACGCCAGCGTCTCATGCTGCGCATGCAGCTGTCGGTGCGTGTCGGGCTTGGGTTCGCGCCGGCGTGGTGTCGAGCGCGTCGGCGTGGCAGGAACGGTAGAGTGCACCAGTGGCGGCTCCCAAGTCGTGGGGCGAATCACTGGTGTAGATGGTCCCTGCGGGCAGCGAGCGGCGCTCCCGGTCGCAGCACGCGTCATATGCTGCGCTCCAGCGAGCCGGGCGTCGGCAATGTGGAGGAGGCGTCAAGGGCATCCGAAGAGGCACGACTCTGCTCTACGGACAGCGGTGCTGCTGAAGATCGCCGGAAGTGCGCGTTTACGCCATCTCGATTTTTGAGATGCTGACGGGGTGCGCGCAAGATAGCTGACGAGGAAGTGAGTATATACCTCATGCGTGGAAAAAAAGAGACTGAAGAGGGACGAAGGAATGGAAAATAAAGAGGTAAAAAAGGAAGAGCAACGCACATAGAAAGGCTCCGAATTGTACCTAGTGGGTGCGCAGGCCATTCGAGCATGGCACCGAGCATCCCGCACATCACGAGCGATATGATGCTGCTGCCCGCTCCGAGTGGCGTGGGCCCGAACGCACGTATGCAATGCTGGGCGTACTTGCTTAAATTTCAATTGAGGGTGGTCAAAGAAGATGCTGTACAAGGTCATTAGCAAAGATCGAGGAATAAAAGGGCACGTACGATGCTCACGAGCACGAATCTCAAGCCGCGCACGCAATGAGAGCAGCACCCCGAAGCGACGCTGCGGAAGGGGCGCGCGCGCCGGGCGCTGGGGACTGGAACAGGGAAGCACACGAAATTAGCGCGCAAGAAGATGCACACGCTAACGCGTCCTCGATCTCAGTAGTCCACGACGAGGGCTTGCTTCCAGCCATATGAGAGGATTGGAGTGTAATTGGGAAAGCCGCCTTCGAGGCATAGCCGGCGGCCATCCAGGCGGGGTCGAGCGTCGAGGATGTGAGTTGGAGACCGACGTGGTGATCGCCACAGCAACGACGGACGATAGCGCCACGCAGTGCCAAATAAACGCCCTAGGCCGAAGGTGGGGTAGGGCGGATGGGCGGTCCAGGCTGCGCCGTAGGCTGGTATGTTGGAGGACGTCAGGAATAAGTAATTGGATAAGACAGTTGATGCCGTTTGCGCGGGAACGCGGTAGCCATTGGGCGACCAAGTAGTTTACTTAGGTAGCGGGCTGGAGCAGCCGAAAACACCCTACTTTGCGGGGAGTAATATCTTGCAGTGGAAAGGTGATATGAGGGAAATTGGCCGGGGCAAAATTGAATGGATACCCTGAGTCCTGGTTTACGGCAGAACATTCGAAAACCGATGTTCTATACTTCACAAGAGCGCGGTGGGGTGCTTCGCACCCCACCACTTCGGTTGAATATCGGATGATTGATGGCGGAGTTTAAATGGCTTCAGACGGACAGAGAAGCGTAATCTTATAAAGAGGAGGATGAGTGTAATGATGGCAGGATATTTTCATGTGCTATCCGAGTCCATCTGATGTGTTCTAACCGTTAATACAAAGTTTGACGCCATATAATCAGAAAATGATGCATGCTGCCGCATGCTGGCTGTGCCTGCCAGTGAGCTGTCAGTGAGCTGTGTACAGGCTCTTGTTCTTTAACCTCCACGTCTACCGCACTTGCAAAATCAACAATCTACTCAGAGTTTCTACCAGTTGGTACTGGCCCTGTGATGTCTCACCAGGCTAGTGGATTCCACACAATAAATCAGCACATCTACGGTATGTAGTGGAATTGGTAAGAATACCAACCTTATTACTTATGTTCCTTAGGTGGCATGGGGGGCAGTGGTGGAGTGGGTGGTGACCAGGGTGGCACTGGGGGCACTGGGGAGGGTCCCAGAATAACCTATGGTGATATCCAGACTCAACACTTTACCATGAATTTGTAGGTTGATTCATTCTCTCCCAAATACTGTTTCTCAATAACGGAAATTTTGACAGAGGCAACACCAGAGAGATTCTAGCAAGTCTCAAATGTGTGGCAGCACGATATGATGCTGCCAACACACCTGACAAATGCATGAATGGTACACGAGTTAACCTAATCAGGGACCTTGTTGCACACTTGACCAGCACTTCTGATTCAAACCGTCTGGTCATGCTCAGTGGGGTTGCAGGTTCAGGCAAATCTACAGTGGCAAAGACAGTTGCAGCTATCTTGGCTGAGGAGAAAAAGACTCTTGCAGCATCTTTTTTCTTTTCCCGTGACCATACAGACCGCAAGGAGATAAATCACCTTGCTACAACACTGGCCATGCAGCTTGCAGATTATAGTCCTGGCTTTCAGGCTCATCTCATTGAGTTACTGAAGAAAGATAGTACTTTCATTTGCCAGGCAGAACCACGCCTACAATTCCAGAAGCTGGTTGTAGAAATTCTTGGGAAGCTACCTCCCTGTTCAACACCATGGGTCATCTGTCTTGATGCTCTGGATGAATGTGGCAAAGACCGTGGCCGGAGTTTCTTGTGGTGGCTATCTGATAGCATTGGTCAGATCCCTGCCAATATCAGATTCTTTCTGACTGGACGGCCTGATGTTCCTTCCTATCTGGAATTTGATACACTTCTTCCTCTGGTGCATAGGGTTGTCCTTGATAAAATTAAACCCAGTATAGTTCAGGGTGATATCCACCTCTATGTTCAGCAATCACTCAATGGGGCCAACTGGATTCCACCTCATCCCTGGAAAATTCAGAGAGACCAGGCAGAAGCAATAACAGTCCGTGCAAATGGGCTCTTTGTTTTTGCAGCTACAGCTGTTCGTTATGTTCTTACAGGACTGCCACAAACACCACCACAAGAATCTGTTGATGACCTCCTGGATGGTGAAGCTCTTACTGACCTGCATGATTTATACCTCCGCATTGTGAACTATGCCATCCCATTAGCTGCCCCCAGAGACCGGCGTGCTCAACGCTCACATAATCGAACCATGAAGATTCTGAGCACAATTTTGCAGCTCCAGGAACCTTTGGATTACCAGAGTCTAGCAGACTTGCTTGAATTGGATAAAACAGTTCTTCTTGGGATACTACTCCCTCTGAGTGCTGTGATACATGTTTCTGATACTCCAGAGTCAGCAATCAGAATTGTACATCTCTCATTCAGAGAGTTTATGATGTTTTATGTTCAAGTACACCGGCCAGATATCCTTTGCATCACAGACCATCAGCAGCGAGCTCTGGTGTCAGCTCTTATGAAGGTGTTGGACAAGCAACTGAAATTCAATATCTGTGATCTACCAACCTCATACTTGCGAAACATTGACATGCCAGATTTCCAGCAGAGACTTGACAACTACATCCCATTTCATGTCCGATATGCTGCTCGATTTTGGGTGGATCATCTAGTAGAGACACCCAATGATTCATGCTGTGTCCAAGAGGTGCAAAACTTATTATTCACAAAGTTCCTGTTTTGGCTGGAGGCATTGAGTTTACTCAGGATTGTTGGCTATGGACAACAGAGCCTGTCTAAATTGATAGTTTGGGCAAATGAGGTATGTTTCAGAATGATCCTATGAGATGTTATGTGTACTGAAGATCATTAGAGCAAACCCCTTGTTCAATTTGTGATTGATGCCCAAAGATTTATCTATTTCTTTCGGGAAGCAATTGATCAAAGTGCTCCCCACATTTATCTATCAGCACTGGCATTGGCACCAGAGGAGTCCAAAATTGTGCAAAGATTTGAACATGAATTCCCACAACTGGTATCAATTACAAGAGGGAAGATGAAACAGTGGCCAAATACAATTGCTGTGCTGGAGGGACACACCAGGGCGGTCACCTCAGCCGCCTTCTCACCTGATGGCAAGAGAATTGTGTCTGGCGGCTCCGGTGACAACACTGTGCACATTTGGGATGCAGAGACTGGAGCTGCACTCAGGGAGCCACTGGAGGGGCACACAGATTGTGTCTGGTCAGTTGCATTCTCACCCAATGGCAAGAGAATTGTGTCTGGCTCTGATGACAACACTGTGCGCATTTGGGATGCAGAGACTGGAGCTGCACTCAGGGAGCCACTGGAGGGGCACACAGATTGGGTCAGGTCGGTTGCATTCTCACCCAATGGCAAGAGAATTGTGTCTGGCTCCAGTGACAACACTGTGTGCATTTGGGATGCAGAAACTGGAGCTGCACTCAGGGAGCCACTGGAGGGGCACACTGCTGTGGTCACCTCAGTTGCCTTCTCACCCAATGGCAAGAAAATTGTGTCTGGCTCTGAAGACCAGACTGTGCGCATTTGGGATGCAGAGACTGGAGCTGCACTTAGGGAACCACTGAAGGGGCACACAGATTGGGTCAGGTCTGTTGCATTCTCACCCAATGGCAAAAGAATTGTGACTGGCTCTTGGGACAACACTGTGCGCATTTGGGATGCAGAGACTGGAGCTACACTCATGAAGCCACTGAGGGGGCACACCATTCAGGTCACCTCAGTTGCCTTCTCACCCAATGGCAAGAGAATTGTTTCTGGCTCCCAGGATAAGACTGTGCGCATTTGGGATGCAAAGACTGGAGCTGCACTCAGGGAGCCACTGAAGGGCCACACTGATACTATCAGCTCAGTCGCCTTCTCGCCCAATGGCAAGAGAATTGTGTCTAGCTCCTATGACAAGACTGTGCGCATTTGGGATGCAGAGACTGAAGCTGCACTCAGGGAGCCACTGGAGGGGCACACTGCTGCGGTCACCTCAGTTGCCTTCTCACCCAATGGCAAGAAAATTGTGTCTGGCTCTAAAGACCAGACTGTGCGCATTTGGGATGCAGAAACTGGAGCTGCACTCAGGGAGCCACTGAAGGGGCACACAGATTGGGTCAGGTTAGTTGCATTCTCACCCAATGGCAAAATAATTGTGACTGGCTCCTGGGACAACACTATGTGCATTTGGGATGCTGAGACTGGAGCTGCATTTGGGGAGCCACTGGAGGGGCACACAAATGAGGTGACCTCGGTTGCATTCTCACCTGATGGCAAGAGAATTGTGTCTGGCTCCTTGGACCACACTGTGTGCATTTGGGATGCAGAAACTGGAGCTGCACTCAGGGAGCCACTAGAGGGGCATACAGATTGGGTCTGGTCAGTTGCATTCTCACCCAATGGCAAGAGAATTGTGTCTGGCTCCAGGGACAACACTGTGCGCATTTGGGATGCAGAGACTGGAGCTGCACTCAGGGAGCCACTGGAGGGGCACACAGATTGGGTCGGGTCAGTTGCATTCTCACCCAATGGCAAGAGAATTGTGTCTGGCTCCAGGGACAACACTGTGCGCATTTGGGATGCAGAGACTGGAGCTGCACTCAGGGAGCCACTGAAGGGGCACACAGATTGGGTCTGGTCAGTTGCATTCTCACCCAATGGCAAGAGAATTGTGTCTGGCTCCAGGGACAACACTGTGTGCATTTGGAATGCAGAGACTGGAGCTGCACTCAGGGAGCCACTGGAGGGGCACACAGCTCAGGTCAACTCAGTTGCATTCTCACCTGATGGCAAGAGAATTGTGTCTGGCTCTGAGGACAACACTGTGCGCATTTGGGATGCAGAGACCAGTCTGCATTGGCACATACACAATGGTTGGGTCTCTTGTCTCCCCTGGGAACTCCTTTTTTGGCTCCCTATGCCCTTGAGGGTTGGACTGTGGTATCCATACAACATGCTTGTTATTGGCCAAGAACAGACCTTGCTATCATTTGACAAATTTGTATGTGGCAGAGACTGGGCAAAGTGTTATGCCCCAGCAGAAAGCCTATAAATATGCCCTGTTTACGGACCGACTTACATTACATAACGATCACTAATTCTTACCCTTGGCCACCGCTGTACCTCGCTTGTAGACCTCTCTTGAATTCCATACTGTGGTTCCGTTGACCCTCAGTGTGTTTGTAAGCAGTAATACTCAGATGGGCATGGATAGCGTGAATGGCTTGCATTGCATACCTGTAAGCAGAAATACTAAAGTATAAATAAGTAACAGAAACAAATGAGAAGCAAGGAAGAGACAAACCTCAGACGGGCATGGATAGCGTGAACGGCTGAGGAATGTCTCTGTAGGTATGGTGTTAAGTATGTAGACAAAGCTGTAAAGTGATATGAATATAGCTATCTCGGGAGACATGCTGTAGACAATGCGGAGTTGAAATAAAGCTGTAGCAGATAGATGGAAACCAGAAAAAGGGAACTGAAGCAGTGCGTTGAGCCATTACAACAGTGTTCGTGTCTCAGTGTATCCTGGTTTTGCACCCAGGCTTCCAAAGCCCTTGATAAATAAGAAACATCTTAAACAATGTATCTTGGTTGATCCCTCATGCTCAATTCCATCTTATGCCATGGAACCAGATTGTTCAACCACTCAGGTGACTACTGTGATACCTCTTCTCTCAACTCGCCAGCATCCATTTCTGCCTCATCTACCCTCTTCATTACCCCCACATGAACCCTTACTCTCTAAATGCCCTGCTCTTGACCTACTTTTTGTTGTTCATAAGGATGGACACAGGTACACCCGCAGGTACCTTCAGGCTTACCTGTATCCAGACCCGCAAAAACCGCACCCATGTATGGGTCAGGTCTAAAACCCATACAGGTTACCCGCAGATCCTCAATGCACCCATGGGTTCCCAAAGCCGTCAGGTATACCCGCCGAAATTCCAGCACAAATAATATTAACCGTTCTTTAAGATTTTGCTCATTCGGCGGTGCCCATCAATTTTCACATGTTGCTGCTTTCTCCATTCATCAATTACTGTTCTTTAAGCAAATGACTCCTCGGCTGAGCTATACCTCTATATATATCTGTCTTCCTTTAGCTATTCCTCTGCTCATCCTCTGGGGCCCACCCCTTCCATCCTCGGCTTCTTGTGCTTTTGAACCTGATCTTTTCATTTGCCACAGAACAGCCGACCCAACCGCAGTTCTTTCTTGACAGGACACTGTGGATTGCAGTTGTGGGCTACGGTGTAGCATGATTCTGTTCATCCAGCCGTGAGGCCACGTAGTTCTCCCAAACAATTCTCGACATTTAAAAGCGGTGCTGCTCTGCTGTCATTTGGAATGCTGATTTTTCGCCCGCTTTGCTCATACTCAAATTAATTCTTGGGCCCCTGTGGTTTCTCAACACTCTCACCGCTGCTGGGGTACCTGGATTTGACCTATTTCTGGGTTATCTTTGTCCTGTCACGGTCAAATCAATGGCATTTCTCAAATCCTGTTGCTTCTGCTCTCAAATTTTCCGGTTCTCTGGTCAGCATAATTATTGTGGAGATAAATCTCATTAGCTCTTCAAACCACAGGAGATTCTACACTCTTGGAGGCTGCGGCTATCAATGTTTCTGGGTTTTTTTTTTTCACTCTCTTCCCTCACCTATGTTTCTTGCCCGTGGAAGCCAATCCCCACTCAGAACCTTTCGAGACAAATTGCAATCCTAAACCCTTGATATAACGCAAAGCCTTCTGCTTCCTCCTACCCATCCCTAATGTCCATTTCTTATGCACAATAATAAAGCTCCCTCTTCATGTCAAACTAATTCTATCGTGGCCTCAGTTTCTCGGTGGACAGCATGAGCTTGAATTTCTCTTCGCAAACCTGTGTGTTTTTGCTCATCACTTAGGTATGTTGTGCTTTGCGACAAAATTTCTTTCGCTCCTAGATACCGGAGCGAAGCAGAGGTCCATCTTGTTTTATAGTCACATATGATGCGGCAAAATGTCGACTACTCAAAAATCTCAACCACTCTCATTTTCTGAGCTATTGTGATGCGGGTTCCGTAGGCCTCGCCAGGCTGGAGGTAAGCGCGCACGGATATCGTATCCGGCGCAGCTATGTGTGACGGGAGGCGCCGACTCGGGCCCTCCCCGTGTTGTAACCCTTCATCTAGGGCCCATGTCACCCTTGGATGGGGACTCCGCAGCACCGAGACCGTGGAGCAGTTATACGCGTGCTCAGGCATTCAGCGGGTCCGGGGCGGGGGGTTCCCTCCAAGTAGAGATTCACGACATCGTAGCAGGTTGCAAGTTAAGATAGATGATATCACATGATCTAGCTACCCGAGCTATACAGAATAATACTACGTAAGCATATATGACATGTCTGCCTTGGGCATGCCCTAATACCCTCGTCACAGAGCCCCCCCATGTCCAAGGTAGATATGCGGACATGTAGCGAAAAGTCCAAGTTCCATCACAATGGCCCCCCAGATCCGACTGCCAGCCGTTGAGCAGGAGGAAAAAATTCTGCCGGCAGGAGTTATTGTGCTCGCATTCCCTCTCTGACTGAGGTCAGGGGTGCATCCTCCATCTAGGAGATCTGCAAGACGTCCCCTTCGATGCTTGCTCGCCTGCTGGGTGCACCTATGCTAGCCATCCTAACTGAGGCCCATGCTCTAGATGAGCACCCAGCCCATCAAGGGCATACACCGGTCCTCTATAGACTGTCGGATGGTGGGCCTGGCCTAGCATAGTCCATCCTCCTGTATAAGCCATCTACCTGCCCATGCGCTGCAAGCAGCTTCCTCCCAGCAGCCCGTTGGACTGTCGAAGGCAGGCAGTCCTGCCGCTGGCCTGGCATGGTCTGTCAAGGACCTATGCACATCATCCGCCTGCCTCTATGCTGCAAGCAGCTTACTTCCGACAGTCCATCGGCCTGTCGGAGGGCAGGAGGCTGAGGTCATCCAGTAACTCGCCTCGCATGGTGCATCAAGGACCTATGCACATCTGCCTACTCCTGCACTGTGAGCAGCATGCTTCCCACAGTCTTCCAGCCTGTAGAAGGGCAGGTCGCCTGTCGCTAGCCTGGCCTGGTCCATCAAGGACCTATGCAGGTCGTCCGCCTGCCCCTGCGCTGCAAGCAGCTTACTTCCCACAGTCCGTTGGACTGTCAGAGGGCAGGCCGTCCTATGGCTAAGCCTAGAGGGTGTCTGTCTATACACACCCCCTACAGCCCCCCACTTTTTCTTCGTGCGCTACTGGGCCGACTGTAGGTCCCAGAGTGCGCGATGAAAAATTACACTCAATCCCGATGAGTCTAGCTCCTGGAAAAGACGAAAAAATTTGGGTGCTGGGAAGGGGACCTCATGCAGCAATTGAAAAGCGCAAAGAGAATCCCCGTCGAAATGACACAGGAAGAAAGGGGGGAAGTACTGGTCCAACCCAATCCGACGTTGCCTGAAACAGGGAGCAAGGTAGAGTTCCAACCTCGGTGAGTCGTAAGGCATGATGAGCGAGCGAGTGCCAGTCCAGGAGTATGTGAACTATGACAGTGACGGAGGATTGGGTGGCCGTGGGGATGTAAGAAGGGAGGATGACAAACAGCGGTGCTGGGGTTGCGGGGCAAGGAGCAGGAAGCATGGAAAGGTTATTGAGGGTTCCGGCAGGTTGCAAGAGCCGCCAGAGGGTGGCCAGTGCAGCTGGACAGTAAGATTCTCCACCACCAATCGAGCTGTGTCAATACGCGCTCAAAATCAGGGGCCATAGCAGGCCTGCACTGGCCAGATGTGACGTGCAGCCTGTCTTCCTCCTTCGATCAGCGGAAAAGCACGAGGAAGAGGATCAAAGGATGTTGGGTCCAGTAGGTACAAGAGACAGGGACGCCCAGTCACAATAAGATGCTGCAATTCAATCGCACAAGCTTCTGCGGGAGTAGCAACATTGGCAATGCTGTGTATCGGCCGTGTATGCATATCCAGGTGAGCTAGATGCTCGCCCCCCAATCCTGCTCGCAAGTAGACAGCAACTACGATGCGTACGGCCCACGAGCAAGTCAATCGCACGGGTCGTGTGGACTCAGTGCACCGGGTCTTTGTTGTGCAACCAGAACCGTTAATGCCTAGGAGAGATCCGGCGGAAACGTGTTGAAGCTCGGATGGGGTGCAAGTGCAGGGACGAGGGTGCAAGGGCTGAGCTCGCTGGGCTTGCTTCCCCGAGCCTGGGCACGGTGGTGTTGCAAACAGACGCTCTGCGCTCTATGCGTGGTGTACACTGCGCGCACACGAGGACGACACTGCATCACTCTCGAGCTTGCAGTCGAAGCAGGCCTAGCTCCGAGCGTGCGGGCGACCGGGCGTGAGCACACGAGAGTCGCGTGCAGCGGCAGGCGAGCACAAGATTCGCGAGACACCCAGCGCGGGACTTAGGCAAAGAGGACGTCCCCTCCGCCTGCGTCTGAACAGCGGAAGCACTATCCCATGTGTTGCCCCATCCGAACCGTGAGGCCTTCTACGAGCAGCGTCTATACGCGCTCAGACGAAGCCCGACATGCAGGCACCGAGTTGGGACGAGAGCAGCCTTCGCCGATATCCTTCGCGACAGCGGCCATCTCCCAGAGGCTCGAACGGCTCGGGCGAGGGGCAGCCAGAAGGAGGCGCTCACTTGCCGAACACGTCGTTGGAGCCTCCGAGTAAGGACGGGCGTCATGAGGCCAACAAAAGTCAGCGCAGGTAGATAGGACGTCCAGTGCGGCATCGATGTGCCGCGCTAGCGACACTCATGGCGGATGTAGTGTCGTCCGCTGGGCCACAACGAGGCATAGCCGCAGAGAACGAGCGCTAGTGGGAGGCCAGAAGATGCCCCCCACGCGCGAGTACCTACTCTATTGTGGCGACTGCTGGGCCACGGTGTCGCGCAGACGAGCGGGAGCGACCCGCGCTGCAGTGGCGAAGCGCGACGACGGCTAGCGCAGAGCGAGAGTATAAGGCCCGTGGCAAGGTGCGCGCTCTCCAGGGTTGCAGGTAGCCCGTCGTGGGCATGAACTCCGTACACCTAGGTTGGGTGCAGGCACGAGTGCCATGGGCGAGCGCGCATGCAGCAGGAGGCGAGGACGGTGGCTCTGCGTCGCGCTGATAAGCCAGTAAATGGGCCATGGTTAGATACACGTCATTTTGCGTGTTTCTGATCAGACCTATTACTGTAACTGTTGTTTCTATATAACAGTACTGGTTCCTGGTAGCTGTTGGGCGAACCACAGAGAAACGGGTGGATGCTCTAAGGCATTAGAACATCCATTGGCAAGTCTCACCCTGAAAACTGTAGGGGAATGTGCAGCCAATTAACAAGTCAAGGAACTTCGTTTGACTTGTTTCCAACATCCACTTAAACAACGGAAACGGGTCAAGGGAATGGAGTTGGGCAATGTATTGTGTTGTTTTGAGACGTCTAGAGGTCGTGTTAGGTCACGAGTGAGAGTCGGGTACTGGGGTAGCCGGTTTCTATCAAATGCGGATACACCGAAACAGGTTATCGGCTATTTGAAGGTCCGGATCACAACTCTAGAAACGTTCACAGGCTCTTTTCCAAGAACCCCTTTTGGGAAGTTCCTCAGAAATGGGTATCTCCTGAAAGCTACAAAGGAGTACTATCAAGTTCTGCATTGGAAACAGAGGGGAGAGTTGAGCAGAAGGCAGAAACATGTCGAGCAAGTGCAGTGCTGATCTATCAGTGATCTGCGCACCCTCTGAGTAATCCAGGGGTGTTGCTGACAGGTTTCTGCTATGTAATTGTCAAGGGAACATGGTGTGCTCGCTCTTGGGAACCAATGGGAGGCGATTCTCGGAAGAACAACCGACGGAAACACGGTTAAAGGGACGGATAAACGGACAATTGACTCACTGGGATTATGTTTTGGGTTTGTAAGTGTGGTCTTGGCATCTGTATAAGTATCTGGAGGTGTTTCGACGATGGACAGAGGATCCCCCCACCACTAGCAGCCGTTTCTGTCTACGCTTGGGCACAATCTGACCAGTATCCACCTGCCAGGGTGTGATCTGGGCAGTATTGTTGTTCAAACCATGCAGTAAGCTTGCACCTGGGTGTGGATCTGTGTCCCTCAATCGAGCGCACTCTTATAGAGTAGCATTGTATTGAGATCTTCTTTGTTTCTGAATCATATATCGTTCTGGAAATGCACTTGGGCCTTGGCCTGGAATTGTTAGACTCTGTTGACTGTGTTGAATTCGGTTGGACTCTCTTGGATTCGGTTGAAGGGACTGGGAAACTTTGAGTCTATCCGACTATAAACTTTGAGTCTACTTGACTATAAACTTGTTTGCTTTGAGTCTACTTGACTATAAACTTGTGTGGAAGCGGGGTTCAGAAAGTACCGGTTTGGGAAAGCTCTGGAAACACATCTGAGTGCGGGGTCTGGAAAGTACCTTCAGGGGAAAGCTCTGGAAACGTATCTGGTGCGGGGTCTGGAAAGTACCTTCGGGGAAAGCTCTGGAAACGTATCTGTATGCGGGGTCTAGAAGGTACCTTCAGGGGAAAGCTCTGGAAACGTAGCTGAGTGCGGGGTCTGGAAAGTACCTTCGGGGAAAACTCTGGAAACGCAATTGCATTGAGAAACATGCAATCACCTGAGTCCACTGGACTATAAACTAGCTAGTTGGGCCTTCATAACGTCCTCTACCTATCTGCTGAGAAGCCTTGTATCTAAACCTTGCCTGGAAACTCTGTTTCCACGTGTCTTGAAACGTGTATTACTCGCACTTTGCTCCAATCTCAGTTTCTGAGATCTGAAACCTCCTCCTACAACCTTTACAAGGCCCTGTACTAGGGGCTGTAACTCGTCGGGATCTTGGAAACGTGTATCTAAGATCACTTGGATGGTTCATCGGCTGTTTCTGGCAGTCATAGCACTGTTTCTACACCGTGTAACCAACAAGTGGTTGATTAGTTCATGTTTCTAACGTAGGTCCTGAGCACACAAATCAGCGCGGCGTGGAGCGCAGCGGTGAGGGTTGACAGGCGGCGGGATAGACGACGGCAATGGGCTACAGCACCGTAGACCCACAGAGCGGAGATCGAGAGCGACTTAGAGGTAAGTGGCTGAACATAGCCACTGATCGGAGTTGATCCGTCGCATAATGGAACTCGGAGCACGGCATGAAGGCGGTCCTCAAGATAAATCAGTAACAGCATCCACTACGTCTGTATGTGGCCATGAAGGTGCTCCAATACGTATAGAGTATGAGGGTACGACCCATTCTCCCATCTATCTGCCACTTTCCCTCCACTGTTCCATTACTACCCGAAGAGCAGCGGCGTATACGCGCTCATCCGAATATAGGACACATTGTCTACTGCACTTGTATCGTGGTAGTGCTAGTCCAAACAACCGGTTACCCAGCCCCCCGCGCTAGCACGGTGCAAAGAAAACAACCACAAAAAAAAAGTTGAGTCCTGCTCAAGACACTGCGCATGTGTGCCAGAAGATGCCGCGATTAATCGCGCAAACTTCTGCAGGAGTACCGGTCCTTGGTGGCGGAGAGTTTGCATGTGCAAACCCTGGCCCTGAGCTATACGGTCGATGGCGAGCGACTCGGAGCGAGGCCCTGTGCACTCGACGCGTATGGTTGGACGTCGCGAGTCCGTCGCGAGTCAAGCATGCAGGTCCTGGACGGCCGGCCTCGTGTAGCACGTGCGCAATCATGGGCTTGCAAGCACGAGCTGCATGGACTTGCTAGACTCCCAGCGCGGAACTCCTGAGCCGTGGGGCGCGCTAAGGAGCAGCGCTTCAGACCCAGACTCTTGATATTTCCGCGTCCTCCGTCCCCACGGAAGCCGACGTCCACGGACTCGGTTGTACGGCTTGAGGAAGCGAACTAGGAAGGAGAGGGTGCGCGATAGTGTACCCCGAGATTAGCGCCGTGTGATTCGCACGTTGGTGGGAAGCACCAGGCATGGAGAGGGGACGCCACGCAGAGCCCAGCTCGTGTAATGGCGGCTCGCCCCCCAATTCCGCTCTCGGACCGAACGACAGCCGAGAAGGAGCCCCCCGTACACTAGTCTCTGTTCCATTGAGGGCGCCGACCTCGCGCGAACCCGCAAGAGCGACTCCGCTGCTGTAGCCCCGTGCCGCAGTGGTGGCAGCGCGACGGGGTACGAGCGCGTGGACGATGATGGAAGACCGGTAGCGAAGCGTGCGCATACCTGAGAGAGCCCAGGGCCTGGAGCTGGAATGAGCCTAGCTCCAGGAACGCGGGCGGACTTCCGCGGGCATAGACTCCGCACGTCGGGCGAGTTGGGTGTGAGCAACAACGCGGGCGCAAGTACCATGTGCTAACACGTATGCAACGAGGGGCGAGAGCAGTGCCCCTGCCCGCACTGAGAGACGTCGCAGTGTGGAGTGTCGCGACGAGGTCGTGGCGCGCTAGCAGCGGGGTGTAGCGCCCCGCCTGTGGGCAACAGCTGCGCGGTCTCGTCCCGCCTTTGCTGTACCCACCCACCTCTCTCTCCACCTGGCGCTCCCTTCGTCCCTCGTCCTGCCCCCCCACATCCCGTTCAGACACGAACCGAGAACACCGCAGCACCTAAGTGCGCTGATGCTCTCCGCTCGTTACCCTCGCCTCTCCGGTGTCGTCTTCGAGTATAAAAGCTTTTTTCGATGAAAAATATGAGGTTCCACAAATGAGGTTGAGAACAACAATTTACAAGCACGAGGTACGAGGTTTTTGTGCTATTCCAGGTTGAGGTTGAGGACGAGGGGTAGGTTGAGTACGAATTTTCATAGGACAAGCAAATAGCTTTAAGGTTGAGTACGAGACACGAGGTTGTGGGGTGTAGGTTGAGTACAAGTTTTCATAGGACGAACAAATAACTCTAAGGTTGAGTACGAGACACGAGGTTGTATGCAGTGGTTTAGAACGAGGGTTGAGGTTGAGGGCGAGACTTGAGAGCTGAGGAAAACAGTCAAGTTTTGATCATCATTCTACCAATCAGTTGATCAATTGCTAACCTTAGCTGTGACACTGTGACACAACAATTAAATTAGAAATTTGATAAGTAATTGAGGTCTATTTTCTGGCTTTCTTCACAGTTCTGGTGAGTAATTGCTGTATACTAGCTGGATAACAACTGGTATTGGTTTCCAATACTCTTTCAATGTTTTTAATCTATATAACTGGGTGGCCACTAGTATTTTTATCACACACAAAAAAAAAAAAGGGCCCTGATTATTAGTAAAAGTTGGAGCAGCTACATTAGGTAAATGCTGATGGTAAACTGCAACTAAAATACTTGATTACTAGACCACTGCCAAGAACTAGAATTCACAAATCTAGAAATAACTGTGGAAGGCATTTGACATTAATTTCCAATCAAAGGACTTTCTCCCTGAGAAGAAAAACAATATTTACCTGTCAGAATGTGTGCAAGTGGAGAAACTGATTTACTACCAATTCTGTTCTCCAGCAATTGATGGAAATGCCACATGGTTCACAGAAAGTATTTTGCATTTTGTGGGCCACCTGGAACACTGATTGGAAAATGGTATAGGTGACTCTTGTAGCCCTTGATGAGCTCTACAATCTGAGCATAACTTTTCCATTTGGGACATGAACATCTATCATCCAAAAATGAAATTCCCTATAATTCCCTACATCAGCCCTTCTTTCGCTCATAATTCAACCATTTTGGGTGATCTAACCATATAGGGATGTTATTCTAAGCTCTTTGAATTTGATCAGGCCAACTCAGAGCCTATTATAGTACGATAATATGGTGAAAAAAGCGAATTTGATAAATTGTATTCCTAGGCATATGTCAGCACAGAGCAGATTCCGGGTTCTGAGATGACAAGGGTGACTGAAGCATGAAGAGTTCCAACAAATAAGTCTGGAGTTTAGACGAGAATAGTAAATACTAAAAAGTAGCTACAGCTTATATACTAAAGTCCCTAGGGGTTGTAACTAAGGTACAGTGTCAGATGTCCAAGGACAACAGACAAGATAAATGCGAGGTAAATAGAGGCTTTGTGCTGAGCCACCAGAAGCTACCAGGTGGCTCTGAGCTGGCTCATCAGGCATGCGGTTATGGTGGCTAAAATAACACAACAATCATATTTTTAGCCACCAGTGGAGTTACTGGATGATGTTGTGGCTGGTGTAGCCACCAGACACTGCATGCCAAAATAGCCACTGGATGGCTCCGAGTGGCTTGGTGCAAAGCTTATGAAGGGGTATATGAGTGTAGAGGAGTCAATCAGTAACCCAATGGTCACAGAACTGATTGAAACCATTTGGGATGGTGCAGCAATATAAATAATTCCTGACTGTATTGATGTTTTCCCCTGGCACTATGAGAAATATTCATCATAAATTTCAACACTTTTATGTTGAACTTCAAGTTTCATGATGTTTCGTCACAACAGCCATCCTGAATTTCAATGTACATTTCATGACCTATATTCTGCAGTTTTCTATCTTGGAGTCTGGTTGGTCTCCTTACCATTCATCATGAAAAATTGTGTTAAAAAAGGCCATGGATTTGCTCCAAGATTTGGCCAAGCTTCCCCAAAAGTGTGATGTCATTACTCCACTGGTTTGATATATGATCCCACATCACTCCACAGCACCTCCCATACTCTCTTGTACTTAAACTACCACCTAAGGTTGCCCTTACAGTCATGATGTTTCATTGTAAATACACAATAAACCAGGCTGCTCAAGTTATGAAAGGCATGTCAGTGTAAGGGCAACCTTAAGCTTGGTGCAGGGCATGGAAACTAGGGAAGGGGATCTGAAGTATAAATATAGGTACTAGAATACAGGAGTGGAAATACTATGCACCTAGCAGGGGAATCCGAAGAGAGGAAAGGATGAGGATTCCCATGCTAGGTGAAACCTTGTACACAGTTCAGTAACTACCCAGTAGCATGTGTCCATAGGTATCTACAATGATCCCAGGCCTGATCACATAGCACGTGCCAGCAGGAGCGGACAGATGTCCTGGATGGTTCCGTGGATGGAGCAGATGGAAAAGGGGCTGGAGCAGCAGACACAGAAGTGGCTGGAGGGGGGGGGGGTTCCCCTAACAGCCAGTGTAAAATATACATAGAGAATAGGAAGAGACAGTGTAGATGGCTCAGATTGAGCTTTATTTGAAGTGTTGTGGTGAAGTTCTGGCCAGATGGTGTTTTGAATCATAACCACTATATGGAACTAAAGTTCTCAAATTCATATCTTGAGAAACAACATTCAGCCAAAACCTGATCAAAACACTTCAAAATTTCACACTCAATGGTCCCCTTGGTGCCCAATTCACAAAATAACCAAAAGTGTCAGACTGTCAGTTGACATATTTTGAGTTTATGCTGATTACTCTGGTTCCTGGCTGAGAGCTCTTTATGTGTCTTGGAATATCTACTAGAAGCCTTAAGCAGAGTCTCCGTGATCCTGGGGCATGCTGGATAGGGTCAACAACAATATAACATATGATCACCTCAAATCATGGGGTATGTGTTGACCTTGACATAAATTGCCTGCTTTCCTAATATAAATAATCAGGGCCCAATTTTTTTTTTGTGTGTGATAAAAAATACTAGTGGCCACCCAGTTATATGGATTAAAAACATTGAAAGAGTATTGGAAACCAATACCAGTTGTTATCCAGCTAGTATGCAGCAATTACTCACCAGAACTGTGAAGAAAGCCAGAAAATAGACCTCAAATTACTTATCAAATTTCTAATTTAATTGTTGTGTCACAGTGTCACAGCTAAGGTTAGCAATTGATCAACTGATTGGTAGAATGATGATCAAAACTTGACTGTTTTCCTCAGCTCTCAAGTCTCGCCCTCAACCTCAACCCTCGTTCTAAACCACCGCATACAACCTCGTGTCTCGTACTCAACCTTAGAGTTATTTGTTCGTCCTATGAAAACTCGTACTTAACCTACACCCCACAACCTCGTGTCTCGTACTCAACCTTAAAGCTATTTTCTCGTCCTATGAAAACTCGTACTCAACCTGCCCCTCGTCCTCAACCTCAACCTGGAATAGCACAAAAACCTTACACCTTGTTCTCTACAATACTGTCCTCAAACCCTGTTTCTCGCCTGCATATTTTTCAATGATAAAAAAGGTCATACGGGATTCTACGTTACCGGAAGCAGCTTCCCAGCGAGACCAACGCTCTCCCCATTTCCCAAACGCCCTCTTGCCTCTCGAACTCGCTTCCGCGCCATCGTCAGCAGGGTACAATGGTTCTCCGGCTTTACTCTCACCTCCTTCCTACGACGCAAGGCCTATACACATCTCCGACGGTTGAGACCGACGCTCTCCTCGACATGGACGATACGCGTCGCCGACACTCCACGATACGACCGGCCCACACCTGTAGCAGAGCGCGTGGCCGACCCCTTCTGTAGCCATTTCCGTACGACCTCTCGCACCGGGCGGACCTTGCCCGTGCCTGATGCCGATCCAGCGGACGAGGCAGACCTTATCCCGGCACCGCCTCCTCCTCCGCTTCACACGACGCATTGACTAGCCGAGGGAGACCACTCGTCTCTCCCTCTCCCTGAACGCTCGAGCGCCTTCCGAGGCGACCCCCAGGCCGTGCCTGAAGCTCTGGTCGTGTTCTGAGGTTTCTCGGCTTCGTTAGGCCCTTCCCACATCCAAAGACGATTGGTCTCCTCGACAGAGGTGGCCAGCCTCCTGCCATAAATGCACCCTGAAACGCCTCATGACGTCCCTTGGCCCTGAAACCACCTGCAACCCGCATGGCACCTCTGGAAACGTGGGAAGTCGTACAAAGGTATAAAAGGGAGCGCATTTAGAGGAGTAGTCAGTAGTTCCCGGCCTGCAGAAGTAGCTCTTGGGGCGTTTTCCCCACTCTCTGTACCACTCACACTCAATCTAAAGGGGTACTCCCAGCCTTCCCCGACCTCGTACCTCTCGTGCACCCTCCTCCCATCGTTCACTGCCGGAGGCAGGCCACACATCTTATATTCGCTCGTTCATCGGCGTCTCACCTCTCACACCTCCATCAGCAGGGTCCCTCCTCACCGGACCCGGTGTCATACATCCAGGCTTCCTCGATTAGGATCACCGTTCTCGCGAGCATCGCTCTGTAGAAAACAGGCCCGGAGAGAAGCCACCAGATTCAAATCGCCGTCCGCACCACCGAGACCGATTGTCTCAACGATCGTCCGAACGACGTCGGTGTCCTCGTCTGTGCGATACCCATCGTACCTCCAGCGCTGGTTCTAAGGGGAAGAGCGCATCAAGGAAAGCAGGCAGGGCAACGCATTTAGGGGTTCCGGTACATTGTACAGGGAACCAGGTTTAGTGCATTCTCTTTCTCTCGCCGTTCGGCTGACAACAGGTCCGCCACACTCGCTCGTACACAGGAGACGAACAGTCTCCACGAATTACCGTTCACACACACACACATATATTCATCGCACACACACCGGATTCGTGCACCGACCTTCCTCGCTATCATCCGACTGTATTTTCCCCTCTAGAGGACGAACGCAGTCGATTCGAATCATATACATTTCGATACCGACATCGCGGTCCTTATCACAGCGCATACAGAACAGCGCCTCAGCCACTGGTTTTCCGCCAAGAAAGAGCAAGAAGGGGACGACGTGGCGGACGATGGGGACGACGAGGCCGACAACGTGAGTCCTTCCGTCTTGCGTCCTTGAGGTCATTAGACCCGTCCATATCCCCCCGCTCACCAACCCTCCGGCGTCCAGCGCGTTCTCACCCAGTAAATATAGCGCGCCCTCGCGTCGGCCTTTGAATAAGCATCCATTCACCAAATCGCTTTGTACCTTGCATTCAGCTTCATGTAGCTTCATTCTCGACTGGAGTTGATAGTTTTCTTGAATCGTCGTCGAATGTACCGTCTTACGCCTTGAATTGATAGTTTTCTTGAATCGTTGTCGAATGTGCCCTCTTACTCTTACGCCTTGAATGAGAGACGCCACTTCATGCGGCGATCGACGAGAACAAGACCGAGGACACGGCCAGGCCAAACGAAAAGCAAGAGAGCAGAGGAGGCTAAGGACTTGATTGAAGGGGAGGAGTTGCTGGCCAAGCGTGAGCCGGAAAAACAGGACACTCGTAGCCGGTTAACGACATGGGAGTCCGGACATGGTCAGGAACTGATCATTTTAGTCGAGAACTCATATTGATGAGGACGGGGGATTCCACGCACTTCCTCTGGACAGAATTGTCTGAAATTTTGGTAGCAGCGTGTACGCGCCTTTCCCTCCATGTTTGCTTTTTTCACGCAGATTATAATTTCAGCAAAAATCCTGACGTTCTCTGGGCTTCCCACTTTTTTCGTCACTCACAGTTATATCCAAGTCGGATGTTCAGGATTTCAAATTCTGGGGATTCAACTGGGACTGGAGGGAGAGGTATGAATTTAACTGCTTCTATATCGGTCGTGAACTGACAGTGATATAACAGATAGCATTCATTTAGTGAGTTTGATGCTCTACCTTGACTTCCCCCATCCTCTTTCAACGAATGGAAGTTGTCGGCAATTAAAGTGAGTCCGAATCGCTTTTTAAGCCCTACACTCGCTGCGGCGCAGCACGCTCAACCTCTTTGCACGCCCAACCTCTTTGCAACTCCCCACCGCACGAATCTCCAATAATGCCCCTGGGTGAGTAGCAGATGAATCCCCTGGCTGGTTCAATCAATCATGAGGAGCGTTCTGAGGCATTCCCGCAGTCCTGCACCTAGGCCAAAAACTTGCGGACACATTTAATCTCGGCCCACATTCGACGGAGATGGCGAGCCTGAGGGTGGGAGGATCCTCCTTCAAACCTCCGAGGCCGCCTTAGCTGATCCCCTCCTTCATAGCTACATTTCCGTCGAATCGCCGACAAACACCTGGACATTTCTCTAACTATGGGAAAACAAACTACAGCGACGTTGAGCGCTATCGAACAAGAGGTATGTTGAGTGCTAATGTTGGTTCAACCACCCAAGCTATGTTACGAATCTTGGTTCGATTCGCAGCTCAAGACTACTTTCACTGAATTCAACGACCCCCAGTCCGGGGTCTTGAGGCTTCAGCTGACCATGGCGTATGTCAAGACGTATGGTCGGACGTGCGATCTCACCAGACGAGCAAGCATCAAGTACGTGTCAGGCGCCGGTATATTCACCTCTGCAGCGTGTTAAAGCTTGAAGCAGGTCGACGTCCAAACCAAGGGCAGCAATCCCTCCACAAAGGAGCGTAACGAGGATGGTGCTGGAAGGAGCGACACTGAAACCACCGACGACGACGCTGAAAGTTCCGATGACGACGCTGAAAGGAGCGACACTGAAAGTCGCGGGGATTTCGCAGCAGGCAGTGAGTCGGTCCCTAGTCAATTAAACTCGACCGAGGGCCTAAATGCCAGCATCTCAGCGCGCGCAGCCGACTTCAACTTCAACGCCGCCCCAGACGTCAAGCGCTTTCTCAGTTCTTTCACTCCGTCCCTCCTCTATCTCTATCCGACCTTTGTGGAGGCCGAGATTACCGGCCAGGCGCAACTCAACAGCATCGCGAGGTGGCCACGCACCAACGTCGTGGAGTTTTTCGGCGGACTTGCGGATCCATTTGCAGCGCAGACGAAGGGCAGGGGCCAGGGACAGGCCAAATTGAAGAAAGTCGTTGTGGAGGCGCTGGTGCTTCGCCTCAAGGCTAGCGAGTACAAGGATGGACTGGATTGAATCTATTTGAACGGAACTCCAGGCACTGCTTTCCAGTTGTAGAACTATATCGCGTGGAAATTCATTACTACGATTAAAGTTGTGAACAACGTTAACTCTGTTTCCCACCGTGTTTTCCTCAAGCGCATTGTCTTTATTTAAAGTGGGAATTGACAACTACCCTGCATAGGTTTGTCTGTATTTAAAGCGGGAATTTACGCCCAGCCTCCTGGTTTTCTTTCTACCACTACAAGTTTCAGCATGTCAGGTAAGAGATTGTTCATTTTCTTTCCCTATTGTCAAATTCTATCCACCGTCGTGCCTGCCACTGCCCAACGCGTGCCCGTCTTTGGGACTGCGGGACGGCGTGGTTGACGCGTTCCACTGCACGTGCCACCGCATACTACGCGTTCCCGTCTTTGGGACTGCCGAATTGCGCGTGCGCTCGCAGCTGCTCTCCATCGCCTACATTTCCTGATTTCGACGCGGTGTTTCGCGTCTTTTTCAATGGCCACTCTGCCCCAACTCTCGGCTAACCGATTTCAATGTAGGGCGCACTCTTCGTAATGGCAAAATATACGCCGAGTTTGTCGAGGACGTGTTTGTTCTCGACCATTTTCGGCTTCGAGATGTGATGATTGCGCGCCAGACGGGCCCTCAAGACGAATCTGACTGCGATGACACTGATCTCGAGGTGAATAGCGACTGGGACGCCGATGGCCCCGCATCGACGCGCATCTGGAAAGAACGAGGTGTCCTCGCTATGGCCCGCGCACGATGGCAGCCGCCCGAGACGCGTCTTCCCACTGGCCCGCTCCCTGTTTCCACTGCTGCCACGTCCTCCTCCGACAGATTCGGCGCGCGAAAGGCCAAGAAAAAGGGACTGTGCCGTGCTGCTCGCCAACTCAAGCGCGAGGTGATGCGCGAAACCCCGTCGAATCCAAAAGCGATCGCGCAGCTACGAACCCGCCAAAGCACGCCTATTCGCGTAAATTTCAAGATGGTATCCCACCCTGCAGTGACATCGACCGGATGGATGGGCTTGCGTGAGCCGGCCGCCAAATTTAAGCCAGAAGCGCGTGAATATTCCTTCAACGAAGCTCGCCAAATTCTGGGTATGGTGGTACTGGATTGCCAAGGGTAAGCTTACGCACTTTTCTCGTTCTCCCCGTTTGACACATGCACAGCAAGCCGGGGCCTCTAGTCGACGCCGATGGCTATGCGTTTGCGTTGTTTGGCGCGCAACCTCGCGATCCAGGATGGGCCGAGGATGTCGTGGAGCCGGCCGCCAAGTTGATGGAGGAGGCCGCCGCCAACATGTATGACCACGTCTTCTCCGGGGTGTACTATGGGACCCGCAAGGAGGAGAAACGAAGCCGTGCGGGCCCAACCCCTTCTCGCCGTGGCACGCACGATGCTGAGCGTTTCGGGAGCTCCATGGGCGGCGGGCAGCAGTTCCCGATGCCTTGCTTTCAAACAGCTCTGAGGACGATAGTACTCGTCGGTCTTTTAGCGCAAAAACCGTTTCAGCGCATGGCCGGGTTCACAAACAGTATGCCATCCTATTTGGGTCTGCATTAGCTCATTTCGTGCAGGTCTTTTCAGGTGCTATGCCCCTGCGTTACACGAATACTACTCCGACACAATGAACAAGCTACACAATTGGAACCGGTATCTCAAGCGTAACTTCTCGGCGAACACTTCGGTTTTCGCCGCTGCAACGTTCAACTTCGGCCCGCATGTCAGCAACGGCCTCTGGGTCGGCTAAACAGCGAGTAACCCGGCAAGAACCCCAACCAGGAGAAACCCGATAGACGCTAATAGCTCGTGTGTTCCCCGAGCAGTAGGACCAGTCGTACGGCGTCCTCCCTAGGAGGCCGTATGTCGTAGGTCGGGATGCGAGGCGGAACCCGGAACGAGTCGAAGAGGGTGTGATATCCACTCAGGTACAAAACCCGAGGTGTGGATACAACCCGTAGTACGGTGCGAGGGAAGCGGGACAGAGTGGAGACAATGCCTATGTCAAGCCAAGGTAGAAGCCTGAGATTAGACGAGGTAGAATCTACTGTACATGGAGATTCTACCGTGCTTATATAGGCTTCTAATAAATTAAAGCGATCGCGGTCAATCGCGATCAGTTCCTGCAACGTAGCATTAAGGAGCATTAATGCTGATGCTCCTGGACTCCTCTGTGTTGGTTCCCGTGGCGTCGGTGGATCTAGGAGACCCGACGTTCAGGTTTCCTAGTCCTAAGTGTCATCGTCTCCAGTGGTTCAAACCCCGATCGGGTTTGCAACCACTCCTGTACTCCGTGTACTCTCCTGTGTCAGCCCTTGGTGCGTCCGGGGACTAGAGTCCGTCTATACGGGTTCCTAGTCCCTAACGTCTTCTGTATTCCGTGGCGCAGACTCCCCGAGTCTGCGGCTTTTAGAATCCGAGGCCGGGTTTCAACCATGAGAAGGTCACATGGTGGCGTCATGAGAGTCCCGTGCCGCTAAGACGCGTCTGTATCCGTACGGACGCGTCGCGCGAAAAAGTAGAACCCGGGCAATTCATGACATCACCCCCCCTCTTCAAGGTCGTTGTCCTCAACGACCCGTAGGTACCCCGTCCCCATCTTCCCAATAATTCCTGTAAGGCGAGTTTTATCCTTCAAAATTTTCCTGCGTCGTGGGGCTTATTGTCACTGCCCATCGATTATTACCCGCGAAGGCGTCCTTCAGTCTTCTCCGTTCGGGAACCCGCAATCCAAAATATCCAGCGTTCTCCCTTCGTGGTGGTCCCGTTATCCGGATTGTAAACACCGCACCATGGTCGTAGGGCTTATTGTCACTGCCTATCGATGATTGTCGCGCCGGCGTCCCCGTTGTCTTCGGTGCTCGACTCCCCATGTGGTGGTGTTTCCTCTCCTCTGTGGTTCGACCCTGTCGAGGTGCCCGGGTTATGCAACCCGCTGTACCCCCTATCCGCAACTTCAGCTAAGGTTTGCCGAAGTTTTGATGGCCGTGAATGTTTCCATTGCTATGGCGCCCGAGGAGGATTCTTTGATCTACTTCCAAAAGTAGAGCTCGCTTAGTGCTTCTTCTCGAAGCGCTTTAAGCTTTCTCCTTGAAACATGGGCTCTGGGTTCTGAACTTAATCAGGACCTCGAGCCCTTCCGTTCCCGTTCCTCCGCAGCACGCCACTCTCTTTTTTCCACCACCATGTCTTCTCCTCTGCGTAACTTCGCGATCTTCTGGAACTTCGGCCTCCGTTTCTTCCTCAATCCCAGGACGTCGCCCCGTCGCCACCTCGACTGGGATACCCAAAACACGGATGGGACCCCGCTTGCTCTGGGGTACGGCGCGGAGGACTTTCGCCGCCCCCATCGCTTTTTCCACGAACGATCCGACGGCGCGTCGGCAATACTGGCTTTCGGATTCGACGCCGTGAGGGGTGGTGTGCCCGGTCCAGAACCCGTCCCCCTGGTCGACGGGTTTCTTCGCCTTTGGCTGGCAACCTTCGTATCCCAGGCGTACTTCCGGATTTTCCTGGAGTCTACCCTTCCTCCGGCTCACTACCGGCCTTCTCATCAACTCCCTGTCTTCGATTTCCGGCCCCGGGTTGTAGACTATCCTCGGACGTGGTCTTTGGACGAAATCGCGCACCAACACTTCCTGGTGTGCGCCTGGTTGTCGTTCTGGTGTGTCGAGGAGCGGGGTCCGGCGAGCTGGCCCATTCGGGTTTTCTGGCTCCGACGATCGGAGCACCCCACCATGCCTCCAATTTTCGACGAGTTGTTGGATAGAATGGCGCTGTCGTTTGAGATCTCTTTCGACCAGTACTGCCAGTCTCGCCGGGACCATATTCGCGAGGATCGCCTCCGAAACCACCTTTTCCGAGTGGTGGTACGCCGTTTCTATCGTCTCGAATGGTTCGCATTCCTGTTACTAACCCGTCGGGTAGTTGCACATGGAACGGGTTCTCTTCTGGCTCAGCCGAATGGGTTTCGGGGTCTCCTGGTCCGAACGGTACGACCAACTCCTCGTTCGGCTGTTTCCCGAGGTGTACCCCGACACGCCCGAGGCGGATCGGAAGTCGAACTTGATTGCTCTCCGTTCGCGACTTCTCGGCTTCAGTCGCCCTGAAGCAGGTCCTCGCCATGGCCCCGCGCCTTTCGAGGCGCCCCCGGGTATCGCACGAATTCGCCTCATCCCGACGAGGGAACCCGACGTTCGTTCCGGGTTTCAACCTTCTCCCGATTCGTCGGTCCATTCGGCGAGTGGTGCAGCCGTTCGGTTTTCGACGGATGGGGTGTTGGAATATCTCGACGGTGTGTAACCTGACCGGACGAAAGTTTCTCGGGTTTCTGACGCCTCTTCTCAGAACTTGCCTCTTCCGATGGACAATGGACTCCCCCAGAGGAGAGCACATTCCCCGGGCACATCATGGTGGGCGACGAGTTGGACCTGGAAATAATCGCTGCCGGCTTGTCGCCCAGTGACTTTCTAGGGGCAACCCTCCCTACGCCGCCTCCACCGCCGCTGCCCACCCCGTCGCCTTCCCCTCCCGTTGTGCATACTCCCTCCCCCCCTCCAATCGCCGTGTTGGAGACGGAGGAGTCCTCGCCGGCGCCTCCCCCCACGCCACCTCCGGTACCCAAGAAACGGTCCAAAGCGCAGAGGGCCCCGGCGCACTCTCCGCAGGCGTCGAAGAGCGGCGCGTCGCAACCCGAAGGTCGGAAACCGCCCGTTATTCGCATTCCCTCGATGCGCGCGCGCTCGTCCACAGGACGGGATACTTCTCGACATCCCCGAGCGTTCCCGGCGGAGAGGTTGCGTCCGAAAGGGGCGATGGTACGAACACTGTTCCCTCCTTGCAAGTATTGCAACAACAACGGGCGTTTGTGCACTTTGGAGGCGGGATATCCGTTATCCGCCAAAACCCCGCGCTGTTGTTCGCCTTGCAAGGCGGCGCATATCTCTTGTCCTGCGTGGACCAAATTTTCCAATGCGTACGAGGACGGAGACGACGAGATCTTGGGCGAGTTTTTGGTGTTGCTCTGGGAGCACCTTGGGGATGGATCCTTTTCGCCTTTGCAACCCGACCCTCGGTGGTCGGACTTGACGCAGACCCGTGCGTATCTTTTTAATTTTTCCTGGGTCCGTTCCCACATCCACTAACATTTCTTCTCCTTCCTAGGGCTCTCGACCACTTATCGAGAGTTCCTTCTTCTTCGCCCCGAGCCTCGCGCGTCGGGTTCTTCGGGGTATCATCGTTCTCCGTCACAATCCTCTAGTGCAGGGCCCGAATCTTCCGAAAATGGAACCCCGGTCCCCAAGAGACGTCGAACGTCACGTCCTCGGAATCCTCGACACACGTCTCGTCCTGAAGTTGTCGAAGTGACTGGCGAGGACGAAGCACCAGCGGCCGCCGATGACCCT
This sequence comes from Mycena olivaceomarginata, assembly GCA_029378375.1. Classification (NCBI taxonomy): domain Eukaryota; kingdom Fungi; phylum Basidiomycota; class Agaricomycetes; order Agaricales; family Mycenaceae; genus Mycena; species Mycena olivaceomarginata. The sequence continues at coordinate 123,105 of JARKIC010000952.1, read as the reverse complement.
CGGAACTTCGACTACGAAGATGAGGACGTGCGAATGTCGTCCCCGGAGCAACCCATCGCCGCCGACCCCTGAAACTACAATCCTGAGCTGGAACCCGCGCCGGCCGCTGTCCCCGTGGAACAGCAAGCGTCATCATCCCCCATGACGTTGGACGATCCAGCACCTCAGGATGCCCGCTTCCTCGGGTTCCGTCCACGCCCTGCGGCGGAGATCGCCTCCGCTTCTCATGCCTCCCTCGTAGAGGAAATTCTGCAGCAGTCCGCCGAGGACGTCGAGGGTGAGGAGCAACTGGAGAGCGCGCTCCTGACGATGTCCGAGGTTTTTGGTCAAGCGGGTAGGCTTCTGGGCAAAAGGCGTCGTGGGGACAAGGGGAAGGGTCGCGCGCCGTAGTACTCCGACCACCCATATTTTTGTATTTTCGTTTTATTTCCAAATCCAGCGAGAAGCGTAGTGTTGTCCATTTTTGGTGTGCCAAGATTAAGTTTTCATTTAAGGGTTTTCGCCAAGAGATTTCGACAAGTTGTAGACAGATTCGAGAGTGAAGGGTATGGGTATAACCCATTCCACGGGTTTCTTCATTGCCGCTGCCGATCCTTCCCTCATTGCTGGTTCCGCACTATCTCCGAGCGCGCTTGTTCCAGCCGGGCCCTTGCGCTAGGGCTGAGGCCTTCCTCCAAGGAAAGCGCCGCTTCGGGTTCTTCAATCGGCACCAGGTCCGGGATTTCCTCGGGTTCCTCAATCGGCAACAGGTCCGGGACATCAGAGGACGCGTAGGGGGGAGCCGGTGGTTCTCCTTGCGCCTGAGCGGCTTCCAGCCCATCCATGAACACGGAGAGCACCGCCCTATTGGCGTTGCCCATCCTGACGACATACGATGGTCCATTAGGATTGGAGCGGGGACCTCGGGTTCCGCCCTGCCGGGTGGGTAGGAACGCGGGCTCCCTTTGGGATCCGGCTCCGTGTTGGCGCCCCTGTCTGGGCGCTGGGCCTTCCTGAGGCCGGGCTTCGTTCTGGCGTCCCTGCCTGTGCGCCGCTCCCCTGTATGTCGAGGAGCCGCTTCGTCTGTCGGGGTTGGCGCGGGTTCTCCTTCTCTCTGTCCCTTGGATCGGTTCCGCCTGTGGAACCGAAATCTTCATCAACCAGGTTCCAACACATTCCATCATTCGCCGGATTTTCTCCATCCAGGGGTTGCGAGGCTCACGCCTTGGAACCCGCCTGTGTCCGCCCAAGGGACGAGCGACTCGTCCCTCATGGGTTGCCCATACTAGGGCGACACACAGCGCAGCCATTCCCGCGAGTACGCCCCCCCACCAGAGTAGGTTTCCAACCCACTCTCCAACACCCTGTCCAGGCGTGCTTCCAGCAACCACAATGTTTGTAGGTGCCATCTTCTCGTTCCAAGTGTGTATCGGTTTGTCGGGGCTGGCAGAAGAGATTCTACCTTCTGTCAGCAACGGCCTCTGGGTCGGCTAAACAGCGAGTAACCCGGCGAGAACCCCAACCAGGAGAAACCCGATAGACGCTAATAGCTCGTGTGTTCCCCGAGCAGTAGGACCAGTCGTACGGCGTCCTCCCTAGGAGGCCGTATGTCGTAGGTCGGGATGCGAGGCGGAACCCGGAACGAGTCGAAGAGGGTGTGATATCCACTCAGGTACAAAACCCGAGGTGTGGATACAACCCGTAGTACGGTGCGAGGGAAGCGGGACAGAGTGGAGACAATGCCTATGTCAAGCCAAGGTAGAAGCCTGAGATTAGACGAGGTAGAATCTACTGTACATGGAGATTCTACCGTGCTTATATAGGCTTCTAATAAATTAAAGTGATTGCGGTCAATCGCGATCAGTTCCTGCAACGTAGCATTAAGGAGCATTAATGCTGATGCTCCTGGACTCCTCTGTGTTGGTTCCCGTGGCGTCGGTGGACCTAGGAGACCCGACGTTCGGGTTTCCTAGTCCTAAGTGTCATCGTCTCCAGTGGTTCAAACCCCGATCGGGTTTGCAACCACTCCTGTACTCCGTGTACTCTCCTGTGTCAGCCCTTGGTGCGTCCGGGGACTAGAGTCCGTCTATACGGGTTCCTAGTCCCTAACGTCTTCTGTATTCCGTGGCGCAGACTCCCCGAGTCTGCGGCTTTTAGAATCCGAGGCCGGGTTTCAACCGTGAGAAGGTCACATGGTGGCGTCATGAGAGTCCCGTGCCGCTAAGACGCGTCTGTATCCGTACGGACGCGTCGCGCGAAAAAGTAGAACCCGGGCGATTCATGACACCGCGGACGGTCACCTTTCCCCACCTCGACTTTGCGAACCTCGCCTGGGGCTGGTGCTCCATCACGTCGCTTGGGGATTTCGACCCTGACAAAGGCGGCCATCTCATCTTATGGGACCTCAAGCTGATCATCCTCATCCGCTTCCCCCCGGGGTCCACCATCTTCATTCCATCTGCACTTATTCGCCACTCCAATACCTCGATACAAGCCCACGAGAAACGGTTTTCATTTACACAATACACGGCCGCCGGAATTTTTCAATTCGTCGATAACGGTTTTAAAAGTCAGGAAGAGGTGGACGCAATGGAGATGTCAGTGGAAGAAAAGGCCGCGCGACTGGAGGCGCGCAAGGCGCGCTGGGTCGACGGGCTCAAGATGTATCAAAAGTACGATCTACCGTAGACCGAGACTGCTGTGGCTGCTTGCGTGCAGTGAAAACGGAGGTGATACAATAAATACTTTGCATGCGTGCAGTAGGGTTTTAACGAGAGGCTGGCGGCAGCATCTTTCGTTGAATGGCCCGTGCGTGAGAAAGGCCCGTGCGTGAGACTTGATCAAAGGCAAACATTGCCATCGTCGCCACGTCGCCATGCTATCCTCCTGCTTGCCACCTCCACCACCCCGCCACCTTGCCACTCCCCGTTTCTTCCAAATCCTCGCCCTCCCCTCCCCGTCTTCCTCTCACTTCGCCCTCTCATCGCTCCCAACCTTCTCTGCCTTGGGTCTCCCCAGAACCGAGGTTGACCTCGTCGCTTCAGACTTGGTCTTTTTTTTTATTTGAAACGCTGCCCCTCCCCGGGCACGTTTGCGCTGTTGCCCCCCCGCGACGAGCATTTGACCACTGCCTCTCCCAAGGCGGCACCTCTCCACCCATTGTTCCCCAACCCACAGTCCCCTTCCCCTCTTCCTCTTTCTTACCTCGCCGACCTCTTACCTCGCCAAACTCGCTTCTCGTCCCTTATTTCAGTACCTTGGGTCTCCGCTCTCGCTGCATACTTTTATACTTTCCTTTTGTCCCCTCATTCACTTGAACTGTTCTCGGACCTCCCTTCTGTACTTCTGGTCTTGTCGTCCGTCTCATTTACACTCATCTACCTCGCCCTCTCACCGCTCCTTCCCTTCTCTGCCTTGGGTCTCCCCAGAACCGAGGTTGATCTCGTTGCTTCAGACTTGGTCTTTTTTCTATTTGAAACGCTGCCCCTCCCCGGGCACGTTTGCGCTGTTGCCTCCCCGCGACGAGCATTTGACCACTGCCTCTCCCAAGGCGGCACCTCTCCACCCATTGTTCTCCAACCCACAGTCCCCTTCCCCTCTTCCTCTCCCTTACCTCGCCGACGTCTTACCTCGCCGAACTCGCTTCTCGTCCCTTATTTCAGTACTTTACTTCTGTACTTTGGGTCTCATCGTTATTCCTTTCCTCGTCGTTGATTGACTTCTGGTCTCATATTATTTCTTACTTCTGTACTTTGGGTCCCATCGTTATTCCTTTCCTCGTCGTTGATCGACTTCTGGTCTCATGTTATTTCTTGTCTCATATTTATCGACCTGTTCATTGGAGGGCCCGTGCGTGAGACTTGATCAGGACAAACAATGCCATCGTCGCCGCTTCGCCACGCTATCTCTTCCCTCCCACTACCACTCCCGTTTCTTCGACCAACTCCCCGTCGTCCCCTCCCCATCACACTGTCGCCTCGCCCTCTCACCACTCCCACCTTCTCTGCCTTGGGTCTCCCCAGAACCGAGGTTGACCTCGTCGCTTCAGACTTGGTCTTTTTTATTATTTGAAACGCTGCCCCTCCCCGGGCACGTTTGCGCTGTTGCCCCCCCGTGACGAGCATTTGACCACTGCCTCTCCCAAGGCGGCACCTCTCCACCCATCGTTCCCCAACCCACAGTCCCCTTCCCCTCTTCCTCTCTCTTACCTCGCCGAACTCGCTTCTCGTCCCTTATTTCAGTACCTTGGGTCTCCGCTCTCGCTGCATACTTTTGAACTTTCCTTTCGTCCCCTCGTTCACTTGAACTGTTCTCGGACCTCCCTTCTGTACTTCTGGTCTTGTTGTCCGCCTCATTTACACTCATCTACCTCGCCCTCTCACCGCTCCTTCCCTTCTCTGCCTTGGGTCTCCCCAGAACCGAGGTTGATCTCGTTGCTTCAGACTTGGTCTTTTTTCTATTTGAAACGCTGCCCCTCCCCGGGCACGTTTGCACTGTTGCCTCCCCGCGACGAGCATTTTACCACTGCCTCTCCCAAGGCGACATCTTTCCACCCATCGTTCATCGTTCGCCACGCCACACTCCCCCTCCCCTCTTCCTCTTTCTTACCTCGCCGACATCTTACCTCGCCGAACACCGTTCTCGTCCCTTACTTCTGTACTTTACTTCTGTACTTTGGGTCTCATCGTTATTCCTTTCCTCGCCGTTGATCGACTTCTGGTCTCATATTATTTCTTACTTCTGTACTTGATTCTTGCTTGGCACAATAAATATACTTGGAAACGCTTTTGTCATATCTGTACTTCTAGTGTAGCCGTTCCATGTATTATTTCGCGTTGAATTTATACCACATGATCCTTGCCTTGCTTGGGACAATATACTTGGAAACACAACAACGTTTTGGGGTGTATCAAGGTAAGTTACAATATTTTCAGGCATCTATGTACAATACGCCAGCCAGCATGTTCGATACGCGCGATGGGATAGATTTTTGAATGCGAAGGGCGGTCATTTGCGATAATGCAGGACATCTCCATGGAGGAACAGCCGAGGGGCCACTTCCACGCCGTTCCCCAACGCTGTGCTCGTCCCCGCGGCGGCTGCCTCCGCCCCTGTCGCCCCCGTCGCGGGGTGTTCTGGCCCCGGCACTGCTTCCTCCCGCATCTTCGCGTCTTTTCCTGCTTTCCTCACGACCTTGGCCTTGCGAGATTTACTCGCTTGCTTCTCGTTCGACCCCTTCACTTTCGCTTTCGCGCGGCGGGCTTGCTTTCTCTTCTGCTTCTTGGCAGCCGCCTCTGCAGCCGAAGGCGTCACCCAGGCCAGGTGGAGGGGCTTCGCGCCTTGCTTGCATGTAGGACCTGCATGGCTGGCGTCCAGGAAAATGGCTACCGGATATGGAGGAATAACTCACATCGAATCAGGTTCTGGACGGCCACGTCATCCTGTTCGTGCCATCCTCGGATGCAATTCTGCATCGCGGTATCAGTCTTAGTAGGGATCTGATTCCGAAGTAAGCACCACATACAATGTGAAAGAGTCTGGTGCGGCACGCGCAAGACAGGACAATCTGGGGATTCAAACCAGTGAGGCAGACCTATATGCGAAATGTTCGGCAATCGCAACAGCGCTGCAATTTCTCTCACATACCGAGCAATCCTCCTCAGCCGCCCAGTTGGGATTGCGTCGCGTGTCTTCAAAAACGCGGCGGAAAAGGCGGATCTGCAGTCCCTCTGGATCGTCGAGGCAAGGCGCACGCGTGAAATACCGGCGCACAATCTTTTGGTGCAGGTGTTCATTCAACCCCGGTCGCAATGTGAAAACAAAGAAACAATGACTTACCTGAGCCCGACGCTCGTGGCTCAGCTCTGGGTCCACCGGCGGCAATAGGAGGTTATATCTCTTCAGATACTTCACATGGCGTTTTGTGGACGAGGACGCCGATGAGGCTGAAGCCGTGCCGAGGACCACCACGTCGGGTTCGTTCTTGTCGTTCTTGTCGTTCTCGCCGTCGTCGATGATTTCGACGCTGGCGCTGTCATCGTTTTCGATGATTTCGACGCTGGCGCTGTCGCTGTTGCTGGCGCCGTCGCTGTTGCTGGCGCTGTTGCTGGCGCTGTCGTTGCCACTGTCGCTGTCGCTGCCGCTGCCGCTGTCATTGTCACTGCGCCTGCGCTTGGCGCGCCCGCGCCGAGCGGCAAAACTGAATGCTGCATATGACTGCGCAGACTTTGTGGCCATAGCCGGCAGAGCTGGCCTAGCTAGGGCCCTGCGAAGCCTGGTATCTGGGCTCGGCATTCGTGCCGTTTCTTTGTTCCTAGCCTGCAGCCAGGGAGGGGTCAGTGTTCTCCAGGGATTCAAGGATGGGCTCACCATGTTTTTGGGGCTACCACACAGACGAACGTGGTCAACGTTGGGTTGGGACGACGCAAGAGTCTTGATCTAAGTAGGAAAGGGGCTTGATTTGATCAGCGTCCGTCAGGGGCGGGATCTTGAACTCCTTTCTTTCGCTTGTTCCAGCCCACCCAAAAGAATGCCGCGCCATATTCTGCCCAAAAACCCCCTCTTGCGCATCTACCCCGGCATCACTCTGACTGATGGATACCTGTCGTGTCCTACCAACTTCTACGCGCCAGCGGATTGGAACCGCCCGGACCACGAGAAGCCCCGACGCGGCAGATATCACATCTGGACTGTCGAAAACGGCCGGTTCGACGGTATCCATGTGGATGCGTAGGTCGAATTGGCCATCTGCTTGCACGGCGCCCTCATGTAGTACCGGTTTTCACGCAGAGCGGCTAAAAACCAAGCGACTTTCAATGCACCCTTGGCGACGGTTCAGCTCTTTCCAACGGTGGCCGAAGCGCGGGGATACTTAGCTCAAGCCTGCCGCTGCTGGCACACGGAGTGTCAGGAGCGCCACGCTCTGGCTAGTGCGACACTCCAGCCTCGCGAGCAGAAACGGAGCATGAAACGTCTGGTGGGACTGTCAAGAGAGGGTCTCCCGCACGAGGTACGGCATCTTGCTGGGGACGTGTGGGCATACGGAGCTCTGGACCGCCTCTACAGCTTTGCCGAGCTGTCGGGAAACCTGCTCTGGCTCGTTGTAGGCAATATGTTCATAACGCAGGACCGGTGAGGCACCCTTCTCTGGTGCCCGCTAACACTGACTCCAGTCCTTAGAATGCGCGCCATGCGAGAGTTCATCCGCCTGAATGGAGCGAGCATGACATTGGCCATGCATCTTCACCAAGCGATTCTCACTGCGGTCGGCTACGATGACAGTAAGGTGGTGGTTTTGGATAATGGTGAAATTTTCCACGACTACAACAACTACGACGCCGACGGCGATGACTCGGTGGAGAGCTCGGATGGCGACGAGGACAACGGCGGCGTCCCGGCAATAAACTGGTGCGTGAACTCATCGTCTTCTCCGTCTCATAGTAATTTGAACTCGCTTCGCAGTCGTTTCACTGCTGCTGCAATAGCAGGCCAGGCTCGGGGTGGCAATGTTTGGGTCGTGCCAGCAGCTCAGGCGGAGCGGCTGCAGCACGCCCTGAGACGACCTCCATCCAGACAGTGGCCAGTCGACAGCCGAAGCTGAACGGGCACAAACAAACACATGTGTATATAGATCCATTTCTTTTTCGCTATACAAGTATTTCTGTGGCAGCCCACGCCTCTTTCTTGGCGCGAATAGACTGTGAAATCCCTGCTACCCTGGCGCCCCATTCCCCCATTCCGTGCCAAAGTTGATTCCTTTCTGATGGAGTAAGTTTCGGTGGCTCATCGCGATGTTACGCCAATGCTCAGTCTGGTTCAAGAGGATCTGCACCTCGTCTTGCAAGAACTGCAATGCTTTTCGGCGTTGAAGTTCAGCACGAGGGTTTCGTTTGCGACGACGTGCTGGCAAACCCGCCACTCGACGAGCCAATCTACGGAGGCGATCCCTCGGTGTGCGGGCGGGGCGTCTGATCTCGCGACAAGTTGGCATCTGCTTGGGCGGTGTCAGATGCAAAGACCCAAAGAGAAACGACACGAGAATGAACGACTGACCATGGCGACGACCGTAGAGGGAGAAAGATATTGGGGTGTAGGTTAGTTGAGCTTAATTTTGATCTGCCTTAATTTTTGTTTGGCCCTCGATTTCTGAAAGACTGGGAGATGGCGACACGACACGACCGAGCGCAGAGAAAATATTTCAAGAAATGCACAACACAGGATGTACGCTACGCTACGACTGGTTCCCCGCCTGCGTACCCACCCTCGTTCTCTCTCTGCGAACCAAACAGACCATCTAATCCAATCCCGCGACGTCGTTGCCATCAAAAGCAGCGCGGGTCATGGGCGCCACCAGAGAGTCGATGGCCGGGTCAGAGTGCGGGACCTCCACCCACTTCTTGGTGTCCTGGGGATAATGGATGGTGTAGACGGCCAAGGCCGCCTCGAACCCAACGACGCGCTGTTGTTGCTGGTGAGGGACGCGGGACGTCTGCTCATTGGCCTCATCGCTGAGCGTCGATTAATGCTCCAGGCGGCAGCGAAATAGGAGGCAGGGACAGGTCACGTACGAAGTCGTGTATAACCCGGGCTTGCGCCCGCTGAGGACAACCCAATACGCCTCCGCCCTCTTCTGGTCGACGAAGCCGGCCGCAATTTCATCGGGTGACGCTGGCGTGCCGGGAACGAACGTCGGTTCGAAAACCGCTGTTTAACGGGAGTCAGTGAAAGAGGGTCCTGAAGCCAAAAACCAAAAAACTTACAGCGCCCGAGGATCTGGGACAGAGTCGCTGCGAAATCGCAACAAACATTCAGTGACAGTCAAATGTGGAGGGCAGACCAGACCCATACCTAGTCCAAAGCGAGACTTGCGATGAAGGGTTTGGAGACATTTGATCAGGGCCTCCAGTTCGGGTCCTTCGACGAGGCCGGGGGTCGAGAGAGTAGGTATGGTCGACATGTCTAACGATTGAGGACGAGGACGAGTGTGAAGTGGGCGAGGGCTGAAGGGAAGAAGTGGGCGTGAGGCGAAAGATTCAGTCGTTGTCCCAAATAAATACTTGGGTCAAGGTCGGTCGCGGCCCGGCGTTCAGCTAGCCCATCGGCGGAGGTAGCGGCTTAATCCTCCGCGGCGCAAACCCAAAGAATGATTTTATCCGCCTGCAGGTGGCGCAACCGGTGACTTTGACTTTGGTGGCGCGCAAACCAACACCAGAAGCCCGACCTGGATGGCCCTGCAGGTGGCGCAAACGGCGACCTGCCGCGGGAAACTTCTGACAAGTCCCAGAAAACGCGGAGGCTAGGTTCCAGTCGGATTCCTGTAGCGCAGAATAAGGCGCGAAATTTCGTTTATTTTCTAGGTAACATTGCACCAGAATGCTAATAATTACTGGTAGCCTGACGGAGAGAGGATCAGTGTGAGTGAAGTGAGAGTGAGAGGTCATTTCGAGGCTTACATTGGCTGGCACCGTGGGATGTCCCTGCGCCTCGAGCGCATCGAGCGCACACGCGAGTGTGCACAAGGTTCGGACGCGTTGAGTGAGAGTCGCAGTGTCCTCTGCATGGGCTGGTCCGAACCATGTCATTTGCAGGAGGTCCGTGGAAGCGGCGAAGTATGACCTCCAAACGGCCACCGCAGGAGGCCGAGGCGCGATCCCGCCATAAATAAGGTCATGGCGGATTTGGATGCTTCGCGCTAGGGCATTCGCGAGACTTTCACTGATTTGGATGGGAATGGGCCTGTCGACCGGCTGTCAGTGCACTTGGGCGATGCAAGGAATGGCGCGCGTACTCACATTGGATAGGAGTCAGTTCGCTGGAAAATGTGGATGGGCGGCGCACCAAAAGGAGGATGCGTTCCACTGGTCGGCCCAGATTTGCGGTACTCGTTCGCCCTGCGGTGGTAGTCGGGGTTTTTTTTTTGGGAGCTAAAATGAAGTCGTCGATGTCGAAGTCCCAATATGATAGCGAGTAGATGCAGCTAGGGAAATGGAAGCGTCTTCAGATTGAAGTGGAAGGATGAATATGATAGCAGTAGATGCACCTAAAGAAATAGAACCTTCTTCGTATTGAAGTGGAAGGATGTCGGTTTTTTAGACTTTTGAGCTAAAATGATGTGGAATTCGATGCTCCGGAATCAGATCATGCAGGTAGGAAGCCAATCGAAGGAATTGACGGACGATAGAGAGATAGTCTTCATGTCGAGTACCATGTCGGAGCCTTCATCTTCATGTCGAGTACTCAGAGCCTTTCTTTGGTGTAGATCGAGCGAGCGAGGAGTATGGATTGATCAGTTATTGGATTGGGAAATCGGTAAAATTACGCCTGAAGCTCCCGATTCACGCAGCCTAGTCCCCACTTGCACCTGAGAATTGTACTTGTTCTGCGCCTGGCGCGCGGTGACCCTGGCCACCGATAGCTGCCAGTGGTACTCCGGCGTAGACGACAGCGAAATTACCCCGGGAGTTAGTGGGAGGCACTCTAGCGCATAGACGTATTGATTCCAGCTCCGGAGCGTGTCATGGGCTTTCTGCATGCCGGCGTTGTGTTGCTCGACGGCAAGAGCATGAGCCGCAACCTTCTTGCCCTGTTGGGTGGCTTGGGAGGAGGTGTTGAGCCGGATTCAGAAGGAGCGTGGAATGGAAATGGACGTCTCACCTCGACGCTTGACGTTTTTGACTGCGTTCGTCACTGGGGTGACGGCTGCGTACGACGGGCGGATGCCATGGGCCTCGTATTGCTGTGAAGCACCACATAAGGCCAGATTAACCTGTTAACGGTTGGAGGTTGCCACAGGGCTTAATACATTATCGTGTGGGTAGCCTAATATAGTATAACATAGGCATAACATGTTATCTGTGGGTGACTATATAAGGTAATATGTAGTCAGGTGATCTCCGGACCCGGAGGACAAGAGGTCAGGTGATCTCTGAGCTGGCCGAAAAATATAACAGGTTATAATAGGGAAATAAAAGAAAGCCAGTAGCAAGGCTTGAACCCAAGGCCTTCAGCTGATCTTACATAAGAACAGCACCAGGACTCTAACCACTAGACCAAAGTAGTTGTATATCACAGGAGGCATTGATCTCAATATATGTTGCCTCTCATGTCCCAATATTTATTGATTGGTGCTGAACTACTTGAAAAATTGTAGTGAATAGTGTCAAACAATTTTTCTGGCTTTCTGATGCTTTCCAAGGCTATCTAATGCCTTTTTATGAAGGCAGTTTTTTGGTTAGGGGCTTCATTGGCCTGCAAAACACAAAATAATTTCCCAAACACAGTGCTTTTTGGCAACTGAGTAGTAAATTCCACAACCAGAGCACCAAAGGGTAGCTTGTATGCCATAGGCTTGGGATATAGGCAGCTAGAGGTATGAGGTATGACAGAACAATAAATATTGGGAGGTGGGAGGCAACATATATTGAGATCAATGCCTCCTGTGATATACAACTACTTTGGTCTAGTGGTTAGAGTCCTGGTGCTGTTCTTATGTAAGATCAGCCGCAGGCCTTGGGTTCAAGCCTTGCTAGTGCCTTTCTTTTATTTCCCTATTATAACCTGTTACATTTTTCGGCCAGCTCAGAGATCACCTGATCTCATTTCCTCCGGGTCCGGAGATCACCTGACTACATATTACCCTATATAGTCACCCACAGATAACATGTTATGCCTATGTTATGCTATGTTAGGCTACCCACACGATAATGTATTAAGCCCTGTGGCAACCTCCAACCGTTAACTGGTTATTCTGACCATATGAGCTGTGTGAAGCTAGGGGGTCAGTCCCGAAAGAGAGTGGATTCAAGCCGTGCTTGCCAGAAGTGTGTTTCTCTGCATGGTGTCGTATTCCTGGCCGCGGAGAAGTCCTCCAACCAAGGTGCAATGTACGCCTTCACGATTGACATCGCTGTGGACTGTCTCGATGAGATTGGTGTTTGACTTGCCCGCGTTCCACACAGCGAGAGGGATGAAGCTCTTCTCCCAACAGATTCCGGGAAACGCAAATTTACACGACTCCTTGTCTCGAACCCAGTCTAGATGGTTATGTCGTGAGGTTACGCCTGTAGCGGACGTTGCATGGGTCGCTTACCTGTGCCAGCTTTGCCGCCACTGGCTAGGATTTGCGCGATTGTGCCGTCCCAATCTGAGTGGCGGATGCAAGCCAGACTCCACATGAGTTGGCGCACCGGCTCCGTGACTGCACAGGTGCGGATATTGCAGTAGTTGTGGACTTTGCAAACGCGGTACAATCGACGGAGGTGGTCATAAGGGCCGAGGCTATGGAGGCTGCGCCACGGCTCGTGCATGTCCATCTGCTCTATCGGAAGCTCCGCTGCTCGGTCTGCCAGGTGAAGCCCGAGTCCTGAGGCAGTGATGAGCGGGGGTCGCTAGAGAGGGGGAATGGATAACTGCCCTTCGCTTGGCCGCGGTGCTGGTCGGCCCCCCATTGAAGGATGAGACCCTGGAAGTCCTCTGGAGACTGTCCGTGTAGATGCCGCCAACGTAGCGGCGATCCGGTGTCGAGCATGACGATTTTATTGAGCTCATCGAATATTCGCTGATGGGCTGCAGCGGTGTGGCGAGTAACGTATGCCCGACAAAAAACAATGCCTGGATGAGGGTTGACGGTCAGATTAAGAATGAAACTGTAGGGATTGACTGACTCGTATTCGCATCGCGATCCATGGCTGCGATCTCAAACTCGTCGAAGCCTACAATCCTTTTGAACCCGATGTCGCTTTGGAGGTACTGCGTGTCCTGGAGGCGCTTGCTGGAGTCGGTGCTCATGCAGATGATTATCCGGGTGTTCTTGTCGCCTGGGAGGGCCGGTTCGTCCTCTTCGTGAACGACAAGAGAGTCATTGTTGAGTTCCAAAATGAGCCGAATGTAGTGCTCGTGCGGAGGGAGCTGCTCGTCTTGCAACTTCTTAAGCCGGACGACACCTGGACGACAACGGATGTAAGTAAGGCGCTGCCGACGGTTCTGAACTCAAAGAAAAGATCTCGTTACCTTTCCAATCTGTTCCCTCCGGAAAATGCTCTTTCTTGGCTCTAGTGATATATGCGCTTAGATGTGCGCGGTTCGCGAGGGAGGGGTGGAGATGGCTCAGTGTTGGGTTGCTGAGGTGAGGGAAAATACTGAACAGACGAGATTTGACGGCGGGATGTCGGAGGAAACGCCGTGCAGTCATATCAGGGAGATCCTGCCGAACACTCTGGAGGAGGCTGAGAATCTGAGACCGAACGGCATTGGGGGTTTTCAGGGGAAGGGGAACGGGATGGCGGTGGGTGCCACGCGATGTAACTAGGGCATAGGGACACTTCGTGCGGTCAACAGGCCACCAGATGCGGAATTTGACGTCGCATTGGAGATGAGCCATTTCTTGCTGGACGAGCCGGCCTTCCAGGCGGTGATCGACAGCTGCAATTGCGAAGTTCAAGGGAAGAAAAGCAGCGAACCGAGAACGGTACTAACGGCAGTAACTTCTCTGAGCGGAGTAATTCACGACAGTCTTGCATTTGGCCAACGGGCCAATGTCGAGCGCCTTGGCTTCAAGCTCAATACGCTCGGCCTCCTCCCTATCGTCCGTAAAAACAGCCGCTATGTAGTTGATATTGTACCCAGCGTCGCGTATGCTGAAGTCGACCCAGTGGTTCGGACTTCGGTGTGCCGAGTAATGTTGGCAACTAGGAGGGATCGAGTTGAGCTGGAATTCGATGGGTAAAGATAAAAAACGGAGTAAACGGACCTGAGATATACCGTCGAGGGACCAGAGTCGCGCTCAATCTCGTGGAAGACAATTCGACCGTCGCACGTTTTGGGCACCGGGTATCTTCGACGGAAGACGTGGCCAGCAGCTTGATCTTGTTCAAATTGCTGAAGCTCTTGCTCTGTGCGCGGCGTGGCCTCCTGCTGCGGACGTCGGCAGCCTGCAGTTCAGACTGCAGTGATGTACGCGGCGGTGGTTTGGAAGATGTCGCGGGACGGGGAGGAATACAGCAAGCGGGCCTCTCGTTCGGCGGCTAGGCGTTCTTCCACGTCTGCACGCGTGGCCGACGTGTGCTGGTACGAGCTCCTAAGGTGGGCTAGATCGGCAAGCGGGCATGCCTTCATTCCAAGACCTAGGCCAAAATAAAACGCGAAGGTGAATATGGTGGAATCATGGGCGGCACGGCACGGCGCTAACTTACAGGTGGCATGCCGGACTTTGCACGCGACCTCCACACCGTGGTCGTCAACAAGCACAGGGGTGTAATAGAATTCGTTCTTCCCACTTCCGCCGTCTGGGGCTCCCTTGGAATATGCGAAGTCGGTCCAAGGAAGTGGTGAGTCGAGATCACCAGCTATTGGTAGCAAATGCCCAACGGGGTTGACGTCCCCGCTTTCCGGGTATTCGACGCAGGCACCGGCCGGATAGGTGTAAAGTCGGGCCAGGATGGTCTTGTCTGAGACCCGAACGTTGTACTCCACAGTTCTATCAGGGTCGGCTTGCAGTGCCAAACTACGGGCCACGGCCATGGTCGCCGGTGGAGGGTTGCGACGCTGGGCGACGGGCGGTGGTGCGGTACAGGACGTCAAAATTTCTTGTAGCTGTCTATGGACATTGGGAGCGACAAGGAAGGGACGGTCAAGGGGGCCCAGAGCGTCTAAGAGGGCTCTAAAATCTGCAGAGGCATCGACGGGGTCTTCAGGATTCACAGAGGCATCGACGGGGTCTTCAGGATTCAAGAGCGCACCAAGGCTTAGCGGAGCGCGACGCGACATGAGATCGTCCGTGGGTGGGGACGCGACGTGGCGTGTTTTGGTTTGCGTGAGCGTGAGCACGTTTAGTTTTAGTGCGCTATGTACCGATCCGGTTTTTTTTTTCGTTTGCGGGTCCTCTCGAAACAAGGGTTCACGGGGGTTCGCGGGGCATGTTCGATGGGGACCTGTGGCGGAGCGCTTGTCCGGAGCTAGCAAGCCACGGTGCTGCCAGATCGTTGTTAAAGCCATGGAGGCGGGACATTCCATGCCGTTGTTAATGGCATGAAGGCGGGAGATTCCTGCTTAAGCATTGGATTAAAGTATGGAACTTCGGTGGCGCAGGGGTTGGATCGATTCAGGATCTGGTCACAACGCCGAGTGCCGGTGATGCCAGGCCGGAGGTTGACGTGTCGCATCAGATGGGTCGGGCTGAGGTAAGCTGTTCACGCGAGAGGCGGGCCGCGGAGTCGCGCCCCCGACATAACGTTAGCTTGATGTGATTGTGTCAAGCAAAGGTGTTAGAAGCGCGGTGGCGCAGGTGGCGGTGTACCCTACGTAAACTGTCCGGCCTATTCTACTCCTCCCTCGTAACTTGCTCCAAATTTGACGTACAGAGTCCTCATAGGTCGCGGATCGTGCCATCGGTCCCAAATTGCGCCTTTCTCTATTGCACTGGCTTCCATTATGCAAATGGCCCACTAACCCGACTGGCCCGGTAGGCAGTCGTTGATAATAGAGGTTAGGATTAGAGGTTAGGTTGAGGGTAAGGTATCTATTGTGAAAGAATTATTATTTATGAAGTATTTATCATTGCATTTACAAGGAGAATAACTCGTGGGCAACATGGAAATTGAGGGTGAAAAAGAATCCTACCTCCCTGACTTGAACCCACGCGCCATCAAGATTACGTGATGTGTCATTGGGGGGGAGGCGAAGGGGTGTTATGGTCGACCAATGGTCGACTCAACCCAGCCAAGCGAAGTCTTAGAAGTACCTCAAGAGTTCTAAAATCGATCCGAGTAAGGAAAGGCGCACCGAGGCTTGGAGTTGTGGAAGGACGAGGTTGAAAGCAACCGCTGAGTGAATCTTATCTTATCTCGGGCAGGGCCGAGAGACATTAGCTGCAATCGACCCCTTCTAAAACACAGATCATGTGCCTTGCAGGCACGTGCCACAGCGCATCACGTTGTGTTGAAGTCGAAAGCACACCAGGAGTATTTCAATTTGGTTAGCGACAGAAATGAGGCCTATTAGAGAGACCCAAGGCTCCAAAATTATATTCATATAATCATTCCGTGAATTTTTTATTCAAAAAGAAACTAAGGAATATGACCACAACTAAATATAATGCTGAGCGAATTGACAGTTAGCGCACATGGGTACAGGCTGGATAAATGTATCTGTGCACTCTGTAATCTGCAGCTGTCTGAGCGGCGGGATAGCGCGCGAGCCCTTGTCGCAAGAGCACTCCGCTATGGGTGGCAATGCTATGTGATGGGCGGCAGAGGCCCGGAGGAGACAAAAACAAAACATTTATTGAGAACATACCGTGACCATACTATTGCCTTGCAAACGGCACAGCAGCGTCATTGCCGATGCCACCAAGTGGCACCCTATCATTCGCTGAACAGTTGTGGGCTGTCGCGCAACATAATTCAATCTCATCCATTCGGTCGTCGCGGGGCATCGTCAGGGAAGACTTAGAAAAAGGGGGAATACATGAAGGGTTTCGTGCCATACGCTCGTGGAGGGTGTGGAAAGAGCAGAGGTGCCTGGGAATGATGTGTTTGTGGTTGTGTAAAGGAACATGTGCTCTGTGTTTTAGAAGTTGATTGCCCGAGTCCCGAGAGACATCCACATCAGCCTATCACCAAAAGCGGAGAAACCATGGAAACCCCTGTCAAGCTATCTCGAGGACTCTCAAAGCTGTCTCGAGGACTCTCAAGGGTCCCAAACCCTTGGCGGACCTCTCAAGGGGCCTATAGCTATGCTTTTAAACTCTTAAGGCCTTGCAAGGTGTTCCAGGCCTAGGTGGGTTTGAGAGGCATTGGGGGCCTCACAAGGTGGCTCTAGCACTTGTTTCGTCTCGCCATTGCTTGTATTCAATTTCTCAATTTCTCGCATCCCACCAAAGTAGCCATTGAAAGAATATATTCATCTTGGTAGCTATGGCGAGAACGACTACATTTAACGGAACCTAGCAATTGAAAACAAGGTAATTAGCAACGCAAATCGGCAAGGGCGGAAATAACATGTACCTTGGCACACGAAGCGGACGAGCAGCGAGACAGCAGGGATAGAAACTGTACAAGAAGGTCAGCAATAATTGCTGTCAGCGCACTGAAAACACATACCGTTTGATACACATCTTGAGGAGTTATTCTAGGACGAGGGCAAAGATCAGCAACAGAAAGCAGAAGGAAGTAATCCACCCACCGAGCCATGGGTTATGAATACAGTTGTTGCAGTTCTTAAAACGACGTGTCAGTATGGTGTCACTTAGATACAAATAATCAAGACACGCACTATTTGAGCTTGATGTCACGGTGCGTGGTGGTCTAAATCAAGGAGGATCAGATGCTGAAAAAAGAATCAGGCGGGGACACATACCGTGGATGCGAGTGGAAGAAGAGATCTGCAGCAAGACAAGTTAGATGATATAAAAAAAGCAAAAGCGGCTCGGCGTACCGTGCGAAATGCTGGAAGACAATTATGCGAGCGCGTGTACCGAGAATGCAGAGAGATCCTGCAGAAAGACAAGTTAGGCAAGTTAAAAGAAAAGCCGCTTTGCATACCGTGGATGTTGAAGGATGGCAAGATCTACCAACATATTGAGGAGAGGGAACAGATAAAATGGACAGAGCACTCACTATACGGACAAGTACAAAGAGAATAGGGTCAGTCAGAGTAAGTTTTAATCAGTCGTTTCTGGACTCGTTTCTCGAGTCGTTTCTCGAAATATTAAAGCGTGGGAGAAACGAGAAACACCTCAGAAACGATGTAAAAACTCCTCCAGAGGAGTTTCTGGGTCGTTTCCGAAGTCGTTTCTCCCGCCAAATAAATCCAGGGTCGTTTCTCCCCATGTTTCTGATGCCAACAATTTACAGAAACAACTTCAGAAACGACCCCAGAAACGACCTTAGAAACGTCGAAACAACCTACTCTGACTGACCCTAATGACAACGATGATCTGGGACAAATCAGTTCCGTATGTGGCTTTAACAGAAGATGCAGGGCGTACCGTGGAGACTTTGATGAGTCTAGGAAGTAGAGCTGCCAGAAGCAAACACAAGTCAGACGGTGGTAGCAATTAGAATAGATGGACAGACTTACCGGAATTGTTTGAGAAGAAAGCATCGCCGTGACTGTCAACTTGTTAGCGAGGCGGATGTGAATGGAAAAATAGCACACTGTATCAAGTAGCGGCGGCGGAAGGTGTGGGCTGGGATGCGGCCTGTCGAGCTGCGCGTTGCACCAGTATGGTGCTAGCAGCATTGGGTGTAGGCACGGGTACTCCGCCTTCCTCGCCCGAAGGAGTAGAGTCACCGAATACCATCCTAAGCAATGTCGTTAGCATAGATACATGAAAACCAAATCAACGTACCGTTGGAACCAAGCGAGCGTATCCACTGCCCATTCATCACCGGGTAATCCTGAAAACAAGGCAACGACTTGATCATGCAGTGTTTCGTAATTGAAGGCCCCGTCCCGGCGTCTCCAGTCCTTTGTCGACAACATTGTTCTAGCCTGGAGAGCAAGTTAGCAAAGCTTGACACCACAAGATCCATACCTGAACGGCAGCGCAGCCGATCATCTCCGGTGTCATCTTGTACTTTCCATGAATACGGGCTTGACAAACAGCAGGTATCTCGTCCTCGGGACTGAGTATCGCGGAGGACGGCGCTGTCCATATGTGTCGCAGAACCTGAAGCAATGAAGATGAAGAAGAAAAACACGAGGCATATACGTAACTTACTCGGAGGAGGAGTTCCCCTCGTAACAGCCCTTTGTCGTAGTTGTTGGGGTCAAAAGAGCCATGGGCCCACAGAAAGGACGGCAACTCGTCGTTGGAGATCTCAATGTTGCCGTTGAGAATACGATCCAGAAATCTGCACAATGTAGATTTATTAGCTCAGTGTATGCACAATTTTTATGACCTACTTGTTCGGTGACGTATCTGCAGGTGCGGGTAGAGTCTGCAGACTGTTTAACCATGACAGAGTAGCTGTATTAGTAAATGTGCAGCACGAAATGAATATTGAACACATACATTTTTCCTGTCTCCGGATCGATAGTTGGAAGATCAAGACGTGGCAACTTGAGACAGTCAGTCCATCCCAAGATGAGATGGCAGAGGATAGGGTGCGCGAGACTGCAGCTTGACTTGCTTTCCCCCTTGGCGATGGCAGGGACGAGAACATATTTAGTGGTGTCGGGCAGAACATAGTTTAGCATGTGTTTGAGGCTGCCGGTGTCGCCGACACGTCCGCTGCTCGCCGAGGCGCACATCTGGACACATGGGGGTTATGGTGGAATGAAGGAATGGACAATATTAATAAGACATACAGTAGTCACAAATGCATTCCAGCTGTCTGGGTCGCTTTCGAATCCGGCGAAAAGGAGCTTTACCACGTCCAGGAGGTCCGGAGCCAGAGAGAACATTTCATCGAATGCAGCGACGTGCCCGTACTTGCTGAAGATGTTCACTGGAAAGAGATGGTAAGCATCAAGAAGAAGCCGTGACGAAGAACAGGAAGAACGTACGACGCAGGCACTTGGATTGTGTTGGAAGGAGTGTCAGAGACAGCAGTGCCCCAGTGATGTTCGCATCCCTCTTCCAGTACCAGTCCGATGTCCATGAAAGGGTGGAACCCACGCGTTAGATATCTGGCCATACCGTCGAATCGTTCCGGAGTAGATCGCGCCACACTGCCAACTGTGAGACAAGGAACATGGATTTGAGATACTGCACATACTTTGGAGACCGCTTGGCTTTCTTCTTCTTGGCTGTAGGTGCCGGGAAACTCACGACGATTTCGTCATATTTTCTTTTCGTGGTAGTCGGGGCTGTAGTCGGAGGCATGGGGGGTATTGGTCGAGGTTAAGGTAGAGACAGTCGTTGATCCGGAGGCCGGGGCATTAGTGGACATAGTGGGAGGAAAGAAGAAGGCGCACTTGGAGCGCTTGACTCAAAAGGAGACAACTGGTCACGATCACGTGCTGTGTCACAGCGCGTCGAATATCCACAAAAGACTTCTAAACGGCCATTCTGAGTACAAGAAAATATTGTTGTAGTGGGAATAAACATCAGAACTACCTACAGCTCGTCATAACCAGCCGAATCAAGAATCTCCTCATCATTTTCTCCAATCTAGTGTTGCCGCGACTCGGCAAGTCGAGTTGCAACTTGCGAAGTCGACTTGATTTGGAAGTCAACTCGGCCAAAGTCAACTTGAGTCGACTTGAGTCGCCAAGTCGTCGAATTTTTGAACCTGATCCTAGGGCCTCCAGAGTCATAAAACACGAAAGGCAAAAAAAAAAATCGGCCGTCACAGCAATGTCACAGGATATCACGCACATGCGACGGTAACACCCATGTCACAAATTTTGATCATGCTCCCAATCGCGTTTTTGGGCCGAACTACACAACCTACCTGAGAATTGACTCAAAGTCAACTTGAGTGACTTCAAGTCGAGTCGAGTGACTTGACTTGACTCGGCTCAAGTCGCCGACTCAAAGTCGACTTCGTTGGCTCAAGTCTGAAGTCGCAGCAACATTACTCCAATCCCAGCCCCGTCCTCCTCCTCCTCCTCCTCCTCCTCCGAGCTTGACTCCTCCGAGTCGGAGCCCACGTGTTCACCCTCCAACGGATCGCCAGGGACATCACATCTGGGGATATTTTCGTCCAGCAGCTGAGGAGCCGGGTCAACAACCATCAGGTTTTCTTCCATCTCTTCTTCATCATCCTTGTCTTGTGCTTCGCATGGAGGAGTAGTAGACGCTGTTCTATGGCCCACAGCAGTTTCAAAGTACCGCATGAACATATCACGGTCGACAAAGCTGCAAAAGATATATCAGTAGGTGTAGAAAAGAAATAAAATGACTTGCCAATTGACGTAGTAATAAATATAGTCTTGATCATCGTCTTCTGGACGCCTTGCGATGGATTTGGGGAGGAGGTCAGAGGTGCGCCCATAACGGAAAGCGGGGACGATATGGGAAGCCTGGATTACCTCAGCAGGATCGAGGAATCCAAATGCGGCGGGATCTGCAGAATCAATGAAGCCCAGCCTGTCCAGCCGCTTGGCTTTCCAGCCGGACTTGTGAGACAGATCCCGTCCAAACCAGCGGACCCAAAGGAACTCCATGCGCTTGGGTCACCTGGATTTTGATTTTGGTCCGAGGTGACCAATGTCGGCATGGAAGATCCCCAGGACGCGCGCGTACCAGTATGGATGGGGATCAGAGCTGCCCTCGTCCTCGTGCGAAAGCACCATAACATCCGAGTTTGTGCGAGGATTGATGGAATCATCTGTTCGCTGCACATCATAGGTCGTGTAGTTGATACGCATTACTTGATGGGCGTAAATTCGATCCCGGGTGAAGGTGACATTCATCAGATCCTCCTGAGAGAACTCGACTTTGTCGCCATCATACGGGATGTCGAGCAAGCGACTCAAGAGGTGAGCGCGCAGTTTCTTCAAAAAGCCCTATTCCCGAGTCAGATACAGCCCAGAAAAAGATGGCTATGCACTTGCCTCTACCGATGGGTCATTCGCAAATTTTGAGAGCTCATGGAATTCATAGACATTGAAGGGGTTTCTGGTGGATTGAGAGATATGGTGGTGGACACTGGGCGACGTGCGTGGCAAGACCTCATCTTGAGGTCGCAGATTGCTCTCTGCAGGACCGTCGCCTGCCTCATCGGCGGCTTTGGCCTTGGCGGCTTTGGCAGCCGCCTCAGCATCCTTCATGCATTTGGCGGTCCTTCGCAAAAGGCGCTGACGCTGCTCATGACTTGCAATTTGCTTTTGGAAGTTATGTTTGTTTGTCCGAGAATACAGTTTCTTGATGACCCAGTGCGTGAGCTCACACTGCGGATCTTTTGTGAGCGGAGCATATTAAAAATAGGAACAGATGCTTACCAGCTGCATTGAGTAAGAATCTGTGGTACCCATCCTTGGTATCACAGCTGGGTAGTCCCCGAGTGAATGGTATTTGTAAGTGCTGATGTTCCAGTCCTTCCGTTTGCGTGTTGTGGCAGCGTTGGAGGCTCCTGTGGACAGAGTGGTCTGTGCAGTACGACGAGCCCGTTGTCCGGTTTCCTTAGGCAGCTCGTATGTTGTGTAGGCAGTACAAACATCCCGAATGAATTGGCAGACTTTAGCGCCGAGGACGGAGGTGACGGTCCAGAAGCTCTTGATGGTGGAGCCCGTATACATTCATAATTTGGCATACGCGTGCCAGGTTGCGAGGATATACCAGAGATCAAGAATAATCTTGTTGTACAGGTCCGGTAGAATGCCATCAATAACGGGTAGCATGCACTGTTTATGACCTCAGCCTAAATTGTTTAACAATAAAAAACATAGCGCACCTGAAGGAGGTCCTCAAAATCTCAAGCTGCGAGTTTCTTCATCTCCAAGACGTTCGCGTGAAAGCGCCGAATGGTGCTGCGCCTGAAGGTGGGTATCTTTCGGAATCTAACCTGCGTGAGAGACAAGTAGCCTGCATTAAATATAAAACTTACCGCTCATTGACTATTGCAATCATCGGTACGGTGGGCTTGCAAGATATGGAGGGTATGGATGAACAGGGATTTTACAACTCCAAGCTTGACTTCATGCAGAAGATCGGGCACAAACATCGAAAATAGATTGAGGCCGTGAGGCACCAGCTTGGAAAATGTGTTCTGACAACAATGAGAATGAATGCAAGATCAAAAGGCGAAACCCACCTTGGTCGGAACCCAAGATTGTGGCTTTAGAAGCCTGTTTACTGTGGCACTAGCGACAAGAGCTCCCTTGTCAAAAATCCAGCGGCGTACAAGTCCTATGGTATCATGCCACGAGGATGTATCCTCTCGGATCTTCTGGCATCGCTGCATATCGGCTTTGGTCCCCATGTCAGCGATCTGATCCTTCTCGACGAAGCATCGAGAGCACGGGCACCCACCAAAGTATTTAATTGTCGCCAAAAGGACCCTGTAACCTATTAGCACACAAAGAAAACAAGATAAAGGCCGTACTTCTCTGGGTAATCAGCCCCGTAAGTGAAGAACCACGGAAAAATGCGGTGCTCAATCCCATCATAGCACTTGACAATGATTCCGTGTGCGTAGGCATGAATGAACTCGGGTGTGAGGAGGAGATCCCACACTGCATGCATCAGCTCTCTCTTGAGGTGCACGAGACATCGGCAGACGGCACAATTCCGAAAAGATTTTTGTAAAAGTCTTTGATCGAGTCTGGGAGCTGGCAAAAGACATGAGTGCAATCTGTTTCCCATATAAACGAGACATACAGATGGAAAGTACGCTTGGTGATATCCGGAGTTCGAAGTAGGCTTGGTGTGTATGTATTTGGACAGGTTCCCGAAGAAGGTGTATAGCGGCCAAAGCGACACCGTGCCAAAATTGGCCAGATGGGTTGAGTCCGACCAAAGCATGTATGCTGTGATGATGGTCTCGAGATATGGCTCTGTCGCTGCAGTTAGCAGCTTCTGGTGCATCTCGAGCATCTCTGCGCTGGTGTAGACTTCTCCATAGACCGGTTGATGGCCCGGAGGCAGCGGGGAAAGCCCTTGCTCATCCACGGGAGCGGTGTCGTCAGGCGCGGGTTGTCAGGACTATCCGGGTCATACTCGGGATCCCATCGGGCAGCGAATGGTGTGATGTGATATTGTAGAAAGGCGGGACTCTGGAATGCCTCGACCAGGACATCCAGAAGAGGGTGGTACATGATTCCCGGGACCTCAAACCGCGTCCACTTCCGCTGTGCAATTTTTGGGTGTGGACAGCTTGATCTTGACAGAGCCGGTTTTTCCATCCAGCCGGGGGCTCACCAGGAATGGATTGCTCGGTGGCAGTAGCGTCGCCGAGACACTTGTTCTTGCGAGCAGCACTGAAGCTGTGGAGATGCGCCTGCTTGAAGTCTGTTGAAATGAGCCCCAGACTAGGACATCACTCAGAAGGGAAGAGACAGTACTGGGGGATCTCGTTGTAATCCGGTAGAGTACATGCCTGAAGTACACTACTTATATACTACTACCTGATGCAATATGACTCAGTAACCTAGTCATATGTACAGTTTAACTATGACTCAACATGAGTCACACTGAGTCAGAACATAAAGTCGAAATGGACTCGGTCCAATAAATGAGTCACACTGACTCAATTGATGGCGAGCTTGCAACAGCTCGCACAGCCACTCTATATTCCAACAAAGTCTTCATGGAGCATCACATTGTGGACGATCGAGTCAAGGTCGCCATTCAATTTGACAGTGGATCCCAGGTGGAACCAACTCATCAAACGTGCGACCGTCCTGTTGAGGAATGGGAACCATGGTGGCGTAGATGCCTGGCCAGTTTCTGTGTTCTCTGTGAGGAGGTCCGATGATCGACACAAATCATCCAGGGAAATTGAATCCTCTGGGTCGTGAGTCGGCCGGTTCGGGAAAATCTTGTAAAGACCATGGGCGTTGGGTTGCGTTTTCACCCATTTGCGAGGCGCAGTAGGGATCGAATCGGCGAGAGGCTCTGGTTCAGGTTCAGGTGGAGGTGCTTGTGGTGGTACGGGAGTCGGGGGATCGGGAAGTTCGTCGCGGTATCGTGTGGGGAGGCGGATGCGGCGGGCGGGACAACCGCTAGGGCGAGGTGGCAGTGGTGGTGAGGGTTCTCTGGGAGATGGGGGCATTAACTGTGCATACTGTGGGTCACTTTTTTCAGAATGTATGACAATTTATTTTTTACCTTGTCGGCGGCAAAATCTAGTTGCGTGGCGGCGGCAGTAGCAGCAGCAGAGGCGGCAGCGAGGTTCTCAGCTTCTGCTGCAATTGTCTCAGCGGCGTGAGCTGCCGCGTTCGAAAGACGCTCCAAGCAGACAGGACATTTTCTTGTGTGTGTTTGCAGTCCTCGGTCACCAAAAGAACGGTTGCAAAATTTGCAGAGTATCATCGATAGAGAAATAATAAATAATAAGCCCAGATGGTGCACAGGTCTCATATGAGCACGAGAAAGATTTTTTGGAATGTCGAAAAGTCGAGTGATCGTGGTCGGAAGCCTAAGCTGGGATGATACTGCACAGCGGCCGTTTGGAGCCAGAAAGTCACAGGCCCTAGAGAAATCTGGAAAAGTCGCCGAGCGCTGGGCTGCGCTTGCGAGGAGTCTCAAGGCCTGGACGCAACCTTGCAAGACGCGCTCAAGCTGTCGCGAGCAATCGAGCCGTCTTGATCGGCCTTTGCAAAGTGGTGATGCCTTGCCTGTTTCGGACACTTTTGGAGAAGGAGCACCTAACAGAGTATCTCACTCTCATTGCAGCTTGTAAACTCGAGAACATACTCCCTGGTGCTCTGCTCAAGCAGTGGCAGGAGCAGTGGGCCAAGGACATGCAGCGGACACCTTTTTCGATTGCTGCCTTCGAAGAGAAGTTGGTTACAGTCATCATCTCCAATGATCTGGTAAGTGAAATTTTAGTGGCTAATTCAACATTTATTGATTCACCGCTAGTCAATTAATTTAATCGAGAACCATGACTTCCGGGATTTGCTGCTCCTGCTCCGCGAGTCCATGCAGGACGAAGATATACCACACCGAACCAAGCTGTGATCTTCGATTCTGGACACCTGGCTAAAATACTATCATAGTCTCAAGAAGGAGCTCAAGATGGGTGCACAATTAATAATAAAATTGCCATCCTGAAACCAAGTTTACTCTAGGAGTCACTTGGAAAAATTTCGTTCACTATTGATATGTGGAGCAGCAAGGGGCTGCAGCCGTACTTAGCTATCACCGCTCATTAGCTTGGTCGGAAGGGAGAGCAGGTTACACTACGCCAAGCTCTCCTTGCATTTCGGTGCGTTCGTGGATCTCACAGCGGTGAGAGACTTTCTCACATTATATTTCAGATCTGCGAGCAAGCTGGGATAATAGACAAGGTAGCAGAGTTCGTTCATTATTTTTTTTACCTCGGCTCAATGCCTATGCATTGCAGATGGGACACTTTACCATGGATAATGCTTCAAACAACACCACATTCATGTCATATCTCACAATGCTTCTCGCCGAGAAGGGTGTTCTTGACTTCGACGCTGAAGAGAACTATATTCGATGTTTTTCCCATGCTATCAATCTTTGCTCCCAGGCAGTAATCCGAGCCATGGAGAAGCAGGATAGTCGCAACGATCACCCCAAGACGGAGACAGAGACAGAGTCTGATGAGGATACTGGACGTGCTGTTCGTGCATGTCGCCATGCAGGTCCGATCCGCCGTGCACGCAAAACAGTGGCCTTCATCCGGAAGTCTGGCCAGCGACAGGACGAGTTCTTGGAAACCATCAAACTGGGCAATGAGAAACAGTCATGGACGGAGATTCGTGACGACCATGGGGTTCCGACGAGAGTCATCGTTCAGCTTTCGGAAGTCACTGTTTTGCCTGATGTGAAGATTCATTGGGACTCAGTGTTCTACATGCTGCGACGCCTTTGATACCTCCAGCAGGTGGGCTATTCTCCCAATAGGGGCAGTTTCACATACTCAACAGTGTTTTTTATTTACAGTCAGTCACCCAATACTTTGCGATGGACCGCGAAGCACAAGGTTTTAAGCATCCCCTGGAAAATCGGCATTGGGACAGGCTTGAAATTCTGGAATTGATTTTACAAGTGCGGAATTAATCTTATCCTCCTCACTCATGCACTGACTTGATCTAGCAACCTCATACGGTTCAAACGATCATGTCTTCCGAAAATACCCCCATTCTCGCAGCAACAATTCCCGCTTTTGAGCTCTTCATCTCTTTGTGGGAGTCCATGATGAGCGATGTTGACTTGGAGGAGGAGAACATTTCAGAAATCATCTCACCTGGTCTGGCAATTGCGAAGAAATACTACAACAAGTTTGATAACACGGATGCATATATTATTGCTATGTGTGAGTTCATATGGTTGAATGTGTCCTTCTGCGCTAAATTCCTCTGATAAAGTCATAAATCTACCAATTCGGTTGGAATGGATCAAGAAAAATTGGTCTACGGCTAATCAGGAACACGCAAAGCAAATTATTTCAGCCAAGGTTAGTTCTTCGAGACCTAATTTCAACACCTTTGCTGACATCATATTAAGCTCCAGACATATCGAGATCAGGAAGTGGAAAACCCGTTGTCTGGTTCGAATAGTCCCACTGGGTCTCAGGGCTCCTGCAACTCACTCATCCTGCTCTCGGGGTTCTCACCCGACGTCCTGTTCCCGTGCGCCGGCGGCAGCACCCACAATGATCCTGCAGGCAGCGCGCAAATACCGCAATGTTGGACAAGCACTGGACTTTTCTGCGGGAACATCAACAGATCCAGGTAATTTTTGGTCGGTGGAAGACGAGATGAACAGTTAAATTCAAAGTCCAATTCCTCCACTGCAAACAACAGATATGATCGGATACTGGACGGTACAATTCAAGTTCTATTGGTTGGCTTCAGTCACTGATTATGTGTACACACATAGAATCATGGAATCGGAACCTGGCCAACAATTTATTGTCTGTTCACTGACTACGCACCAATTCAAGCAACATCTGTGCCCTCAGAGTGAGTGTTCTCATCATCAGCTGAAACCGATACGAAACAGCACAACCGACTCAGTCCGCATTTAATGGAGGCACTACAGATGCTCAAGTTCAATTTTAATAAATCCCGCTTGAACTTTATGTCTGAGTGGCAGTCTGCGCCGGTCCCTGATGACGAAGAAGATTGGCTTTGCCTGCTGGCTACTGCAACCGATGAAGCTGAAATGGAGGCGATGGATGCACTCACTGAGAGTTTTGAAATGGGGGATACATTGATCTACATGCCAGAGGACACAAATGCGTAGCTCAAATTCTTGATATAAAATGTATTTGTACAGTAGTCGGCTATCTACCTATGCACTCACTCTTCTACCATTGGCCCGAATATGGGTCCCAAAACTCCCGACTTCAATGACTTGAGTCGACTTGAATCGACTTTGAGTGACTCAGCTGGGTCGAAGTTGAGTCGAGTTGAGTCAAATGGTGTTTGAAGTCGACTCGCCGAGTCGTGACTCAGACTTTTGAGTTGTGGCAACATTACACCGTTCCATGCATACACGTCCATGTACATACACCCATGGCCCTCGTTCCTCATCACAGCACACCACATACTTATTGTTTAACACAGGACGCGAATGCACCTCTGGGCACGCAAGCCATGGTGCTGGATATTAAAAAATTCCACTATACGTGCCCGATACTCCCAGCACACAAGAAAATGTTTGTGCTCAAGGGCCCAAAGGGGTTTGTATCGAACACAACACACCTTTCAGCTGCTCTTCTATCGGCATTTTTTTTGATTAACCTCGTTGGCACTTTCCTTGACTCGACTCAACTGGTTCAATTCTCTGGTTTAAAGGTGTCTCAAGAACATTGTATGCATGGTGCGCAGGGGAAAATGGGTAGGAGTCATTGTACCTTCGGTCTTTAAATTCGCATGAACGCAGAGCAAGACTGTCTTAAGCTGCCCTTGAGTCTTTCCCTGTACTTTCATTGCAGTCCGACTGTGGCGAATTGGTACCTCAAATCCCATGTTCTTCAACCCCCACCAGCAAGAGAATTCGGTCTAGAGTGATTCCCATTCCGAGTTGCTATTAGTTATTCATTGGAGCCATGAAAGGTACTCTGAATAGTACTTCTGGTTTGCATGTCGGAGCTTTTTCCTGACTGAGCGAGTCTGAAACACATGGTTGACCCAAGTTTTAGATAGAGCCTTCGAAATTTGACTGCGGGGATTGGATTGTTCAACTAAGAATGGAGCACTGTCATGAGCTGATCTGACTGCGGAGGCAAACCCGGAAAGCCTGCTAACCAAATGTACAAATGATGCCGGGTCTAAACGGTTTGTGGTAGTCGGAGTTAGTGCTCGACAGCTGTAAGCTAGTCCCTGATAGAGTCAGAATTCTGAAAAGTGTAGTATACCATTCTCGTAAACACGTCAGGATAACAGGCAGTACCTACAGTCAGAAATTATTGTGATATTTGAACCCACAGCTGAACTGTGTGTGAATTGAACTCTATCACATCCTTCAGAATGTATTAAACATCTCTCTGGCAAAAATCTACATCATTTGAATGTGTCTAGAACCTTGTATGCTGGATTCATCCACAAAATGGCCCTTTTAACCAATTTCATTGAATATATGATATTTTTGAAACTTTCTCTCTATCACTAATTCCGCACAAATTAGCTGAGTAATTCTATATACTTTTCATGGGAATCAGTGGGGAATTCACAGAGATATTGTGAATTCTTTGAAATCATCCCAAAATAGCAGAAAACTGATCTGCGCCTTTGGTACTGCAAATTGCTGTAATCTCTCCCATGAACATTTCATATCTCACAGGAACATTATTCCGAAATTAAGGCAAGCTGATATGTAGTGCCCCAGTATCGTCCTTTGCTTCCATATATGTGTTTAGCTTCCCACCTCCATCATGTTCCCGAATGACAGATCTGTTTCAAAGCAACAATTGGTTGAGCTCATGATACCGCATCACAGAGGTGCATCCAACCAAACTATTTCTGTCTCTTGCAAGTTGTATAACCGACGGGGATGACAATCCATTCACGTCGCCTTCAGATCTCGCTTTGCCCACTCATAAGCCGGCCAGGGGCAAAAACTGATGCATATGAAAACCATATGCATTAAACACATATGGTTCGCATATGCACGGATCATGGAACAAAGGGGTCAATTACCTTTGTTGCACCTTTGTTTTCAGGGGTGACACAAAGGTGAAAACAAAGGTGCAACAAAGGTGATTGACACCTTTGTTCCATGATCTGTGCATATGTGAACCATATGTGTTTACAGCTAAAGTCGGAACCGAAGGCGCAACCAAAATTTTTCTGTTTTGGAACATTTTCAGAGAATTGTAAATATCTCAGTCAGTTCTGGACCAATTTGCATAAAACTAGATAGATTTACTCAGAAAATTCATGCGCAATTAGTGACAGAGAGGGATTTTTGAAAATATCATGTATTAGGTAATCTGTGTTTTCAGAGCATTTTCATGCCAAATACTGTTTTTGCATGGCTAGAACATGTTGCAGGGGCCTAATATTTTTCAGGCAACAGTGTATGTAACTAGGCAAGGAGGTGACAGAGCCAAAAGCACACAAAATATTCAGATAAGTGTGATTCTCACAGGATCTTCAGATGCAAGAAAATGCTGATTCCCTCCAATGCAGCTGGAAGAACGGTAATAAAGTTATGTGTATTTTTGGCTCTGTCACATCCTTGCCTAGTTACATACACTTTTGCCTGAAAAATATTAGGCCCCTGCAACATGTTCTAGCCATGCAAAAACAGTATTTGGCATGAAAATGCTCTGAAAACACAGATTACCTAATACATGATATTTTCAAAAATTCCTCTCTGTCAATAATTGCGCATGAATTGGCTGAGTAAATCTATCTAGTTTTTATGCAAATCAGTCCAGAACTGACTGAGATATTTACAATTCTCTGAAAATGTTCCAAAACAGAAAAGTTTTGGTCGCGCCTTCGGTTCCGACTTTAGCTGTAACACATATGGTTTTCATATGCATTGGTCTTTTCCCCCGGTGTAAATTCTCAACAGCAAAAGGTGCCCAACTGTACTCAAGAATGCCTGTGAAAACTAGACGCTCAGCACAACAACCCGACACAGACGAAGACCAAGCAGCTCTCGTCGCTCCACCGGATGCCAGAGCAGGGTTTTGTACCAGGCATCAGGCAATCCAGGCAGCATGCCCTACCATACCTCCGGCTTTGACAACAGCACATACTGTGAGCGCCAAGGATGAACTGCAGGGCTTTGCACAACTATCTTGTAATCTTTTCTAACCTTTGTCAAATTTCTGCTCAGTGTTTAAACAGCCACTCAGCCCATGCACCAGCCAATGCCAGAGCCAGCTCAGAGAAAACCGTCATGGTATGTTTCATTCCCTTCAGCGAATTAACCTCATCAATGTTACCAGGCTCTGCCACCAATGACTCCCACTTGTCACATTGCAGATAGACTGGCTCACATCAAACGGTGATGACTAGCCCCAGTCCTCGGATGTGCAATCCTGGTCCTGAGAGTTCTGACTCTGAGAGCACCTCTGATTCAGACAACCCACCTGTTATTCATCCTGGCCGGTGTGCTGGTTGTATTCCCACACCATCATTCGACTCCAACAAGAATTTTCCTCCTTTACAACCCTCACCTATGACCACATCCCAACAGCCTGCAGGTGGAGCAGCAGCACCCTGGCAGCACCGCTGTGCTGCCACTGTACGGGCTGGGACCACTGACACGGAAGGATACACATGGACCGTCGCCGAGGACCTCCTTCAAACCAACAAGTCAGCTGATTGTAAATATTTCTATAGGTGTCGTCAACTGGATGGGTCATTCAAGTCCTGCTTATGCCTGTAAGAAGTTGACATATCTGCTGCCAATGATGTCCTAATTGTTGGCCCCAGAAAAGTTTACAGCAGTGGCTCAAGCCTCACCACTCGCCAAAAGCATTTCCAATCCGAAGGGCATGTGAACATATACGTGGATATTGTTACCAAACACGGTCTCACAAACAAGCTTTCCATGGAACATCAGAGGCAACTGGATGAACAGTGTGCAATGGAGCTCCAATCGGCTTCCATTTTCGATGAAAATGTTCACAGAGCAACTGATAAAAGTCTTTGTCACCAACGATCTGGTGTGTTGAATCCTGTCAATGTTTGCCTCTTATCTGACCTATCACATAGTCCATTCATCTCATTGAACGTTGCGAGTTCTGAGACCTATTACTCCTTCTGTGTTAGTCACTCGGCAACAAGGACATCCCACACCAAACCGAACTCACCAACCTCATTATTGAGGCCTGGGTGCAGTATTATATTGAGCTCAAAGCGACCTTGGGTGTGAGTACTATCCTGCAGCTTGAACATTTGAACACCACTCACTATAATGCAAGGCTGCAATTGGGAATATCAGTTTCACTGCTGACATCTGGAGCAGTTAAGGCTTGCATCCGTATCTCGCTATCACTACACATTGGCTCGGCCCAAGAGGTGAAGAACAACAGGTTTTACTGCACCAAGTGTTGTTAGTGTTTCAACGTATCTGCGACACCCACAGTGGGCAGCATATCGCACACATTGTGCACAACATTCTGGACAATGCTGGAATTATAAAAAAAGTGAGTATCACATTTTTTCTCAGATGTATGTCAGACTCAAGTACACACCCAAATGAAATCCATGTGAATTCCAGCTGACGCCGAGGTCAGTCCCACAGGATTCCTCCACCTGGACCATGCCTGACCACTATGTAGAGTCCAGACTTTCCGTCCAATGGACTCCAGCTGGATCCAGCTCGGCCTGGGTCCAGCTGGATGAGCACGCTGGAACATAGCCGGGTTTTCTGCTGGTTGGTCGACATTCACCGAGCTGAGGCTCACCGGTTTCTAAGGCTGGATCCGGTGCCGACGGCCATCTGTGCTATGGCTCTACTCACGGGCGAAAGTCGGGTGGGAGCTCAGATGGTGTGTATCAAACTTGTGCACTATCTGCCAGGTAGACCATCGCTGTGGGTACCTATATTGTTTCATTTACATTCCATGAATGCTATTGCGGGATTCTAGCTCAGGATTCCATGAAAAATAAGATAGAAAATACGTGAATGCATTGCGGAAACTCATTATACAAATGTCGATGTAATTACGCAGCGATCGTCTCGACCTCGGGAGTTCCTGCGGATACCGGCTCTGCTGTTCCTCGCAAAACTCACTTGAACGACATTCTTCCCAGTCTCGCCTCTATACTGCGATATGTTGCTCGAACAGAGTGTCGCGTTCACGGCCCGTGTGATGTTCGTCTTCAGAGCCGAGTTGATCTCGAATGTAGGCTTCACAGCCTGGAATTTTGCGAGCGCGTTCTCGTTGGTGAGGCCAAGGACATAGATCTTGCTGAGCTGCACTGGTAGGGGGTCCCCGGCATGTGTCTCGACTGCGATGATCTGGTCTGGACGAAGGCGCTTCCGGTTGGCGAAGGCGATGATCGACTCCAGATGGTTGCCGTTGACCCGCTGAAGAGCTAGGTTCAAGGACGAAGGTGGCACGTCGTCAGAGTCGAGATGGTCGGAGTCGAGATGGTTGGCGTTACGCTTGCGAGTGCGAGCCGGAGAGAACACCGGTGTAACAGCAGACATGAGGCGGTCGTAGTCATCGTCATCGGAGTCGTCAGAACGGCGGGGTGGGCTCAAGGATGCCATTGGCAGGACAGGAGGAGGAGGATAAGAGCAGATGGTGGAGGGAAGAGAAGAAGGGTGGCTCTCAAGAACAGTTGCGCACCTCCTTTTATAGAGCGCTTCAAAGCGCTCGCTTGCGTCTGTGGCCACTGGATTGAATTTCCCAATTCGAACACAATGAATGGGACAATGAAATTTCTACAAACTCAAAGCACTCGCATGCGTTCAATGCCACTCTGACCTGGCCAAAATTTCTGCGACATCTCTGACCTTTACCATGCCAGCCCCACGGCAGATACCTGAATGTAAGAGGCAAATGAGAATGGTCGAGCCTGGGACCTCGGGAGCTGCCCCAAAGCGGAAGAAGACGGCAATCGGATCGAAACGAAAGCGCACTGGTAAAACCACGGGGAGGCAACCAAAAAGACGAAAGGTAGTAGCTCGAGCTCCCCAGAGGCAAATTGTGCCAGACAGCTCGGACTCGGACTCGGACTCGGATTCGGATTCGGATTCGGAGTCAGATGAAGGTGAGACAAACGAGGAGAATGTTAACCGAGATTTCGAGGCGGAGAATCAGCCGCGGCAGGCCGTAGCATCGAGACGCCCGGGCCTCAGAGTGCGTGTACACGTCGATTACAGAGTATTGAACAGGTAATTTATTATTTGTGACCAACTCTCGATACCAGCCAATCTCGTCTGCTGAGTCCCAGCTGGAAATATATACCCCTCAGCTTTACAACGTGGTGTTGTCTAGCTGAAATGAGCATCTGGCATCCAGCTCAAGATTACCTGGTTTCCAGCTGAGCGTTCCAGGACACGGTCTGGCTGGAACCTGGTTGAACCTTGGATGGTATCCATGAGCTGGATCTGCTAATATCCAGGTCAACTGTCCAGCTGGGTGTTATCTGGCGACCATTTGGGTGTGTACTATCAGGTCAGACATTTCACCCTTGACAATGCCTCCAACAATGGCTGTTCATGTTCCACCTCAAACTTCTTCTGGAGGACACCAATGTTCTTTCCTTCAACAACAAGAAGAACTACATTCATTGTTTTGCCCATGTCATTAACTTGTGTTCCCAGGCTGTTATCAAAGTGATGGAGAAAGACGATGCGGATCCAGCATACTCCGACATGGAGACAGAGCTGGGGACTGGAAGCGAGAATTCCGACGATGGGGAAGTTGTTATTAGGGCATCAAACTGTCAGTATTACGTGTACAGTGTAATTTTTACGCTGTATATCTGGCACACTACGCCCTTCCCATGTGTAATGACCAGAAACAAAAGGGCAAATGGGACGGTTACGTATGTAATGTCTGTTTACGCGTAATTTACGGGATTTTGCAAGATTTTTCACACATCTGACCGCAACACCTCTAAGGCCCTACAGGATCGATTGAAGCATGCAGGAGATCAGTAGGATATAACTGAAGGTGATTCTCTGAGCACTACCACCTAGAATTAAGATTGAGTACCTTGATGAGAGCTCAATGTCAGTCTCAGAGGTGCAGTTGAATTGTTTGCATGAACTGAAACATGTCGAGATGGCTAAGCCGATTGAATCTGGGTGAAGCAGCGTGTTGGCAGATCCCAAAAGAGCTCAGCAATGTGATACACAACGGCCATCAGATGAAAAAGTTTTTTTTTTTTTTGAATCCTTGTTTATTCTCCTTTGTGCCAAGGGCATATGGTAGAGAGACAAACTCGTCTTCCTTTATCTATCAGGTAATCATATCTAATCTTTTAATCTCCTACTCGAACACATGACATGGTGATGGAATCCAGTCCTGTGGCACAGCCACAGCATTAACATCCGGGGAACTCCCGAGAATGTTGTAATCATCCCATCAGTCTTGACATTCCGGCCCGACTTCCATCCCTAGACCCAGCCAACCAGCAGCCCCTACCCCAGTTCCTTCTGATCCTATTTCGAACCCAGTCTGATGAAATTCCCATTCTCGGCACAGTGCAGTGATTTTCCGGCTCCTTTGTTGGCCCCCATCAAAATCCCAGGCAACCTCACTGGGATAAACGACTGCCGGGCTCAACCCACCCGGCACGTTTGAGTATGAACGCAGTACTGCGGAGTGTGAATGTGCTGGCCACTGGGTTGTTCCGGCTGTTGTTGCGAAGATAAGGGGAAGTTGCCGATGGCATGGGAGAATGGACAGCGGGATCCGTGGGATGATCCGAAAGAAGGGGAGGAAGGCCAAGCCGGGAATCAGCAAGTGGTGAAGCCAGAGAGTGTCAAAAATGTTAATTTCTTCAGCGTGTGGGGGGGTTCGAACCTGCTCCAAGATCCCGCAAGTCAGGTGGTGTGTTGAAACACCGCACGATAGACCACTACACCATTGTGCCCCCAGATGAAAAAGATATCAGCATTGCCGGCATGGGTCGAAGCCATTTACGCATAAATGGACGGTTACGGGGCAATGTTTACACATCAAGCTGTAGCCTAACTGTATTGTATGAGCGAAGCAACGAGTCCATTACAATACGGCCCGTAACCGTCTTTATAGCCTGTAACTCCGTAAATTTTATGGACAGTTTGATGCCCTAGCTGTTATGTAGGCACCACACTACTTACAGAAGGCTGGCCCCATCCAGCGAGCAAGAAAAACAGTGCCTTTCATTCAAAGTCGGGCCAATGACACGACAAGCTTCAAAACATCATCACAGAAGACAACACTAAATTGCTGTGAAGAGAGATGACTCTGGGAGATAATGGAGATGACAGACCTGGTATTGGGGCACCCGGGCATTTATTCAAATCTGCTCGAGTTGCAACATACTATAATGTATTACATTACATTACGATGTCATCTCACAAGGGCTAATGCTGGCCTGAGCAGTTAGCTAAGAGGGATATAATGTGTCTCAAACCATTAGAAAGGTGCTGGACAATGATCCTGGTAAAGGGTTGATGTGAGAAGTCACTAATGGAGCAATCACGGCAAGTGCCTTACCATCCTGGAAATGGATTGGGGCTACTGTGCACATCCCTGACTAAGGAGGGATTATCCTTCTGAACCAGAGGGGTCATTGTTGGGCATCATCTGACATCTTCAGAACTGCCAAGAGAAGGTTGGATTTGGTTGATCTACCAATTGACTAAGAAACCATACTCGGGTACTGGGGAAGCGACGGCTATCACGGTTTCAGACAAATCACTTAAGCGGTTCAAAGCGGAACCAGTTGAAGCGGATGGTTACCGAGGAGGGTAATGGTGGGCTGGCGAGGAAGTCGGCTAAAAGTTGACATATCAATAATATCCCATCACAATCGTGCTAAGCGATGTAGATCTTGACTCATTGTTAAGGTCGGCTCATTGATGTTCCTTATAAATCTCTCTCAATTTTACTAATCATTTGATATCTGACAGGAGTTCATCGGCTAGCTGCCATACCGCTAGTCATATACCCTGAACCCTGCCACATGTTTGTATCTGTCTCGTTTATATTTAGAATCTTGCAAAGTATTTAAGTGGATGGTTATGGGAGGAACACCAGTGAATCTCACCCCACCTGTTGGACACGAAGTTACTAGACTTCACGCTTAACCGGTCGAGTAGGCATTCATTTGGAGACACCCAGAAGCTATACCAAGTTTCGTTTGTTTTCCCTGTTTGAATATTATCTGTGTTGGATTTGGATCTTTATAACGGTGCATGGACATATCAGATAAACGGGAACATGCGCGTGGAATATAAGGAAATGGATCAGGCTTGACAATTGGT
This sequence comes from Mycena olivaceomarginata, assembly GCA_029378375.1. NCBI lineage: Eukaryota > Fungi > Basidiomycota > Agaricomycetes > Agaricales > Mycenaceae > Mycena > Mycena olivaceomarginata. Next base: position 86,147 of record JARKIC010000952.1, on the reverse strand, counting down.
TGTAATCTCATAAGGATTAGCAATCACGGATACTATTGGACTCGGGATTCATAAAGAATCACCTGTGTTACGCATCGGAGAACTATCTCCAAACCTAGACCCACATCATACAAACCGTTGAACATAAAATCTTGTCTGTCTATCCGTGATTGCGCCTAGAACAGATTTGAGCAATTTATCTGTACGACTTGTAGACCTATAAAGTCTTACTTCTCAAAGAGAACTAAAGTTCAAACTGCCACAATCTATACTGGATTGGAACCCCGAACTTGCACGAGGACTATAGTGTTTGAGTTGTTGTAGTCACCTTATCCAACTGCATATTCATTTACAAGGTTTGGTTTGTGGTTATTTCACTGCTAGCCCCATAGTCACTGTTTCAGCAAGGCGGTAGAGACTCTGGTCAACTTCATGTTCTCGAACCTGCAATATGACTGCCTTACTTGTTCAATTATAGGTCAATTTGGCTTCCGTTACAGTTCTAGCCAATGTAAAGACACGATGGGACTCAGTGTTCTACATGCTTTGCCACCTGCAATATTTACAGCAGGTTCGTTGAATTAATCTCTGTAAATGCCACAAATAATCCTGATATCGTAGCCGGTGGTTCGCTTTTTGGTGTTGAACCACAATGCACATAAATTGTGCCACTAGCTGGAGAATAAACACTGGAGTCGCTTGGAGTTGATGGAATTGATCCTTCAGGTGTGGCTTCTTCGATCTTGTGCCGCAACCAGTGTAACCTTGCATTCAGCAACCTCATACTGTCCAAATGTCCATGTCATCCGAAAATACACCCATCCTAGCCAGCGCTATCCCAGTGTTTGAGCTCTTCGTTGCATCATGGAAAGCCATGCTCAAGGATGCCAACTTACAATCCAAGAATATTGGCAAATTTCTTCAGCCTGGTCTCACAATTGCAGAAAAATACTACAATAAAATGGCGGACACTGATGCCTACATCATTTCTATGTGTGAGCCTTCGTTCTTTGTTATATAGTGACACACTTAGGCTAAAATCCCACAGTCATCAACCCTTCAATTTGTTTTGAACGGATTCATCAGAACTGGATACAGGAAGAGCAGCAGGAGGCAAAAAAAAAAAATCATGGACAAGGTCGGCCAATCACATTTAACCTCCGCACTTTGTTTGATTTCTTTTCCAAGCTCAAATCCTATGAGAAGGTCAAAGTCAACACACAGGATTCAGGTGCCAGCTCACCTGGTGCCAGTGGATCGGACTCTGAATGGTGCTCCCACTCCCACTCCCACTCCCACTCCCGATCCCGATCCCACCCAGCTGCATCAGCGTTGGCTGGAGTAGCACAGGCAGCAAGCAGTACTGTAATGCCAGCCAGTTACTTGATTTCACTGTGACTGCGGGCTCCACTACTGGTGACCAGTCTCTCAATGACGAGGTGAACCACTATATGACCAGTCCTCTTCCTTTGCGGAAGTCGACGGACATGGTTGATTATTGGATGGTCGGTGTCTGAATTTCGTATTTCCAACACAGCTTGCATTCATCTGTTTATTTTTTTTGTCCCGAATCACGGCAGGACAGCCTGGCCCAAGATTCTCTGTCTGTTTGCTGATTATGCTCCCATCCAGGCCACTTCCATTCCTTCGGAGCAGGTTTTCTCCTCATCAGCAGAGACCAATACAAAATGATGCAACTGTACCAACACTCTGCTGATGGAAGCCCTTCAGATGCTCAAGTTTAACTCCAAGAAGGCCCGACTCAACTTCATGGCCGAGTGGAAGTTGGCTGCAGTTCCAGATGAGGAAGAAGACTGGCTTCAAATCTTGGCATCAGCTGCCGATGGATGTCAGGCTGAGATTTGGCGTGAGATTTCAGATAGTTGCGAGGCGGAGACAGGATATACCGTATGATGTTCTAAGTGTCACATTATTCATTTTGGAGAAAAATCTCTCGAGGCAAAAAGAAATCTTGGGCTCAGATCACAGAATGATTCCATGTCACATCTATGTATACTAGGTACCTATATCATGCATCTCCCCGCAGGAATAGGACTTTAATCAGGTGGAGCGAGGGCAAAACAGACCTTCGGATGAATCAGCCGACATCAGCACAACCCCTGCATCAATTTTCCCTATGGCTATCACAGTGTAAGGGCAACCTTAAGCTCAGCGCAGGGCGCGGAAACTAGCGGGGGAATCCGAAGAATAAATATAGGTACTAAAATACAGGAGCGGAAATACTACGCACCTAGCGGGGGAATCCGAAGAGAAGAAAGGATGAGGATTCCCATGCTAGGCAAAACCTTATATACTAGTTGGTAACTACCCAGTAGCACATGTCCGGAGGTATCTACAATGATCGCAGGCCTGATCGCACAGCACGTGCCAACGAGAGCGGACGGATGTCCCGGGTGGCTTGGCGGTCGGATAGAAGGGCGCAGAAGTGTCCAGAGCGCCGGGCGGAAAACCATCCGGAGAAGCGCCCGAAGCGCCCGAAGCGCCCGAAGCATCCGGAGCATCCGGATTGGGTCCGGATGGAAAACCGTCCGAAGCGGGGGTTCCCCTGACACACAGCTCCGACACCGTCTCCGTAAGAATCGACATTCCCCATCTATGTTGCAAGTCTATGTTAGATCAAAGTAGGAGAGTGTCCTTTATGGTACGCAGGATGGGCACAGTTCGATTTCCGATTGCCGGTTCAATCTTGCCGGTGTCCATCATTTTATTTGATAAACAGCTATGACACCTCCTGTGCAGACACCCCATAGGTATACCATTAGGTGGTCAAGGGAGGGATTTTCTTCATATACAAGCCTTTTACCTTCTAATTACTGCCTTGCACCTGCAGGCACTTGACAACTAGGGTATGAGAATGCATGACATGTTGCTGGTCACATGGCACATGATCTGTGACAGGACGCGGTCAAAACCCGTCAACGGATTTCTGATCACAAACACTTGCTTTTCTTTAGCCACCTCAGATTCAAAGCTCAATGTCATCGGTTTTCGTTTCAAGGACTGTGATTACATCTAGATGATGACACAGTGGCTGTGCCATCTCAGCATCTTCCGAAGGTCTGTTTTGCCCTCGCTCTACCTGATTATAGCCCTATTCCTGGGGGGAGATACATGATATAAATACCTAATATACATAGATGCGATATGGAATCATTCTGTGATTTGAGCCCAAGTTTTTTTTTGCCTCGAGAGATTTTTCTTCCAAAATGAATAATGTGACACTTAGAACGTCATAATACCGAGATGCCCGAGGAAAATGAAGTTTGATATAGTACAGGCGAATCAGGAGCTTTGACAACTGTTTTGTTTACCGATGTGAATTTGACCTAAATGTATGTGTAATCTCTTTGCGGGGCACATAGCAGACTACCCTATCACAGAAAACAACATTTTTCAACTTGAGAATGAATTGCTGTCTTAGAATTTTACCCATCTACCAGCCCGAACCGGCAGCGTCACGAACATCAACACTTGCGGGCCAAATCCAGTAACACCGCGGATAATCGTCCACTCGGCGTATCAGAGGCGGGTATTTCCCCCGCCTTGTCCACTGCTCAACAATTGCAACGAAACAGAGCTGACTTCATTGACCCGAGTCAACTTGAGCAACTTCGAGTGACTTGAGGTGGGCCAAGTCGAGTCGAGTCGAGTCAAACTTGGAAACGGAGTCATTTTACCAAGTCGCGACTCGACTTTCCGAGTCGCGGCAACACTACCCGGGTGAATGAAGTTTGTCAAGATCATTCACATGATTGGTACATAACGGTAACTAAAAATGTGAACTCGTTTCCTGCATTCCACAGCCTCACCCGCATAAAATCTCATTTTATTCAAGCATTTGCCCGTGTGAAGTAGTGAAGGGGAGAAATCGTTACCTTTACCACTCTGCCATCCGAAGCATACTAAAACTAATGCATCAGAGAAAGTTCAAAAAGGCACAATGGCCACCGACTTATCGATAGCGCCCTGATCAACCGGTGGGGATGCCCCCGTCCCAACAATAGTCTTGTGCCCGAAGCTGGGAACGCCACCAGCTGTGACGACATACAGGAAGGCAGGGCCCGGAGGATAGATTCGGGAAGTCGGCGGCCCCGTCACTGTGAGTGTCTTTTTGTCCGGTGACAGCTTGGACACGAGCTTCACAAAACGCTGGTCCATGTGGGCGCCGTGCGTCGCAAACCCTAGATCCATCAACGCGACTGTTGACTTAAGTACCAGTGGTTTTCGGCATGGAGGACCAGAGGCGTACCAGTGACTCCGGTCGTATCCGGAGGTAATTTAACGCTAAGAGTGAACTTGGAGTCGTAGTTGATCGTAGCCGGAAGACCTTTGTAAGACGGCCGGGGCTTGTTCAAGTAAGCAGGGGAATAAAACTCCAATCTGAGGTTATGATCAGCTGGACGCCGTATGTATTATCGAGCATCAATGACCTGTATTCAGTCTGGTATTCGGTCCCGATGGTTATGTCGTTATTTGGATTCGAGCCGGCTGAAAAATATGTTTATAAGTCTCAATGGTAGCAGACAAGATTGATACAAGCACACCCAACAAGATCGATCCATTCGGCGTAAGAGTCGCCGTGGAATGATACATCCTTGGGATAGTCGAAGCCGGAATGCCTTGTGAGCTGAAACGGCGTCCAGTAGCGCCCGTCGGGTCATAGACGACGGGCGTGAATGCCGGGTGGTCTGCACCGCTGATGAGCCCAAAGGCGTCTGGTACCTAGAAATTATTTGAATATCAGTTTACCTCTCGATTGACAATACCAACATTTCTGTAACCCGCCACGCCAGTCTGTGCGCCGTTGACGATGACAACCCGGCCATCGGGGAGAAGAACCATGTCGGGCATGACTCGGGCTTGCGGCATGTGCTCAACCTTCCACCCAGCAGCAATGCCCTCTGCGGTTAAGAGCAGCCGCGAGCATTGAGCCGAAGCGGGAAATTGAGAACTAAGAGTCGAGGGATCGGCGGTGTCTGAGAGTGTAGTTCCACCGCATATCATCACTTCGGGCGTGTAGTTGTTCTCCGGTGTAAGCGGTAGTAGAACTGCGGAGCCTGAGAGCGGATTGCTAACAGTAAAATTTGAGTCTTCAATATTCAGGGGTAAATATATGGTACCCACGAGAACCGGACACCATTCGGAATACTCGGCAACGGTGTCTCGGTGTTCGTTTTCCAGTTCAAGATCATAGCCTTTCGGTCACATAAATGAGGTTACGAGTGGTGGTCTGAAGAGGCTACCGTACCCTTTCGTTTGCTGCGACGAAGAGATTGCCGTCGGGGAGTTGCATAACGAACGGGAACAGGTTGGCGCTCAGCGTCGAGGCCAGGAATGGGCTGGGGATCTTGAGACCGTTGAAACCTTGTCGTCCTAGTCAGCACTGACGAACAGAAATAGAAATTCCAGGACAATGGACTCGCCGTTGATGTTTTTGGGAGGATAAAACTCGTAGGACGGATTGCCTACAGTTGCGTTGTTCACGAATCTGTTATCATTGTCAACATAAACAACCAGTTGTCTTGAAACCTCCACTTACACAGAAGCAGTCGCCCCGCTAAAATTTCTGTTTAGCTGGACACATGGCGTCAGAGACCAGCAAGACACATACCCGAAGATAATGACGGATCCATCCTCAATTCGCACCTGAAGAAATCATCAGAGAGGATTTAGATATAAAAAAGTGATTAGCTTACCGAGCCCGGATACCACCTGGGCGACGTCGTCCGGACGACAGACGAGTTCTCCCAGATATCACATGTCCCATTCTGGCACGGCGTGAAGAAACGCAATGCCTGTAAACCGTTTTGGCCTATATTCAGAAAGACCCTCAGCTCCATTTAAGCCGCAGACAGTCCAACTTGTGTACCTGTAATCACGATGGGATTTCCCCCCGAGCTGAGAAGCGTTCCATTGCCCAGGAAGCTACCCGTCGCGCACCATGTATTGCTCAGGGCGTGCAGTGGGCGGACAATGTGGGTGTTTAAATTAAGCTCGGCTGTCCATGCCGGATTCCCGTCTTCCGTCATGAGGGGGTTGTGCTCGCTGCTTCGAATGAGAATCGCATTTAAAAATAAAATATTCAGCATACACTTTGTCGAAGATCACGGCAGTAGTTTCCGTTACGATCGCCAGTTGCATGCTGCTGACACCAGAAGTTCTGGAGACACGTATTGTGGTTAGCGGTGGTTTCTTAAGTCGTGAAGTCTGACGCGACGTACCCATGCTGCACTAAAGACCAGGCCCCGGAAGCGAATGTGGACGGAGGGTCCAGAACACTTGGAGACGAACCATCGCTCGACAAGGCGCAGCGAGTAAGACTTGCTAGAGTTACAAGAAGCTGGAACATCCTGAGGTCTACGGGCTTGAGAACTTGTACCGCCTTTATGTCCTTGCTGGGACCCCGTGTATTACTGCCGCGCTTCCGTGCGCTTCGAACAGGGTTCCGCTTTATATCCTTGCTAGGACTCCCTATTACTGCCGCGCTTCCGTGCGCTTCCAACAGGGTTCCGTACGACTCAACCAGCGCTTCCCCGCGATTCAAAGACAGGCCGATTCTTCATGGAAGGTGCGTTTCCACAGACGCGTCGAATACCCGTTGTGCCCGGAGAAGTGGGCCATTCATGGGGCTTGAATTTGAAGAAATGCGGGTCATGGGGCGACCCATGAACTCACACAAAGGACGACCTAGATCTTAACTAAAAAAAAGCGGGCAGAAAAAGGGAATGCTGACGAAGTAATAGCCGCCGCTACAAGCTTGGTCGAGTTGAATGGTTGGAGATGAGCCAAAGTGAGAACGAACACCCCATTACTCATGTCAGGGTATCGCCGGAGTCCACAACGCCGTGTCGCGCTGGCCTATAAGGATACATATGTATCCTGAACGACAATGCTCAGGTTTCGTCTGGCCCCTAGCCAAGAGTAATACCCGGCGGCTCCAATATCATTTGACCGGACAGTTCTGGCTAACCTGTGTCTCGTTCAGCCTGCAAGGTCCGAGACGGTCTTTTATACCTATATCATTCGTTAATTTCCATCAGCCAACGCTCAGCGATCCTTTGAGCTAACAGGTTTAGTCGCTCATGGCTTGTGCGACATGGCCGCTTGTGTACGATGAAGGCACACGTACCGTGCCTTCTTCCGGATCCCCTCCAGCTCCATATATAGTTTGAAGGCCCGCGCAGGTCGACTGCGAAGACGATAAGCGGAGTTTCTTGCACCGACTACGAGTGCCGCTGGGTGCGACGATTCTGCAGTAAGTATCGAAGGTGTATCATGTCCATACCCTTATTCCAGTCAGCAGCGAAGGGGATGTCGGGGTCTGCCAGTTGTCGTCAGTCCCGACGGTATCTTTCTGTTCCATCCCGCCGCTCCAATAAGACCTCGCGGATTGATTCTACCTGTGCAGAGAAGACCTCGGTCTTATGGTGCTCTACATCGGATGCATGTGCAGGTCGTCACGAAGAACCTTGGTGTCTGGCAATCAGTGATGGTCGACCAATGGTCGATTCAACCCAGCCAAGCGAAGTCTTAGAAGTACCTCAAGAGTTCTGAAATCGATCCGAGTAAGGAAAGGCGCACCGAGGCTTGGAGTTGTGGAAGGACGAGGTTGAAAGCAACCGCTGAATCTTATCTTATCTCGGGCGGGGCCGAGAGACATCCGCATCTTAGCTTCGCTACTTCCACCACTTCTCACTCTCAGCGCTCTGTTGTTCACGGACTTATCGACATCCAGCCATGGCTGTCTACCTTCTATTATATGAGCTGACCCGAGTCCCAAACTGCTATCTCAAAATGCTATCGCCCGGGCCGTAAAGGGTTCACTTGACACTCAGGTCTCTGACGGCGATAACTGGCCTTTTCCCGTTACAGATCGGGTTTCACTGGGCAGCGAGACGGCGGCGCTTACTTCGGTTCACGCGGATGGGCGGTAGGTTTGATAGATGCGGGCGAAAATCGCCGTGTATACAAAATGCCTGCCCCTTATCGGACGAGACATCCTTCAGTTTCTCTTCCCCTCCCCCATGTTTTTCTCTGCCCTGCTCCTGGCCTCCTCCGCCGTCGCTTCCGTGCGCGCCGCCTACCCCGCGGGCGTTGTCGCGACGGGGACGCAGGGCACCACGAACCCACCCGCCCCGACGATGCCGACGACCATTAACCAAAAATCCATGGCCCGCCTCCTCAGCATAAACTCCATCGACGACTTCTGCCTGTTTGCCCCTCCCACCGGACCTTCCAATATCGCGGACACTGAGGTATATAGGATAAGCCCCCATAAGCAATTCTGGCTGATCCGCCCGCCTAGACGGAAGAGGTCGCTTGGTGTACGCTGCCGCGCAACAACGCGCGAGTCATCCCAGACGGTGTTATTACTGGCGTTTCCTTCTTAAAGACCGACTTCTACGTTCAGGTTCTTATTTCTGTCTTGGCTCCGCCTCTGTAGTGACCTCACCACCTTCATACGTTGCAGATTCTCGGTCATGGCGATTTCACGAAGCTCACTGTCGCAGCCGGCGACGCGGGTGGCGAGCTCGACCCCCACGGCGCTGAAGGGACTGGAAACCCTGTCGGCGGCAACGTCACGACCACGGTTGCCGACGGGACAGATCTTGCTATCGCCGAGTGGATGTTGTACATGTCTGCAGACCAGTTCTGCCTGCGCGCCTGCTACAACGCCAATGCGACATACAGTGCTGCGGCCATGTGTGAGCATAAGCTAGACGTGAGTCTATCAATTCATGATTCGGCAATGGCAGACTAACCTATTTCAGGTTATGGGGTGCGACTTTGTCATGCCCGGGACCTACCACGAGGCCGGTACTTTGTGCGTTATGATTTTTATTCCTTACAACCCATCCCTGACCTCCTTTCAGCGAGACTTGCGATGCCGACGTCGCATACCCCCCAGGCTGGTACCCAGAAGTCAGCGGCGGTACCACCAGCTACTCCGTCTTCGCGCAGTACTTCACCGGCGTCTACACCGGCGGCAACGGGCAGCCGACATCGTACACCGTCGGTGACACCATCACGCCCGCCGCGCCCGCCAGCACGCCCAGCTCATCCAACTGCGTCACCAAAGCCACCATCTCCAACGGCATCGCGGGGTCTCTGCTGACCGCCGACGCAGTTGGCACCGCTCCTCCGGATGGCTTCTCCAGCAGCACCCCGCTGACAGCGCCCACCGCGACCCCGTCTGGTGGCGGCGCTGCCTCCGGTAGCTCGGCCGCCCCTGCTGCCAGTAGTAGCACTAGTGGCGCCAGTGGCGCCCTTACCACCAAGAAGTCTACCACCGCGAACGCCGGGTCCACCCCCGCTGGTGCCAAATCTACCGCCTCAGCCTCCAGCTCAGGTACGCTGAACCGATTGAGTATCTAACGCGTCTTTTCTTATCCGCACTGTAGGTGGTGCAACCAACCCCACGGGCGCCAGCGCTGCGTTCCGTGGCGCGCGTGTTGGATTCAGCAACACCGGGGAGTCCGCGGGCATTGCTCTCGTCAGTCTCGTCGCCTGTGTCGCCGCCATCGGCCTGCTGCACTAAGTGTACGACGAGCCCCGCCTCTGTAAGCTCCTCGATTTTTTCCCGATGCGACCATCATCCTGATCCATTCTGTAGTGGGCAATTTAATTGCCGCATTGGGACCTGGGTCTGGGGCAACCTCACCTCACCCACCACCTTCTTTCCTTGACGCTGCCGTGCATTCGACGTTGCTTGCTTTTGCGTCGATGTCACACAGGTCATATCACGGTCGTTAACTTGGATTTCGTTTGGGTTTTAACAAGGACATTACTGCTATCGCTATTATTATTCATCTGCATACATACACCACGGAGCTACGGATTGCATCGAAACGACCTTAATTTTGTGTAACGCGGTTTGTTGTGTTGGCAGCGAGACTAAGTGAGTGGATTTATGCGAAAAGCATTCGATGAGACCTGTTCTCGCCATGAACTCTATCTCATTAGTGTACTTGAACCATCGCTGAGTCTATGACCAAGGGATTAATCCATTAAGGACCACGCTGGGGCTGGTGCGTCGGAAATTCGGTCGGACCGCAGTCCTCCGTCGCGAACGGTAAACACGATTGAAAACAGATTACAAGGTCTAGAATTTTGGTCTTTGAAATATTTTCAGCTTAAGGAACATTGTGGCACTGCAAGTTCCAAGAATATCCTTGAGAAGGCTGCTACTTAGAAAGATCCTGTCAGAAACAACAGTCAGAACTTTGCTAGCCGTTTATGGCAATTCAATTGCCATAAAGAGCAGTCTCGTAGAACTGGTACAACGAAGACACTGTTGAATTCCAATGGCCCTCCGGGCGTCCCTAGGACCGGGGATTGACCGGGGACACCCGGTTCATGGAATTCGAGGAATTCTACTGACTCGGTGCAGAAGGAAGGGCGAAAAGATATACTAAGTACATACTATCTGGGACTGTCATCCTGGCCGGACTAGGAACCTGGTCACTTGTGCAATATAACACTAGTTAGTTAGCCATATGTCTTTCTTGTGGTCGGGGGGTGGACCACGGCCTATGCCGCCTGTCTGTGCCAATTCTTAGCCGAAAGTGATGAGTTGATGATAAGCGGTGGCGCCGAGAACGTCGGTCCGGAGGGTGGGAAGATCAAATCCTTATCCCCGAATTGCCGTTTCGCACCGTTCTCAGCCAGTTCTTGGTCGATTCACGTCATCCGGGGGCTCGTTCTGCTCCCCTGACTGCAGCGTTCCCTCTGAGAATGACACTGGTCCTGTACATTCGGTTATTTGCTTAAAAACTCATGAGAAATACTGCCATTCAAGTGTCTGGACTACAACCAGACGAGCCTCATATCAAGTCACCCTTTAGCCGTCCGAGTCCAGCCAGTGTCAAGCTTCATCCTTATATGCAAGGCATCAATTTTGAACATATCTCACAATTTTATCTCCTTGATCCCTCCCTCTGGCCATACCAGACGCCGTTCCTCCCTGATATTTGTCGTATCAAAGTCCAAACGTCGGGTTCCCAGGAGCATAACACCAGCATGGATTTGGAGATTCCGGTGTGTTTGTTTACCTCCTAAGAGCATTCCTACAATTTATTTCCATCACCCAAGTCCTTTTCCTGGCACACCGGCTGTGTTTCTCTGGGATGCCCAATATCTGTGCTCACATCCCACAGTAGAAGCATGTTTGACTGCCATTTTTATTGACCATTTCTATAGTTGTTATATATAGAAAGGATCATTCATAACCCTCGAATATAATCCCACCTTCACAGGCCGCTGCCGCGGTCCGAAACACCCAGTTTGCAAGGGTGGCCAGGTAGCTAGTCATTTCCCCTTTTGGGAACTCTGTGAAAAATAAATTCACTATGCCACAGATACACATCCAAAATGACCCCAAATATGCTCAAACCCTTCTCAGGATACGCGCCTATCTTATGGGGCCCATAACACCTGAGTGAAGTGCTCGAGATGGGCACCAGTAGGCCGAAACGGCTAAGGTGGCCAGGATCCCCCTCCCAAATAGTAACTCAGGTAATAATACCTCACCGGCTCTATATAACAAAAACTGAATAAAGAAGAAGATGAAGAAAATATCAGCAGTCTGAATATGTGTTGAGGGGACTCACTCTAACTCCGGAGTTGTCAGCGACTGTCTTGACCATTCTGGATTGCATTTTCGCTGGAGTTGCCCCCAAATCGTGCCGGCTAGCCGGATTGTTTTATATGCCAGGTGTTCCCCATCAACAACCGGAATTCAGCTATGGCCTCCGTGGTGCGGTACTAGGATCAAGCGGTGGTGGTGGGTGACTGGTATAATCCAGACATGGCATATTCTACCCCAATTCCAAGCCATCATTACACTTGTATAACGCCGGTTTTCGAATGTTCTGTAATGCACATTTCGCCCAGCCAACTGCCTCGTACCCCTTTCCACCACAAGACATGGAGCGTTTTCGACCGCTCCGGCCCGCTGCCCAAGTAAACTACTTGGTCCCCACCCTAAATCGTCCGCCCAGGAATCACAGAAGAAAGAATACAAAAGAGGGAGGAAGGAAGGAAGGAGGAGGTAGTAGGGACAATAATATAGATAGATGATAGATAGTAGGAAGAGATGGAGCGGAATAAATATGGAGCTACCAACAAAGGGTGGGCTCAGGCTCGCCTACCCCCGAAGCCGCCACCCGTCGCCCTTGCGGCTGACCTTGCCGATCCCGCCAAAGCCCTCGCGCACGACGAGCCACAGCCCCGTACTGCACACCACGTCCTTGATCTCCTCCGCTGTGATCAACAGGCCGTGTCCTGCAGCCGCGTCTCAGCACTCGTAGATGGGCAGAAAGAAAGCAAAAAGGCAACTCACCGCCCTTGACCCCAGGTGGGCTCACCGACTCGCCCGGGCGCGGCGCATCCCGCTTATGCACCACCAGCCGCTCGACGTCTACATCGGGCAGCGGGAACGGGACCTTGAGCATCGCGACGACCTTGGGGTGATGCGGCGTCGGCGACAGCGTCCCCACTTTGATGCGCAGCACCTCCTTCTTCCACCGCGCCCGATCCTGCTCCCCCTGCTCCTGCTCCTGCTGCTCCTGCTCCGGATTGTGCCGCCCGCTCCCAAACGAGTGTGAGTGGGAGTGCCCGCGCGCATGCGGAGCGGCGATCCGGCGCACCTTGACCGTGCATGTCCACGGCGTCTCTGAGTCCTCCGGGTCGCTCTCGTCGCCCGAGTCCTCACCATCCCCAGGTGCGACGCTCGGCCGCCGCCGCGCAGCCGCATCGAGGTAGCCCTCCTCTGACGCCCCCGCCGTCGTGCTGAAGCTGCTCTGCCGCGAAATGACGCTCAGGCTCAGCCGCTTCTGCGGCGTTAGGTTCCCCGTGCTCGGCTTCCGGCGGCTCGCCACGCTCCCATTCTCCCCTTCCCCCTTCTCCCGCTCGCGTTCCTTCTCCCTCCTCCGCTTCGCCTTGCCCCTCTTCCACTCGAACCGCATCTCCACCTCCCCCGTCAAATCCCCGTCCGCCCCATGCTGCCCCCTCACCATTCCCCTCGCAACCGCAAGCAGCCCCCCCACCCTCACCCTTCAGCCACCGCTTTACCACCCACACATACAGACCCGGGCGGCCCTTCGGCGGATGTACCGGCGACGATATCGACGCCAATAAGCCCAGAATCGGCTGCCGCCCCACCACTGGTGCGGGCAGCGCGGCGTCGTCCCGCGCGAGGTCGACGGAAGAGCGGTGGCCGTGTCCGCTGACGCTACTGATCGACGTCCGCGGCAGTGCGAGGCTGGTCGCGCCGCCGGTGCTGGGCGACGCAGGGCGCACGCCGACTGCGCTACGTGTGCGCGCGTGCCCCGAGGGCGTCGCGGTCGGCGTGGGTGTGCCTTCAGGCGTCCCAGGTGTGGCGGGAGCGTCCTTCCGCTTGAATAGGTTCCCGAACAGCTTGCGCTTGCTCTGCGGCGTCCCGGGCGTGGTAGCTGCAGCAGCCGCCTGTCCGGGCTCATGCCACGACAGCGGGCGTTCGTGCTGCGAGTGCGAGTGGGAGTGGGCGCTGCTGGAGGTGAGGAGCGACGCCTGCGAGGACGTCGGGTCCGGAGTGCCCGGTCTACTCCCCCCGCCCCCATTCGCCCCCGGCACTGTCAAGCTCGCGCCGACTCCCGCCGCATTCATTGCGGTCATGCTCGGGCGCCCAACCACCCCCCGATTCGAGAACCCCGAGCTCCCGCCAATGGGCACCCCACCCTCTCCCGTGGGCGCACCGCCGCCGGGATACACCTCCACCGGCTCCAGCACCGCCAGCTCGAGCATCTCGATCCCGCGCTTCGTGAAGCGCGCGATCTTGGCGTCCGTGCCCGCGTCGACAATGATGTTCGTCATGACATTGTGCGCCTGCAGATTGTACAGCGGGACAATCATGCGCCGGGAGGACGCGTTGGAGGAGGTCGAGGCGGTGGAAGTGGAAGAGTAGGTAGAGGACGCGGTGGAGCGATTGGACTCGGTGCGCGTGAGGGGGGCGCCGGAGTCGTAGGAGGGGCGCTCGGCGGTGGGTGCGGAAGTGAGAGGCGGGGCGGAGGCGTCGACAGGGGTGGTGGGAGCAGAGTCCGCGGGTGTAGCGGGTGCAGAGGCGGAGAGGTCGAGAGATTGCCGGGAAGCGCTGGTGAGGCCGGACGGTCCGCGGGAGTTGGGGGGCACTAGTTGCACTTGGAGGTTCAGCGGGTGGTTGGTTTTCGCTGGTGGGGGGCGGACAAAAATGAATGTCTGAAAAAGTATCAGCTTCTGTTTCGATGGATAAAATGTCCGTCAAAGACGCTAAAGGCATAGACAGCCTAAAGATAAGTAAAAAGGCATGGCAAGGACCGAATGCGACCACCAGCCAGCGGAGGTGATCCGTGGGGCATGGATATGAACCGCCAGATTATGAATGCATGACCTGAACACCGCAGGTGGAGCAAAGACGCAGCCGAGGAAGATGCTCATAGCGCCTACAGCTCCCGAGCCGAGGCAAAATAGCTGGCAGGGATGGGATGCCACCACCAATAGTCAACGGATGTGATCCGCTCGATTATGGACGTATGACCCTAACCAGCTGAAAGCCGTGGGTATGCAGGGTAAAGCAAAGACACGTCACGGCGGACCCTAGAGCCAGCGCGCGTACGAGATGGGTACCGCCCGCTAGCCATCGATATGGGAAATTAATACGCGCACCAGACCCAAAATCATAGCGAGTGGGTCCAACTCGCGAGGTGGCGAAGTAGAAACACAACACACTCCAGCGCGCGCGGGCGCCAGCCAGCGGAATAACTTCCGTTGTCGCCGCACGAGACCAGAAACATAGCGAGGTAGTGCGAGATGCAACTCGTGAGGTGCGGTTTGGCTAGAAAACTAGCGAGCTGTGTCGTGAGAGCGCCAATAGACCCCAAAACAGCCATTGAACGCGACCCAAGGCATGCAAGCCTTGATCATTGTCATTTAATTTCCTGGAGTGAGACATGCCCGCAGTCCATCGGCAGCATCGACAGACTCCGGAAACGGCGCAGCACCAGTGAAAGACAGAGACAACCAGATACAGCCCATTTACCTCGTTTGCGCTCTTGTCTTTCTTCTTCTTGAGGACCCCAATGTCATCGGCACGGGAAGCATCGGACTTGTTGCCTGGGTCGTCATCGTCGTCGTCCTCCCGTATGAGATCGGACTTTACGGGGGACGAGGAGGAGTGGAGAGCGGCGGGGAGGAAGTTTGAAAGGGAGGAGAACATGGTGAGACCAGAAACGCGAAGCAGTATGGCTATGTCGAGATTCAGATCACACTGTGACGTCAGCATATCATGTCATGGTTCAATTCGATTCTCGAACCATTTCTGCTGTTTCCGTTATTTTTGGGCTGAGTACACGACTATATCCCTTCGTTCAGGTCCTGCGCTCAATACAGTCTCTTTCTCCCTCTCTTTTTCAACCAAAAAAATACCAGCCGCTCAGCCGATGATCTTCGAGGTCACTTCCCCTTTGGTGATACCCCGTCGTCGGGTCTGACGGGTCACTTCGGCGAAACCGTACAATTGTCTCTTTCATTGACTCAGCACCGGCCCCGCAAGAAACAGCGCCCAGAACGGCGCCCACAATCCGCGTCACCCGACGGCACCCATCATTGAATTCGTCGCCTCGGAGGATGAAGAGCCGGGATCGCAGGATTGGCAAATTGGTGCCTTGTTCAATTGCAATGTTTACATAAACCGCGTTCGAGACATCCTTGTGGAGGGGCTGTGAAGTGGGATTGCAAATTCAATCTTGGAGGTCGCAGTTCCCGACTAAGACCGTCTGCGGTTGAAACTTCGTCCCAGTAACCCAGGAGCGGATCCAGAGCCGACTCAGTTCCTGTTAAATTCCTGTTAAATGCCATGTTCAAGATAAACACGTACCAAGCTTACTGCTTGTCACTCGGAACCATCATTGTCAAAATGCGGAGGCGGAGGCGCCGGCGGAAGTGCGGAAGTGCGGAAATGCGGGAATGCGGGAGGTAGGGAAATACAAGCGGACCCAGAGCTCCTTAGAACCACCCGGATGGGTTCGAAGGAATGTGTTGACTTGGAGGTACATTTTCTACTGTACACCCAGCGCACAGCAGGTTGAACCAATTTGCTTGGCAAATATTTGATATACAACTCGACGATCCGTCGGATGGGTAAGCCGCCGGTTGGGCCGCCGGGAATTTGAAACCCAAGAGCCATCTTGAAACCCCAAACCCGTCACCGGGGTTCAGACCTGTACCGACCAACCGCCGGTGCCAGTGGACCAGAGTGGTTGAAACCACATTTTGTCTCCGTTAGACGCCCCTAAATCATCACAAAATGAGTGACGAGCACGAAAGTTGAAACACCTTACCTCCCGGTGAGTGATGCGAGTGATGGCCGGTAGTGCCGGGTCGTTGAACTTCAACTGTAAATTTTGGTTGAATAGTTTCAAACTTGCGCCATCGAGGATCTCTCATACTCACAAATAAATCCAGAGCTCAGCCTCAACCCCTCTGCACATGGCTCGGCGAAACGGCGGGATCGCATCAGCTCGACCGACGTAAGTCGAATCAAAAATGTGTGCGGTTCGGGAGTTTCGAGTGGGTCCATGTATAGTTACTGTGGGGCCATCACCTGAGAAGCCAGCTCAATTGAGCCATCCTAGAGCCCGCGGCAAGAGTGAAAAGGTCCATTCTTCAACCACATATTACATCCCATCGTTCGAACGCATTACAATGTCTGTATCCGTACCCTATCTGCGCCTCGCCTCAAACTGCCTCCCGAATTTAAACCTAAAGATACTCTCTCAAGAAATTAAACTTCTGGCTCGCCTCCCCATCGTCACACGATGCAAGCACCGCCGGCTGTCCGAGCACGCTAGTGCGTTGGACGCACAGTCCCAGCGCCGAATTCGCAATCTGGCACCCAGTCCCGAAGACGCCGCCCGGAGGCACGGTGGACGACGGGTCCGCGCAGGTGTCGCAGCTAAGCAGCCAATATTGACGCCTGCCGTTAAGCGAAAAATTGTGAGAAAAGTGTGAATGAATAAATGTACAGAGCCGTACTCGTCCGCCCCGGTGTTGTCGATGGGGTTGAGCTTGATCGCAGGCCGGGAGCGGCGAATGGGCGCAGCATACATGACAAGGTCGTGCGCCGATTGATCCCTGTGCGTTAAAACCATGAGTGTGAATCCGAGTCGTGGAAAGTATGTATTACTTGATGAGATAACTGGCCGGGAAGTGCCCCGAATTCTCGACCAAGAATTCGGGGGTCCGCGCAGACATAACCTGGGTGATTACATCCGCCCCCGTAATGTCACCGGTGAGCCCGAGTTCCTCGACACCGCTCGTCCCGCCATAGATGATGCTGACGGGGTGGCCTTGAAAGTTGGGCCCGCATCCCGAGCTGATCTGGCGAGCAGACAGCACCGACGCGAGCGACGAAGGAGCCGCTGCGAGAGCGACAAAGGCACAGGAGATGCGAGTAGACAGCATTGGAAGGAAGGGCTGATGAGAATTGGGAGTGAGCACTCCCGATTTTATAGGTGTTCGCGTACATAGCCCGCAAGCATCCAGACATCAAGGGCTGCCTACCAGGGACGCTTGACAGAGCCGGTGAGCCCACACCGCGCAGAATTGAATTGTTATGAGAGACTCTAGGGTGCCCAAGATCGTTGTCAGTGCTCTCCATTGCATGGTGCATGTTTCAGCAGTCCAGGAGGACATGGCCAAGAAAATGTATCAATGCTGCGCGACGCCTCATATGCATTTCTCCAGCACAGCGCCGCATGTAACCAGTTCGAGACAGCGTCGAGATCTGTCGAGATTGTTAGTTAACTTCTGGTTCTCTTCTGGTTCCTAGCAGAGCGGCCGAGATCGGTGTCAGATCCTTACGAGTCCGCATATGAGAATATTCTCGAGCGGTGGGTTAGGGAGCCAAGATGGTGGCAGGCTACACATGTATTCCGGTACCAGCAGCAGACTCAGCAAATGACTCGGGAGGTACCTGAATTGATTCTGTCAAATGGAGAGAAGAAAAGAGAACCAGGGTCGGTATGACGGCAGCAGGAAGGACAGGAAAGCATAGCTAATTGAAGAAAAGAGGGTGGATCCCGTGACGAGAGAGAACAAGGTGGACACCGCCAATGTGGTCGATGGTCGAGCACAAAGGGACCGGACCCGCACAGCCAGTTACCTCGGTAATCTATGGGACGGATAAAATGAGCTGCAAAGCGATTCAAATTTCAGGTTAAGGGCGGGCAGAAGGATGGCAGAAAGATGTCAATCCGGGCGAGTATTCGAAAAAGATATACACATAGCATCGACAGAGACAAAAGCAGCCTACAGTATGTAACCCGATCCCAGCAGTATGCAAGATACGAAAAAAAATGTAAGGCACCTCGTAAGGCTACATCCCACCGCTCTGGGTGCAACCGAAATAAATGCCTTGCGTTCTACCCTCGTCTTTTGAAAAAAAGATCGCACTCTGCACATGGTGGAAAGCCATATACGAAGTGTATCAAGAGGGTGCGTTGTTCACGCAGGTGGAACGAAACAGCGTCTGCAGGGGAGGAGCTGAGGAGAGCACACTTAGTATGAAATTGTAGAGCTGAGGTCGAGGTGGCGACATCGTAGTACGGAAGAAAGCAGTGATTTTTTTTCAGGGATTGATCCGGTTTATAAGGCACATGTACAGCCACTGATTGGGGCCACGGAAGTCGGTCCGATGGAAGGAAGATTTGTCAGATAAGCAGAGTTTGGGCAGTGGGGACCGGCACCGCCCTTGATCGGAACGGCAGCTTTGTCCCTGTTTGGTTCACGGGGACGCTCGGTTCCCGTTTTGCAAACCCTAAAGCTTTTCACCTCCTCACTTTAGCCTCTTGAACCAAAGATAAAGTCATGATAAAATTAGCATTAGAATAGTGCTATCAGAGCGGATTTTTCTTTTTTGTCCTGTACATCAAATATGACGACTTTCTTGGGAATGTTGAGCAATATATCAGGGACAAAGACCAAACTAAAATATCCGGCCTGAAGACCCTGTGAACCTATCGTTTAGCTACGACTTTCTGCGCGAAAACGAATCAATTCACCTTGAATTGAAAAAACCTTACGGTTTTTACACAATTTCGGTAAAATCAGCAACTACGGGCCACGAAAGGATAAAGTTGTTCATTTTTTTTTTCAGATATGGCCCTTGGTATACTCACGAAGACTGTATATTTTGCAAAAATGCTTATATTCATGCCAACGGGTCGGAAACGAGGCAAAACGAAGTGAGGGACTTGAACTGTGACAAATGTCACACCCTGTGACTACTTCATTCGCGCTACCAAATTCGCCGCCCTGGCCGCATTCCTCACCCATACTTTCTCAAAAAAAAAGAAAAATGAAGGGAAACTCACTTTTTTTCAACGGGTCTGTGCATTTGGAGTAGTGATATCATGTTAGAAGCGATTGATCTTGAAAACGTCATTTGGGACAGCATTTTCACAGGAATGCCAAGGTCAGTATTCACGGAACCATACACAAAATAGCCATTTATACATGAGAATCTTCCTCTGCATTTTGAATGAAAATTTTCGAACAAGAGTCACCATAAACATCAGTTTCAACGTTCCAGACTATTGAAAGCACGGGAAAAGTTCGAATTCTTGTGGAAATTTTTGCAGAGCCAGACACTCTTGGACTTTGGCAGCATTTTATCTCACCAAAATGAGTACATCCGGTGCACGAGGAAGTGAGTACACGAGGGAACATGCGAAAGTGAATAATGAAAGAGAATAAACAAAAGCAAAGATGCCGCTCCGATCAAGGGCCGTGCCGGTCCCCATGGGCAGAGTTAAAACGAGCGACGAGTTAGATATATTTGTGTCTGCCCAAAAAACTAGAGGAAAGTGGGGTGGTCTTAATGAAGGTATGTGCAAAATCCCAAAAGGGTGCTAATGCTCTCTACTTATTCTACTGCGTTCTCAGCCCGTATCCGTAGAATGTCCGCCCGGTGGAGGTTGGCCTCGTTACACAGCGACCGGAATATGGAATTCTCTCTGTCGTAAAGATTGAGGATGGTGTCGAATTCCGCGACTTCTCCTTGATCCATGACGAGAATGCGATCATAGTAAGCTGGCGGGGTCTGCGTCAGCAACATGGGTATGCATTTTATCGAAAAAACGCACCAATGGTATTCAGGCGATGCGCAATGCAGAGCAGGGTGGATGCTGCGAACTCGGTCCGGATGGTACGCTGCAGCTTCGCATCGGTCTCGACATCGACGCTACTTGTGGCCTCATCCTAAACGATGCATTCTTAAATTTGACCAGCGCTATAAATCAGGGAACGTACCAAGACGATGATGGGGCTGTTTTTGACGAGGGCTCGACATAACGCCAGCAGTTGCTTCTCCCCGGCGCTGTAGTTTGATCCTGCGGAGGGTTAGTATCTTGAGGGACCTGATCTGGACAACAATGACGTGCCTTCGTCCCCGATAGTCGAGTCTAGACTGAGTTTGGGATCAGCCGTCGGGTCCGGAGCATCGCCCTCGCGAGGGAGAAGCCATGACCGTTGGAGCACGGATACCAGCTCCGCGTCGGTCTTGGAGGCTTGCGGATCTCTGTATTCATGTTAATATGATTCAGCCGTCGCCACTGGATGAACGCACAGATTCTCCCGCAATGTACCGAGTAAAAGGACGCTGTCTTGGGGGACGAGAGCCAGCCTGCTTCTGAGGACGTCGAGCCTGACATTGCGGATATTGTGACCGTCGATTGTGATCTCCCCACTCTGCAGCTCGACCATCCTATGGTCCATGGGATTACGAACGTCCACATCCACTGTGGAAAGTGCTTACCGGAAGAGAGCCTGCAGGATGGAGCTCTTTCCTGTGCATCGTGTTAGAAGAAGACCGGTTTTGGGTGAAGCATTACGCACCAGCTTCTGTTCTCCCAACGATGCCAACCTATATATCAAAGTAAGCCACCAACCGCGCGCAGGTGAATATTTTGGATACCTTCTCGCCGGGCCGCATGTTAAAGGTGACCCCCTTTAGTACCAGCGGTAAACCTTCACGATATGTCATCTCGACGTTTTTGAAGGCAATCTCGCCACGGTCGGGCCACGAGCTCGGAGGGTCCTCGGGAGTCGTCGCGGCACCTTCAGCAGGTAGCTCGGCGTAAGTGACGAGACGCTCGACGGAGTTCATGTTTTGCTCATTTTGGGCGAAGAAAGCGACCATTTGGGCTAACTGATTTCAGTGATTGGATGTGACAAATGCACCGATGCGACTCACAGAAGTTCTACGTTACTGCATCACCATTAGCGTCTGAACGAAAGAGATAAAGCCACACTCACTGCCCAGGGTGTAAGACATAACGATACCGATCTTCGACGGGTCTACAGTGCGGCGGCTCGAGAGCTAATTAGCCCGAGGGAAATGTAATCGACACCAGACTCACAATCCGGCGGCGAAGAGACCAATACCCAAGATGAGGAGGTTCCGAATAAGTCCAGGCGCAGACCAGGCCATAGTTGGACTGTGAGGCAGTGAGTAAAAGTACCTCGCAGATTAAAGCAAGCGTACGGGTGATAGTCATGAAGTACGCCCTATTCTCCAGATCCAATCCGTGTTCAGCCGACCGGATAACGGATTCCTACGACAATGTCAGATTTCAGACCACGCATACAACTCAGCGTCACAGACCTGTTCTCGGTATGCCCGGATGGTGGAAAGATCGGTCAATGTTTCTTAGAGCTACAAGTCAGCGTCGGGTGGAGACGAAGACGGGGAAACGCACCGGTGTAGGAAGCATAAAGAGCTGATCGCATAAGGGAGTCTAGCCGTTTCGTCTCCACGGATGAGCGCCGATAGTATATCGACACGAGGTAGTATAGAATTGCCATCGGTGGGAAGATGACGCCGAGCAATGGGAACGTATACAAAATGAGCCCAACGGTGCCGATGACCGAGGCAAAGGTCGTCAGAAGCTGCATGAGAGTCATCGACAGCTGACTGTCTAATGTGTCCTGATCCTTCACCAATCTCGACAGGATTCTGCCTAAAAAAACAATTTTAGCCTCGACGAAGACAAGATAAGTGGCACGTACCCATCGGTGTGGTGTCAAAGAAGGATGAGGGGGAACGTAAAACGTGGGACAAAGCGGTCTTGAAGAGACTCAGACTGGCCAATAAGCTTGCGAGGCTGTGTCGGGGGAAGAGAGAATCAGCCACCTCGTCAGAAGTGCAAAGAAAGGGGACGCACGCAAAAGCGAAGGTCGTTAGGAAGGTGAAAAATGCCTGGGCGAAACCTAAACCGGCATAAACAGCCATATAGTCCCCTTGGCGAAACCCATGGATGCTGCTGGAAGTCCAAAAACCGAGGAATAGATTGGTACCGACTAGGGTCAGATACCTCAGCCAAGCACTATAACGACTGGATGCTGAGACTCACCTTGAGAAGCTTGCGAAAGCGTAAGCAGAAGCAGTATAATCGGGCCCCAGAACAATCCACCCGCATGCTTGAGGTACTTTCCGTACGTCTCGAAAGTGACCGCGCCGGTATTCCGCTCCTCAGTCTGCATCAGCGCCGCCCGACCCTTCTTGGCGTCGATCTCCGCCTGGTCATCCGCCACAATGGCAGCCTTTTCGCCCTTGCCCGCCGAGGCGGCCTCCTGCGCGTCGAGGCTGCCGTACTCTTCTATGAGCTTGGAAAACACGACGCCCTCCTTCATGAGGGTCTACACACCACCTCAGAGATTCGCCCGTGAGCAGAAGTAAGGAGGAAAAACCCACCTCGTATGTACCCTGCTCCTAGATGGTGCCGTTGTCCATGACCTGAGATCGATTAGCGACCTTCATATCTGGAAGCAACCGTGTCGACATACATGGATGTAATCCGTTTTTTCTTGGAAGGGAAGGGAAGGGATCAGTCAGTCCCGGAGGGTTACGTGTCCCGTACCGAAAATACTTACTGTGGAGCCCGTGAGTGACGAGCATGCGGGTGCGGTCGGCCAACGGTCCACGTAGAATACAGTCTTCGAGGATCGCTTTACCAACAAAGGAGTCCACAGCGCTGAGAGGATCATCGAGGAGGATGATGTCGGTATCGGAGTACGCGGCGCGAGCGAGCGATATGCGGGCCTGGTGATAGATGGTCAGTATCCAGAATAGATAAGCAGGAATGGCCGTTGCCCACCTTCTGTCCGCCCGAGACATTGATTCCCCTCTCGCCAACCTAGGGCCCGCATTAGCATGGGCTCTGTACGGTGGCACCTTAGGTACTTGCCTCGGTTTCCTCTCGGTGAGGCAGGACTTCGAGATCGCGCTCCGGGTTGCATGCACGGATGATCTGGCGGAATCTGAAATTAAGAGATCAATCGCAGGACATGGGCAGAGTATATGCCCCCACTTCTCGCTCTCTTCCTGGCCGAAAATGATGTTCTGCCGCAGGGTGGCATTCCGAATCCATGTAGTCTGAGGTACGTATGACATCGTGCCGCCGAAGACCACCTGGGAGGAATACAGCAAGCCAATCGTCAGAAGGGAAAGAAAAACGGCTGAGAAGTAGGTGGACGCACTGTGCCAGCCGTGCGCCGCATCTCTCCGATGAGACCTTGAAGAATGGAGCTCTACCATCTGAATCAGCAACGTGCAGTCCCGACGGACTAGCTATCGTACCTTGCCAGACCCGACCTTCCCGACAATTGCCACGAACGCGCCCTTCGGTACACTGAACTTGAGGTCCCGGAGCTCAAACGGCTTCTCCTCCTCCCGCGGCGTCGTCGTCCCCGACGCCGTCTTGTCGTTGGTCGTCGGCAACTCTCCTCCCATCTTCCCGTTCTTTCCCTTAGCCTTCCCTTTTTTCAGGCCCCCGCCGCCCTCCCACTAGCACCGAACTTGCGCTCCCCAACCTCTCCGGCAGTCTCCCACGCGAAGCTCGCGTCCACGTCGACCGCGTTCTCCCGCTCAAGATCAATTGCATACGGATCGGTGAGCTCTTCGGCAGTTAAGAACGCGCCGATACGAGCGAAGGAGACCATCGCGTCAGACAGGGCCGAGAGGACAAAGGGGATGAAGACGAGTGGCATGCGGATGATCTGTATGTGGCAGGCGCGGGTGGAGCCGATAAGTGAAGGAGCAATCAGGAACGAAAGGCAGAGGGAGAGCGGGGGACTGGACGCACGTTGAGGAACTGCAGCGAACTGAAGATAATAGCGATGTTCAGCTCGTGTCTGCTCAGCGCGTACGTGATCTGTCTCCGCGTCAGCCCGTCCTCTCATCCCATGTAACAAGAAAGAAAACACGTACGAACGACAGGATCGACGCGAGGACCGGGATCAGGGTCATCAGCGCGAAGAGCGCCGCTCGGGCGATGCTAGGCCAGTCGGATAAGCAGGCTGAGAGGAGGGAAGGAATAACGACGCACGAAGCCGTCCGCACAGTCGCGATTTCACGCTCCCGAAGTGCCCCGATCTGGTGCATGTAGAAGCCCCCCCATGCATAATACTTGATCAGACGAATGCTCTGCAGCACCTACATCCACTAAGTCAGGTCAGGTTTAGCGGGGCGGCGGAGGCATGGACATGGGTGGGCAGCGTACCTCGTTCGATAGCCAGACGCGCATGTCGGTGACTGACGCCCTTCTTGCGCTACTTGAACATCGCCCCGACAAGAACAATCTGTAGCGGGAAGCCGAAGAGGAGGACGCCTAGCCCGACGAGCGCTGAGTAGCCGAGCTGAGTGGGGCGTAAGGGTTAACGAAGAGGGGGCGCGGGGAGCCGCGTACATTGTTAATGAGGAGGCCAACGCCTACGATGATCTAGGGGATCCTTTCAACTGGGGGCACATGGATGTCGGCGTACATAGCCAACTTACCTGAATCGGAGAGGTCCAAATACTGCAAAGGAATGATAAGTTGCAAGATAACTATAAAAGGTATCATACGTACTTGTGCCCAACTGTGCAGAATCGGTCCAGTCGCACCGAATCGGTAGAGATAATTGTAGTGGTTTGACCGACGGTGTGCTCGACCCGCGCACGCGCTGACAGGCGCAGCGACTTACGAAACACGCTCCCGATGATTCTCGTTCGCACGAACAGGCCGATCGTCTCCATTGCTGCATGACCATTAGAAAGTCTGTTATTTCAGGAGTGGACCACGTACCTTGCTGGGAGTGGTTGGTCATTATACTCGAGACCTCTGGGACAGCATAAGCGAGAATATTGGGGCGAGGAGGCGGCCGTACCCTGCATAGCGAAGAGTGCGACCGCGAGACCGATACAATACCCGATTCCTTGTGTATGATTCGGTCAGCCATGTCAAAAGAACTTTCGTCAGCAAGGGGGTCGTTGTTCGCAGAGTGTCTGAAATAGGATTAAGACGGCAGTAGTTTGCGGGACGAAATTACCGACCGGCGATGAATTTGAGTATACCACCGGTCCATGTATGTACGCCAGAAGAAGGTTCGGTGGACGGCCAAGAACAGCGATGAATCATACTTTTGCTTAGGTTTCCGCTATCAGAACCTCCGTGGTTTCTCGAATGATCCCTCTTTGAATGAGTCACCCTCTTTGTCGTTCACAGAAGCAGTTTCCGCGATCGATTCGTTGAATTCTTCACGATATGCCCTTAGCCCTAGGCCATACTTCGGGAAGACAGCACGGATAATAGATGGCCGGTAGTGTTCGCTTTTAATCAGGATTCAGGCAGTTCCCGTAAATCTGTTCGGGGTAAGATGCGGGTTTGATACGTAGGCGCGATACCTGCCTTCTTTTTCTAGGGTTCGGGAAAATCCGACTTTGAGAAACGGGCCTAGCCAGAGAACAACTAGCTGGTCGAGGAACCTGTAACGCGATGAACGTTCTAGAAATGCTCCTCTGCTTAAACCACGCACGACGCTGAGACCTGTGGCACTGTCTTGCCGGTCGCAAATCCAGGAGGCGCAGGAGGGGGACGAAATGAATTGAAAAAAGGCATAGCTTGGAAGGGAGCTCAAAAAACATGGCGCAGTTTTATACAGTAGCAAGAATCCCCTCTCAAGGCTTCGAAGAATAGTACTGAGAGCAGAAGTGTTTGAGCAGCGGTCCGTGGCTAGTGTCCAGAGGTCGCATTATGCCAGGCGAATGACTTGCCATCGAGGCGCCAATCGTTGGATGTGCGTCCGCCGTGGTAAGTCGTCAAGAGAAGTTCGGCCCTCGCTCGAATTTCGATAGATTTCGGTTCACACACACATCTGTAGCGGTCTATCCAAATCAAGATGGTCGGTGCGAGTTTGTAGGTATTTGGGAAAAGAAGGACGTCCATCATTGATATCTGCGGAACTTGCCGGCCGCTTTGCTTTCACTCAGCTTCTTCAACTTTACTGAACCACTCTTGCACGATATTATCTGTGGAAAACTTCGACGTGAATTTGTGTTCAATGCACGCCGTCCATTCCCGTGTTCCGGCACGATAGTTGTTAGGCTATTCAACTCCGTACAAGACTCCGTATCAGCGACCGCAATTTCGAATGTTCCGTTGATCACACTGGCACTTGGGATGCACGACGGGATTCGTCTCTTTCCCCCACATTATGCAGCCATTTGACTTAAACTGGCCTGGAGTACATCTGGAACCACTGGTCATCCCTGCTGCTAGCAGTGCTTTATCTGCTGTGATCCTCGCTTTGTATCTCGCTTTTAAACTGGCCAAAGGACCGAAAGGGCCCACGGGAGACCACTCAACTCTGAATATATCAAGGCTTTCCGGATGTCTCGCCCTTCTTGCAATTTCAATCCGAAATAAAACCGCAAGCCTCCCTTCTTTCTGGAGTCTGTCTCTAACATACGTTCGTTTCCACTGTGAAATCTACGTCGTTTGCTGACTGACTACGCCAGGTCTACGTGTCATTGCTTACCCTGTTGTCTATCTGCGCCAGGCGACCGATCTGTGACCATGCCGCCCGGCACTCGACCTTTGTCCTCCTCTCGACCCTCGGCGTATATCTGTATCGCAATGTCTTGCCGCTCGGCATTCCATCTGGTGCACCCCAAGATTCTGAGGAGGGGCGCATGATGTGGATCGTAATTGCCCTCCTAGTGTTCATAGGACTCCTTGTGCCACTGCTGAGTCCTCGCGAGTATACTCCGGTGGACCCACTGGTAATTTCATGTTGTGACATTTCAAGCCTCATTTCTAAATTTCACCGAAGAACCCGATGGAAGTCCCGAACCCTGAGCAGACGGCTAGCATACTATCGCTCGTCTTTTATGCTTTTCTCGATCCTACTATCGTTTTGGCGCATCGACTCGGTCGCCTTCCGTACGATCTACTACCTCCACTGGCGGATTACGACTGCGCGCAGTACCTCAGATCTCGAAATTTCAAGGTACTTGGCTTTCCTCCCGCACGGTATATTCACTGATGGCTTGAAGTACATTGAACGACGGCGTCGTCTATTCTTCGGTCTAGTCCGTGTCTTTCACGTGGAGATCCTAATTCTTGCGGCGACTTCCGCTATTATTGTCCTCGGGAAGTTTGTTGTGCCCATCGGTCTCAACAACCTGCTGCAGTAGGTAACCCCGCCGTTGTCTCTTCATGCCGCTGAGCCATCGAAACAGTTATATCGAAAATAAAGGCGCGGATGCGTCCGTCCGTCCGTGGGTGTGGATTGTGTGGCTCTTTGCTGGCCCGACGGTCCAGGACCTCGGAGACCAATGGTACATGTTCATCGTAGTGAGTCCTACGAGCTAGCAGTCTTACGCGCTCCTCATCGAGTTCACAGTCGCGTGCAACTGTCCGCGCAGAGGCCATCCTGACTGAGCTCCTTTTCGAACATGCGCTGCGCATCAGGATCAAGTCCGAGTCTGCCGCAAAAGGATCAGCGCAAGGTCGTAACCTACTTGGACGACTGAACAACATGATCACGACTGACATCCGGCTGGTCATTGCATCGAAGAGGCTGCTACTGTCGCTAGTTTATATGCCTTTGATGCTTGTTCTCTGTGTTTGGTTCCTGTATGCTGTATTGGGGTGGAGGTGGAGTCTTATTGCAGTCTTACACCTGCTTTGTGCTAATCAATTTCTCGACAGTGCCTTCGTTGGAATGGTGATAACTTTTGCTATGCTTCCTGTCCCGGGCTATGTCGGCAAATGGGTGCAAACAGCACAACGGAACTTGGCAAAGAAGAGGGATGCCAGAGTGCAGACAGTCACTGAAAGTAGGTCAATATATTGCTCCTCCTGCCATATACTCCATGCTATTTGCAGCTATCAACCTCCTACGAATGGTTAAATTATTTGGCTGGGAAAGCAATATGAGCGCAGAAGTCGACGGCAAGCGACAAGTTGAGCTTGTTTATTTGTGGAAGAGGAAGGTTTTGGACCTCGTCAATGGCTGCATTGAGTGAGTCGTCCTTATTTTCCAACCCAACGCTCATCTCCTTCGAAGCATCCTTCTCCCAATTATAACGATGTTAGCCACATATTCGACCTAGTACGTAGTTACGTTCACGCCGTCCTCGCTGTATCCTCACTCTATTCGCAGTGTCAGTGCGGCCTCTTCAGCGGAACTTGGGTTCTTTGGAACTGATAGTTCTTTCAGGCGATCATCATGAAACAGGAATTGACTGCATCTAAAGTTCGTCCAGCGATAGGTGCGGTTCAACTGATTGATCGACTTTTGCGGCACAGGTCTTCAGCTCCATGACCGTTTTCGATATGTTCAAGACCTCGGTTCAAGGCTTCCTCTCCTCGTATACGCTCTATATCACAAGCAAGGTGTCGTTGGATCGAATGGACGACTTCCTACGAAACGTTGGTGCTTCTCTAGAGCGCTCTATTACAAGCTGACGACGTACACTTCAGACCGAGCTCCTTGACGTTTTTTCTTCCGAGGATCGCACGGTCGCTGTTCCTTCTGAGAATCAAAACGATATTGGCTTTCACGAGGCGGCATTTTCTTGGAGCGATACTCCTACTCCTGGAGAGGACTCGTCGGTTCGCAGGTTCTCCTTGCACATTGACCATCTTGTCTTCAAGCAAGGGTGCATCAACTTGATTCTCGGGCAAACCGGCAGTGGAAAAACAACGCTTCTGCTCTCGCTCCTAGGTTGATATCTGCTTCGACATCCTCGTCGTATTATTCACGCCTTTTTTAAATCAGGAGAAACCTATTTCACGCCGGCATCGCCACAGTCCTGGTACAGCTTACCGCGAGCCGGCGGCGTAGCCTATGCAGCCCAGGAATCGTGGGTCCAGAGCGCTACGATCAAGGTATGCCTCTAGAATCCATTCTAATCGCCTCCAAACGATGGGTCCGGGCCAGGAAAACATTGTTTTCGACGGAGAATTCAACGCCGAGCGCTACAGAAAGGTCGATTGCGTTTTCGTGGGCGGAGTTCGGTCTTGACCTGCGCTTCAGGTTCTTTATCAATGCTGCTTGGAGAAAGATTTGGAGTTGTTCGCTGCCGGGGACGAGCAGGTTGTGGGCGAACGTGGTCTCACCCTCAGCGGCGGCCAGCAGGCTCGAGTGACTCTTGCCAGGGCAGTGTGAGTCACAATCAACATTATGCAGAGATATGCCTGACGGACATATGCGCAGTTATTCCCAAGCGAGCATACTCTTGTTGGACGATGTCCTCGCCGCGCTCGAGTGAGATATTCCACTATTTATGGCTCTGTTCTCACATCGCTTTGAAACAGCGTGCACACTGCAAAATGGATCGTTGATAAATGTCTCGGCGGGGATTTGATTGCTGGCAGAACCGTTTTGCTGGTGGTACGGTTTTCGTTTTGACCCTGAGGCGGTAGCTCGGATCTCAGCTCTGCTTTCAGACACACAATATTGCGCTCGTTCGTTCGGTTTCGCAATTCGCCGTGTCGCTCGGTGTCGATGGACGTATCATAAGCCAAGGGTCGGTTCACGACGCTTTGGCAAAAGACGTCAAATTCAGCATCGAAGCGTCCGACGACCAAGCACGTCTGGAAGCTGCTGATGAGGGCG
Source organism: Mycena olivaceomarginata (assembly GCA_029378375.1). NCBI lineage: Eukaryota > Fungi > Basidiomycota > Agaricomycetes > Agaricales > Mycenaceae > Mycena > Mycena olivaceomarginata. The sequence continues at coordinate 56,192 of JARKIC010000952.1, read as the reverse complement.
TCAATACATCTTTGGCTGAGAAACAGGCTGCCGGTGGAAAGTTGATTGTAGCTGAAGAAATTATGGAAGGCGCTGTACCTTGGAGTGCTGGTCAGTCAACCTTGTTTATGAGTTCCGCTCGAAATCTAATTTCCATTTCGTATCCAGTACAAATGTATCTACGCGCTCTTGGTGGTAAATATTCGACTGCCTTTTGGGTCGCGTTGTTGGTTAGCTCGATATTGCAAAACTTTGCCGGGACCCTGCAGACCTGGTACCTGGGATATTGGTCCTCGCAATACGATACCAGACCTGCTTCTGAGGTTCCAGTGCTCTAGTAAGTTGGCCAGTGCTTTTATCTCGGATTATTTACGACTTTCACAGTTACCTGGGTGTTTACGGTCGGTTGAGTCCTCGAACGTTGATTCAACCATTGTTTACATGTGTTATTTTAGGTTCAATTCTCCTCCTGCTGTTTTTCTTCTACGCTTGTGGGTTCCTCCTGTACACATTCGGCATCCTGCGGGCATCAAAGTCACTGCATCTGCAGCTGGTTGACTCTGTGCTTGGCACAACCCTCAGGTGTGTTTTTATTGGCTTCAGCCCGTGTCTAGTTGTTCGACGTTGACCGAACGCCAAACCAGATGGCTCGACAAAACTCCAACTTCTCGCATAACCGCAAGATTCACCCAAGACATGGGGATGGTCGACGGCCCCATCGCAACCGGCCTTTGGGCCGTCGCCGATTCCACCGTGTCGCTGGCCATCACATTCGGCGCCATCGTCCTCTTCACCCCCGTTTTCTTCGCACCGGGGATTGCTCTCTTTGCACTAGGTACGCTTTGCGGCAGGCTGTTTATGCCCGCTCGTATCTCCATCAAACGCGAAATGAGCATCGCCCGATCACCGGTTCTCGGACAGTGAGATGCCTTTTTTTCTACAGTGGAAATGGCGCCGCTGAGGAAGTTTCTTTAGCTTTGCGGCTGCTGTAACCGGGCTCAGTGAGCATTCTTTTCTTTTTTTCATCACTAGATCGAATAAATTCACGGTAAATCAGCGTCAATCCGGGCGTACGGATGCCAGCACGCGTTCATCCAAGAGTCCCTACGGCGATTGGACGCGTACAGCAGGAGCGCGCGCCTTTCCTTCGACCTCACGCGCTGGTCGGCGATCCGGACCGATATGCTCAGTAACCTGTTCACGGCGTCCCTGGCGGTGTATCTCGTGTACTTCAAGAACTACAGTGCCGCAAATACGGGGTTCTCCCTGCACGCTGCGGTCAAATTCAGCTCGACGATCACGTCGTGGATCTTGTAAATTTTCGTTGTATTCGAGACCGTGCAAGGCTTGATTCGATCTAACCAGACGACTGAATGACTTTCAGCTGTTGTGTAAGTGTTGTCTATTTCTTTTCTCCCCCGGAATTGCTTACTGGCACGGTTCTGTCCCAGCAAACAAGTAAGCCTCAGCTCAGCCGTAGAACATCGGCATTGACTGTGACGATTTGCTGCTGTTCAGTCTCGAACGAATCGAAGCCTACACCCAAATCGAACAGGAGCCGAAGCCGACCAAAGACGGAGTGCCGCCCGCAGCGTGGCCCACCAGCGGTGCACTTGCTGTTCGTAATCTCTCGGCACGCTATTCGCAAGATAGCCCCAATGTTCTGCACGACGTTTCGTTCATCGTTAAGTCTGGGGAACGAATCGGAATTGGTGAGCACATCAAACACTTTTCCGTTCGTATACTTATGTATTAAAACTTATTATCAAGTCGGACGGACGGGATCTGGCAAGGTAGAATCCCCTCCGTAACTTGAACCCGGTGGACACTGATTTACTCTCAACAGAGTTCGCTGACACTGGCCCTTCTACGCGCAATCATCACCGACGGTTCAGTGTTTTACGACGGCATTGCGAGCAGCTCCATCAGCCTAGACGCTCTGCGCTCGAAAATCACGATCATTCCGCAGATGGCAGGTTCCCTGCATATATCCTCATATTATATTGACTTCTGGGTGCAGCCCGAGCTTCTCAGCGGTACCTTGCGGAGAAACCTCGATCCCTTCGAGCAGTTTGAAGACACGGAACTGAAGCGGGCGCTCCGCGCGGCTGGGCTTTACTCTCTGCAGACAGAAGGAGCGGAAAATAACATCACACTGGATACCGATATCTCTTCCGGTGGAAACAATTTGTCCGTTGGTCAAAGGTAAATGTCTTTTCAGTTCCCCCTTGTCAATAAATGTTCATTTTTAAGGCAAATTCTCGCGTTGGCGCGCGCAATGATCCGTCAGAACAAGCTTGTTATCCTCGATGAAGGTAGCGAGCCTTCTAATCACCATAGTCAACCCATGCTCATGCTATATTCCCAGCCACTTCTGCCATTGGTACCTCGTCTCGTTCACCAGTCTCCCTCCACATTCCTTTAACGACGCCCAATAGATTATCAAACCGACGCTGTTATCCAGAATTCTCTCCGAACCGGGCTTGGGAGTGATGTGACCACCCTGATCGTGGCCCATCGCCTTCAAAGTGTCATGGACGCGGACCGCATTGTCAGTCGTCTGTCCGTATCTCTTCAGTGGCTTCTAACGACACTTCCAGATGGTGTTGGATTCTGGTCGCATCGTTTGTCGTTTCATTCATACTTTCATTCTGATATTTAACATCATACTGCCCTAGGTCGAATTTGATACTCCCCAGAACTTGCTCGAAATCGAGGACGGCCGTTTCCGGGCTCTGCTCGACGGATCCGAGGACCGAGACGCGCTCTATGAAAAGGTTAAAGATTCGAAGGTCAACCAAGGGGTGGAATGATTTGAGAGAGAGGACTCGTTTTATTCGGAGCATGAAGCAGAGGCTGTAAATATGCCAGTGATTTTTTCCTGCCTGTATTTATTGGAGACGAATTGCCCCCGGTTTTTTGCTTTAGCAGCGGTGTAACGCCTGTGCGGGTCGGACCGGCCCACTGGTCGCAGTTTGATTTCAAATTGGATGAAGCCCAGATACTTGGTGGAGTATGGTCCTGCTGCAGACGCGTTCGACCGTTGAATGTAATGCGTGGTTGGATAGGTAATATAATGCTCCAATACAATGGACCTCCATTGTTGAAACTTCCATTGCTGCGAGGAGACGATCTAGATTCTCCTGGCTGCGCAAGATGATCTCCGAGGCCTGAAGAGCCGACTCTATCCCTCTGCCTACCTTCCGTCCTTCCCGTCCGACGGGGGCGGATACCAGAGAGGCGGCGTCTGAATGCCGCAGAGTGGAGTTCTTTCGGCCTTCTCGGGTTCCAGCCTCTCGGAGCATGCGGCAAGAAATGTATATACAGCACCTGCTTGTCCATAGAAAAACCGACGGCAGTCCCACCGTTCCGGGATGAATGAATGAATCCCGAAAAGACGGAAATTACAATAACGCTTAGACGGGGTAAACCACCTAGGTCCTATTTCAAAGATTTCGGGCCAGCGGGAAGAATGATTGCATTGAAGGAAGGTCCTGTTCTACGGAGAATATTCTAGCCCATCTGTGAGAACAATGGAAAGAATCGTCCGAAAACGGTGCGTAATGATGGCGGGCATGGTACACACAAAAATTTGCGACGGGCTTGGGCGGGGAGCGGATAATTGAATTGTTCGCGATGTGGCCAACCGCGGCCCGACGTTCCCCAGCAAGTCGGTCCCTGCACGACCCCGCGGGAAGCGATAAGCTTCTTTTGAGAACGCATTACGAGAACGGCGGGCGCCGTCGGTGATCAATCATCGGTAATCGGGCAGTACAGCGCCCCGCATCCGCCACGCCTCCTGCTTAGCCTGGAGGCCCCGCAGGAGTTTGAAGAGGACCTGGCGGACCTCAGGCATGAACATGGCGAGCACCCGGGGCGACGGATCTTCCGCGAGGCACTGCTCCAGCACGGTGCGCAGCTCTGTGGGCACAGAGTGGATCTCGCTGCGGGTCGTTAGCGCGCAGTCCGTCACATGAGGAGGGGGAGGGATCGCAAGCGCACCTCATTTCGATGCGGTGGTATGCGAAGGCTTGGATCGCGGTATTGAAGTCCGTGCCGATCTGCACATACACGTCGCTGACCTGTGTCTCGGACACGCGGCCAACAGACCACTCGGTCAGGATTTTCTGGAGCTCCTTCGTCGACAAGAGTAGGTTGCGGACGGCGGTGGAGACATCGCCGGGATTGGACTGGTTGACGGGTGAGTCTGACATGATGGTGTGGGGAAGAAGAGATTACCGAAACATAGCCGCCTTGACTACTGTTGCTCGTGTTGGTGCTCGATGTCGAGCTCCTGTAGGCGGGCTGCTGGTAGGCTCCGTACATGAGGGGGTGGTAAATGAATAACCAGAGGACCGCCCAATGCGGTAGAGATTGGAAATGGGAGAAATGCGGGGTTAGCCGCGGCCTTTATAGCCCCCCGACAGCCCCCGACACAATTCCAGAAAAGCATAGCTTCCTGTGGCAAGGCACCATGTCCATGGCATTTGAGCCATAACGGACGACATGACTCGAAGATCCAAAACGATCGCAACCAAATAAGCTTCGCGACAGCCTTCACAGATCATTGATCGTCTCTTTCTTGACGCACCTCCACCATCTCACTGCTGTGCCAGGGGAGACCCACGCATGGGTTCAAAACATGTCCCTTTAGGCGTCAATGATCTCCCCGAAAATCCAGAAGCACCACTGGACGAGAAGTCGCGTGCTTCTTGACAGGTACCGCTTGGACACCGTTCACGCTTATTTAATTTACGTCCGGCGATGACGGGTGGGTGGATGATACTTTCCCTCGCGCTGCTGGACGCGACAACCATGATGGACATCACTAAAATCGAGGTCCAACACTTGTTCAATACACTCTGGACGCTTGTTCGTCTGTCTCCTCAATGCACACGATGATACATGTCCCTGAGAAGACTTCTGACTGCCTGGTCTCACCGCTCATGTTCACGCACCCCTGGCCCTGGCAGATGGTCCTAGGAACTTCTCGACTCGGGTGTCCTTGATCATCTACGCTAAGACCTGTGTATCATGACTCGACTGTTTCTTCGAATCCCTGGGCTCATGCGTATTCGTATTTCTGATTTACCCGTTCACCGTTCAACATCTATTAAACGTCCAACTTTGTTCAACTCAAAACTATGTGCTGGGAATCACGTCTTGCTCAAAGTTGTACGTCGCTGTTGAATTCAAGCTAACAATCCGTTACTAGCGTGAAGCGACTCACGTACGGTTGGATTGACTGTGATTGAGTGCTGACTTTGCTGCGCGTAAATATTGCGTAAATCAGCGCACAACCCGCAAAGAATTCGTCGATCTAACGCAAATCCGGAAACGTGTCGTTCTTTCGCGGTTCCGCACTAGTCCGCATCAGCTACTTACCTACTATGTCCTTCCAGGCACGCAGGACATCGGTCAAGTCGGGTTGACGGTCGAGTGGTCCGACCCCCACAGCCAGTTGCCACGGTAATCCACGACTCGGGAGTCGGGCAAGAGTCGGACGATGAGATACTTCTTCAAGTTCAATTTTCACGTTCATGCTCATGGCGGACGGGCAGAGATGATCGTTAGGTGCTCGCGGGTATTCGGAAAAATACTAGCTTGTTTTCAACGACGGTATATTTAAACCGGTCTCACGCGCGTGTATGTATAGGTATTTTGACTGACTTCCTTGTCTACCTTCAACCTCCTTGTTCACCGTCATTTCAGTCTGTTTTATCAAGGTCCAACTCTGTTCAACTTGTCAGAAATATGTTACAGTAAGTGCTGTAACTCCAAAAAAAATCACCAGGGGTCTGAAATAACTCAGCCATTGACACGGCACGGAAAGGAAGTAACTGGACCCGAAGTAACGGAATATACGCCGGAGTTGCAGGTCTGTCCACGAACCTGCAATAGTTTTCTCCTCGGAGCTCCTGGGTTCACTTCTGCCCATGCAGAGGATTGAAGATGTCGCCATTTTGTATCCAGACACGGCACGGAAAGGAAGTAACTGGACCCGAAGTAACGGAATATACGCCGGAGTTGCAGGTCTGTACACGAACCTGCAATAGTTTTCTCCTCGGAGCTCCTGGGTTCACTTCTGCCCATGCAGAGGATTTAAGATGTCGCCATTTTGTATCCAAGTTGGAATGCAACACCCCGCCCGTAAATCAGCGGAAATCCCGGTCGGTCTAACGCAAATCTACCGACTAGACTTTTCGCACCTTTCCACACCTACCTACCCTACGCAGGATATCGGCCAACGACAATCAAGTAAAGGACCGGTCCGACGTCGCTGCACAGCCAGTTGCCTCGGTAATCCGCTACTTAGTCGGCGTACGGAGTCCGGACGGATGCTTCAAATTTTACGTTCATGGGGTGCGAGCAGAGATAGCCGATCAATGCTCGCCAGTTATTCAGAAAAAAATGTAAGGCACCTCGTGAGTTAGAAACTTACATTTTCATATCACTGCAAAACCGCTGAATCTGAAAATATTTATGCGTCCCTGGCACCAATAATATTGGCTTCTCAGCGACACCTGTGCGGACTGGTCGTTCCCCGTCCCTCATGGAGGCGTCTCCGGGACTGGTTGCTAACTTGCGAATTGGGGGTTGGTTCTCTGCTCCGATGGGGCTAGAAGTTCAACTTCTTGACAGAGATTCGGGAGACTGTTTGAGAGGCGCAGATGGTATGACTGCAGACATTTTAATGCGTTTGAACGATGAAATGTAATTACAGTAATATGTTATTCTAGAGCGGAAGTAAACAGCAATTTTGTGTGGAGGAGCGGCTGACCCTCTGGAACACGTAATTTGACAGCTTGAACCTCCTCCTGACTCTCATTCATGCCGCGGATCGTGCATCTTCCAAGTCGGCGCCGTCGGCGGAACCCATGCTCAACTCAAGAGGTCTGCGGTCTAGAGCCTGCCGTGCCTGCCAGGCGTTATAGCGGGGATCCGCGAGGTCCGAAGGAGGCAACAACTTGAAGCTTGACTTTTTTCGATAAACGGCGCGACTCTGTATGGTAAATTCGAACGCGATACAAACTTGAGAGACGCGAGGGAGCCATATATCAACAAAACACCAGTTGGAAGGATGTGTACTTAGCGTCTGTCAAAGGAGACTGCGAGCGAGCGGAGATCAATTCTATAAAACCGCCGAGAACATTGGCGCCGGCGATCGCACACTGCAATTGCAAACAATGACGCTGACTTTGCGCCTTTTTTCAGTGTGCCCCTCTAAACGCACTTCGATTGCGACTTTATGCTTCTGGTGGTGCCACTGCTACTCGTATCCACCCGCCATGTCCTCACCGCCATTTCGGTCCAGCCCAGAGAGAATGCGACGAGGTGACAGTGGAATGCGACGAGGCGACAGTGGAAGTGGAAGCGTTTTGAATCGAGTCCCTGAAGACAGCGAGTCGGAAAATGTCGATTGGGAGTTGGAGGAGGAGCTGTTGCTCGAGGAGCAAGGATTTTATAAAGGTAATTTTCTCGCTCCCACTTCTCAATTCATTGTAAACTCCTCGTAGGCTCGTACAAACGCCTAGTCGCGTTATATACGTTGGCCCCGCTGACGGCTTTACTTGCCTTCGCACTGCTTGCTGTACTTCCCCATGTCGCGTACCACCGGCCAAAGTCCCATCCGTCGACCTATCCGTATCTGGCGATCCTCCCCTTCCCTCTGCCTGAGATTCTGGCCTCGGTCGCTCTTTATTCTCTCGCCCACCTCCTCCGCAACCCAATATATACGCTTTCTGCGGTTCTGGTACCATTTCCCCTTCCCGCGACTCTCATCTCGACTACATTACACACCGTACTCTCCGTCGTCGCGCGCCTCGTCACCCTCGCTCTCCTCCTCGTTCGCCACCACGCAGCGTATGCCTACCCGACCTGGCGAGACACTGCCTTCCGTCGGGTCTGGTGGGCTTCCCTCGGCTGGGCTGCTGCGGAGGCCGTGGTCAGCGTGCATCAGGGCTACGCCGGCCTAGCACTTTACCGCGACGTGCTCGTTCCCCCCTCTCCGCCTCTAATCAATCCCGAGCGCACCCCGCTTCTCCCTTCACGCCGAGCCGCCCCGGACCCCGACGCTGAAATCGACCAAGACCTGGAGGAGCTCATTGCACTGAAGGCGCGTGAGGAATTAGAGGACGTCTTCGGCCTCCCTCTTATTGTAAGCAACTCCCTTCGCGCTCGGATCCAGAGGCTAATTTATGGACAGCGCATCCCTGCGTTTATCCCGTGCCTCCAGCGTGTTAACTCGCCACTGCTCTCCATAGGGCTCTTCCTTCTCCTCAGCGCCTCACAGTTTGGTGCGCGTGTGCGGTGGGGCCTAGTGGTTCTAGCGACGGCGACGCATCTGCTGCTCGCCGTTTTGCACGCGCCGATTGTGCTCCCGCGAGTCGGCGTGCAGGGCGCAGCGTATGTCGGCGCAGTGGTGTCGCTGGGAATTTTCTTCACGGGTCTGGGTGTTTGGGGCGGTGTATCATGAGGGGCGGCTAAGAATTTGCGGATTTATACCCACAATTGGATAATAAATGTATTTTCTCTGGCTTTCCTTCGGAATGGTGAGGACGTATCCGGCCAAGGTTTTATCAAACAATACTACATTCACAAAACTACTAAATCTTACGCGCATGGACAGTATGGAAGACGGAGAGCAACCCCTCGACGTGGCGCAGTTCCTGCTTGGCCCGCACATACACGTCGTCCAGGTCTGGCCCCGGGACCACCCCGCTCTCCACGAGCAACGGGCGCGTGCTCGCCATGTAGCGCAGGAACACCGCACGGAACGCGCGCCCGAGGCGTTTCATCGCGGGCTCGGGGTGCCAGGGCCCGAGCGGCATGAGATACTCGCGTGCGGTGATCTCGTCGAAGGCGCCGGTGTGCGCGAGGAGCGGCGCGATGGGCGGGGCGACGGGGGCGAGGCCGCGCGTGGCGAGGGCGGCGTGCAGGTGCGCGAAGAAGGCAGAGAGCGCGGGGGCGGGCGTGGTGGTGGACGGCGGGGGGGCGTAATCGGGGTGGAAGGCGCAGTAGCGGCCCCATTCGCCGGACAGGAAGAGGCCGCGCGGCCGGAGGAGGCGGAGGGCCTCGTTAAGGAGGGCGGGGTAGGAGGTCACCTGCGGGTGTAAGCCTGAGGGGCAAGGAACTCGGGCAGGGCACGTACCGCCATGGTCACGGAGCGCGCGTGGATCAAGTCGAAGGTGCCCGCCGCCCAGACGGTCGGGGTATTGACGTCGTGCAAGGAGAACTGCACATTGGGGTGCGGATATCTCGTTGCGATAGGCACTTGGAGGGCAGCGATAGTGGGTGCAGGTCAGATACCTCGTCGAATAAGTTCTCACCGATGTCAAGGCCACGGAAGGCAACATGGGGAAAATTGAGAGCCACGTCCATCGTCCTGCCGAGAGGCCAGAAATAAACCAGAATGCCGAAAGCGCAGGATGAACATACGTACCATTTTCCTGGCCCTGTGCACAGATCCAACGCGTACTTCTGCCTACTGGGATCTTGAGCCAGGACTTCTTGCACTGGACACGAGTCTGGATAGTAGCCACCCATCAGCTCAAACAGCGCTCGATGTTGGACGTTCATCCTCTACGAATAAAATGATATACTTGGTACGCGTCTGGAGAATAATCACAACATACTTCTTGCTCGGGTGTATCGACTGGAAGAGGATACGGTGAGCCACCATGAGAATGGAAGAGCCGGCCATCTCTTTCTGAGAAATAGGCCGGAAAGTCGTCTGAGGTCAGTTCCTCGAACTCGGGGTCCTCAGCTTCTGCTCCCGGGAAAGAGCCTTCGCGTTCGGACCCGTCGTCAGAGCCGGAGTCGATGTCGTCGGGGGCAGGATCCTGAAGGCCGTCTTGAGGGGCCGGGACTGGCATCGTATAAAGGTGACCAGGGGGAAAGAACCCTGAAGGTCGCGGTTCAATGACACCCCGAGGGAAGCTTTTAAGCGCAAAGTCACGATTTCCACGGGACCACTCTTGCGCTACGACAATTATTTCTGATCCATTGGAACGGCGCCATTGGGCGTCAGTGAACCAGATAGTGATCAAAAGGAGTCATTTCCGAACGAGACCCAAAAATATGAAGAACATCCGGTCAAGCGCCTCATGATCACCCAAAAATATTGACCAGATTTCTATGATGCTGTTTCGCCGGCGTCCACACTGGGCCAATTGCCCAGAACATCGTGGACTAAGCTGAGGGCTCGGCCGCGGTCTATCGAGAACACTTCTTTGGGATATGAAAGATACCTATAATCACCAGATGTTTGGAGATAACCGCCAGAGATATCGAGTGCTTTACTTCCTCAGTTGACTGAGTTTGTGGGTCCTCCCAAGGCCTGGTTCAAGTTTGATAGCCGATCTGATGGCAGTGACGCGTGTTATGTGACTCGGTCGCGTCGTGACTCGGCTCTTCTCCTCTGCCATCGTCGACTGTGGCGGCATAGCCGCGTCATAGAAACACAAGGCATCTAAGGCCGCGAGAGCAACATGTTTGACATGGATATCGACGCGTTTTTCAAGGCGCAGGATATCCGTATGAATGAGCCCGAAGATGACATGGACGAGTTTGTGGCAAGGAGAGGAATGGCCCACAGGTACGCAGGCAATTGACGCGACGACCAAGACTGATTCCGGTGGAACGGAAGTCCTCCAGACTTGTATCATGTGTCTCTTGAAATCCCAGAAGAGAACACGCTTCCGAATGTCCATGCGCCCTTGCATCGTGAGGTTCCTACCAATGAGTCGCTCCAGCTCCCAAGGTCGTCATCCTTCTAAGTAGAATGATAGATATCCCATTGACACCCGCCACAGTCCAACGCGTAATACATCCATTTTGGGATCACTTGGACCTTCTAGTAGTAGCCGGGACAAGCGCGTGTCCCTCGATAACGACCAACCAATGTTAGTCGCATCGCATCCGCTAGTCGCATCACACCCGTTGACTTTTTTCTCGCCGTCCTCGACTCTTCCAGGTATCCTGTATCCCCGATGTCCACCCAAACATCTCCCTACAGACCGGCCCCAACCTCAAGACGTGCTTCACCCCTACCTTCCATTCCACCGAAGTCTCCCGATGACAAACCTGTCGTTTCGAAACGCAAGGAATCTCCTACTAAGCCAGATAAACCCGCTCGTAAGAAGGCGGCAATCGATCCAAGCCCTGTGCCATTCTCGCCCATCGAACTCTCTCCGTAAGTTCGCAAGCTTCTCGCCAACCTGTTTTGAATCTTCCATGACGTAGTGAACCCGTGTCGAGAAAGCCACTATCGAAAAAGCCACCGTCGACAAAGCCCAAGTCTTCGAATAAAGCGGTTCGCCCGTCCGTGAAGATTCCACCAGCACTGGTTCCGGAAATCATCGACCTCTCGACTCAGTCTCCCATCGAAGAGCCCGATTTCTCCGTCCTGGTTTCCCGGTTTGAGCCAGAAGCAACATCCACTCAGCCGCCGGTCGCTGCTGCTCGGAGCTTGTTCTTGGAGACGAAGGAGCGAATGGAACAGGGATTGAAACAGAACTCACGTATGCAACGTGAGAAGAAGCAACTTAAGGCAGCTTCGAAAGCTGGCCGCCGAATCGCAGGGCCATCGAACAATGTGCAGAGTGATGCCATTTCCGGAGATGAATCCTCCATGGTATCTGTATCGTCATCGTCTAGACCCTCTTCTCCTGAACATAATCGCAAACCCACCAACAAGTCGAGCGCTAAGGTCAAGCCGAAACCCAAGACTGCGGCGCCTCTCAAGATGGCATTGGCGAAAAAGGGGAAGGCGGAAAAAGTCAAGATGTTGCCGCACGAGTACGCCCAAATGCTCGTCGATCAAAGCAACGAACCTCTTGATCCGGCGGTAAAGCCTCGACGCAAAGTGGATCAATTCCTCAAGGGCAAGAACATATTTTACACCGGGGGTGATATGAAGTGGGCTTCGATAACCACCATGGGTCGCATGGATCTCGTGAGTTTCATTAGCGCGCGGCAGTTGTTCTGGGGTTGGACTCTGATTCTGATTGGTAGATCATGAAACACGGTGGCACCCTGGTTCCACACTTCGACAGTGCTCTGGTCACCCACATAATCTCCGAAGCCTCTCCGATTCCTACCCTTCGAGCGCTTGGACTCCAGAAATTGAAGGAAGTACCCCCCCAGATCCCCATTGTAAAATGGACGTGGGTTCTATCTGGTTTTATATCGGGAGTGACAGGGCCGCTCTGGGAGTACGCGGCGTTCTCTCATCGAATCCCACCACTCGACTTTCCCCCTCGCAATCTGGGTGGCAAGGGCAAACAACGGGCTGTGGCCGATCCCAGTGCCGACGTTAGCCATATCCCGTGCGTCGTGGGCGTCCTTTCAGATATTTGATCTGATTTAACAAATCATTCGTTCATAGTGCTGTCGCTCAAGCCAAAAAGCAGCGCGAGCAATCCATCCCTGACTCCGAGGACGACGACGACGGACCCAGCCAGAAGCCGGGTCCCCAAGGTCCGCTGCCCTCTCCGCCGTCATCGCCCAGCCACCAAGCTTCTTCCTCGCGGGTGAAAGCGGAGCCTGCCGACGATCCGTTGGCCGAGTTTTACGCACAGGCGAGAGCTGATCGCGATAATGCTGTGCGTTCGATTTTGATTAATCCGCCCCAGCCCAACTCTTTTCACAGTTCGCTCGTCATGGAGAGGCCGAAGAGCCAGATGAAACCGACGTTGATGAAGCACTTTCGGACTCGGACGATGAAGTTCCCACTGGTCCTCCACCCAAGAGAGTATGTCGCCGTTAGCCATTGTCTCGTTATTCTAATCTCTAGAAAGGGTTGGACTGTTGACAGCAAAGAGGTTCAGCGAAAAAATGGTCCGAACGAGTTCATTGTCAAGAAGGTTTGCGTTTGGATCGTTTATTCGATTTGATTTTATACGGAAACTTACCGGTTTTCAGTTGGAGGAGTTGATGATGTTGCACAAGGCGAAGCCTGGGATGGATGATCACTGGCGCGCGTTCTCTTATCAGAAGTGTGAGTACCATCCCATCTGGAAGTGCTTGCCCTGATTTTCGCTTGCTTTAGGCTTGCGCGCGCTGCGGAACCATCCCAAGCGCATCAAATCATTCAACGAGGCGCGTAGCATCCGTGGTGTCGGCGACAAGACGGCGCTCAAGGTCCGTTCCTCCAAGTTATTTATTATTTCTTCCGTGCGCTCACAAACGATGGTATAGATTATGGAGATTATCGAGACGGGGGAGTTGCGCCGCATCGGATACGAAAACACCGAAGACGTTCAAATCAGAGCAATATTCCAGGGAATATATGGAGTCGGTGTGCACTCATCTTGCGGTCGTCGACTGGGCTCGCTGTCCTTACTGTTGCTGCTGCAGGTCAAGCTACCGCCTATAAATGGTATGCGGCTGGCTGCCGCAGCCTTGAAGATCTCGAGGCCGGCAAGGGCGGTGTGACCTTGACGGACGCGCAGAAAATTGGTATTCAATTTTATGACGGTGGGTTGATTAATCAGACTGTATGGATTCCTTGAACCTAAACCTGGCGCAAGACATCAACGATCGCATGCCCCGCGAAGAAGCCCAAGCGCTTTTCGACATTATCAAACCCATTGGTATGTCTTACTTCCTTTTTTCGTCCGCGCTTTATTAATCTGGCTGTAGCGCTCGGAATCGACCCGAAGCTCGAGGTCCAGATCATGGGCAGCTTCCGACGGTTCGTTCGCCTTACCTCCCTTTCGAACCTACACTCACGTCATTTTCACGGCAGCGGCAAGGCCGACTGTGGAGATATCGACATCATGATCACGCGCTGTCCCGACGACGGGAAGACACATGCGGGGATTTTGCACCACCTTTTGAAGGCGCTGCATGAGGCGAAGATCATCACGGAGGATCTTGCGCTGCCTGAAAATCCGTTCGACGACGAGGCGATCTACCGCGGGCTCTGCCACCTTCCGCAGTTTGGGTCCCGGCGGAGGCGGATCGATTTTTTGACGGTGCCGTGGAAGTCGCGTGGGGCGGCGCTGCTGTATTATACGGGGGACGATATTGTGCGTTTCTACTGATCTTGTTTTGTCCGATGATGGATGCACTGACCTTTCTATTTTCAACAGTTTAATCGCGCAATGCGGTACAAAGCGAATCGTCTTGGATATTCGCTGAATCAGAAAGGACTGCATGCGGGCGTTGTCCGCGACCCGAGGAATCGCCTGGTTAAATTTAACACGGGTCAGTTACTTCTTCTGCATCCATTACGGTCGGTGTAGGACTGATGGGGAGAACAGGTAATATCGTGGCGTCCGAGACTGAGGAGGAGATCTTTCACATGTTAGGAGTGCCGTTCCAGCAGCCGCATGAACGAGTTAGAGGTTAAGAGGAGATTTTATTGTGTCTCCGCACCGGTTTGCAATTTGTAGCCGTGAACGTTTGTAGTCCCATCCACATCATCTTGTAGCTCTGCCGTTGATGTATCGTTTCGAGAATTGTAATTTGTAGGACTGGAATTCCAGTTATCATTTGAAGGTTGGGCCGCGGAGTAAGCACGACCTCCACGACGGTGCTGACAGATTTATTGGATTCGGGAGACCGAACCGGAAAAGAAGCCCGCTCCCGTTTTTAGAGCGGACGTCCGGATCCTAATCCGTATCATACCTGTATTTGTTGACTGAAAAAAAAAAGTTGCCGCCGAACCAGGATGAATTCAACCCCGCACTCGACAGGCTGTTTGGTTCAAATGTTGAGTTTCAATGCGTGAACTCAACTTGGGTGACTCGGGCCAAAATTGGGATGAGCTGAGGATCTGCAGACTGGCTCGGGCTCGTGGTGGAATGCTTAGTGGGTGCAAATAAGTATTGGGTTGCTGCGACGCTAACTCTTGCGCGGGACGCCTAATAAAGTTAGCCGAGCGGAGCCGGCAGCGGTGTCCCTTCTGAAAACATGAGAAATTGTGTCAGATTATATGACCATCTGTATGAAATCTGTGTGTTAAACATGTCGTATTCGATGTAAACCACGCGACATGCCGCCTTCCTTTCCCTCC
The DNA here is from genome assembly GCA_029378375.1 of Mycena olivaceomarginata. NCBI lineage: Eukaryota > Fungi > Basidiomycota > Agaricomycetes > Agaricales > Mycenaceae > Mycena > Mycena olivaceomarginata. Next base: position 41,191 of record JARKIC010000952.1, on the reverse strand, counting down.
AGACAGGTACTTGCGTCAGCACGACACGCAAGCTCGGGGCGCGTCGGTCATTTTGATGTGCTGTAGCTCCAGGTCCAGATCATCTGAGAGTGACGAGCTCGCTGATCTGGGTGGATCGGAATATATGTAGAGAGAGACGCAAGGGGATTATGTTCCGAGCATTCTCACACTTCGGAGGCTGGCTGGAGCGGTTCAATTCAGTATGCTTTAATCCAAGTCGATTCTCGAACGCCTGAGCAAATTGAATTATTGGTGCAGCTGTATCCGTTGCCGAATATAGAACGCTGGGCGCCCTTGAACGGTTTTAACCGATGAAGTTGAATTTGAGTCAATTGACGTCTGGCACTTCGGATCGGCCGGGCCACATTCCGCAAATACCCGTCAATAATTGATTTCCTGCTAATATGCTTCAATGCGTGATTGTCTCACTGTCACCCACCGCACCGTGCTGTCCAGGAAGGCTCGTTTGCGAAACCTGGACCGAATGCCTCGCTAAGTCGCTCTAGACTTGGTCCGAGTCGACACTTCTATCTCCGTCTCTCTCAAGTACTTACCTCGCTTTTTTCCCCCCGCCCTTGGTTATCTTCAAGCGATGGCGGATCCGCCATTGCTTGAAGATAACTAAGGCCTTGTCATATCTCGACGTATTCGCCACGGCGAAGGATGATAATTATCTCTCCGCGTATACTTGCTGCGGCCATATGGCACCATCCTGAGTCGGGGCGCTCAAGTCATTCGCGTGACATAATACGGGCTCTCTGATTGGGTGGGACTCCCGGTGGGAGACTTGTCACCGTCCGCCGGTCAAACGCGTTTGCTTTCGGTTGCGTTCCGAGCCTATTCTTGCTACATATAAGACCGCGTCATGACTACCTGAAGTTTCCCCGGAGCCATGCGTTTCTACAATCCTTTTCACCCGCCTCCTGCGCCTCCAGGATTTGGGATTGGCAAGACCGTACCACAGGTCTCCGCATCGTGCGTGGTTTAAAACTGGGACGATTTCTTTGACATCTATCGTGTTGCAGATTCCTCAACCAACTGGTTGTTCTCTGGCTTGGCCCCTTCCTCGAAGTCGGATTTTCGCGACCCCTAGAAAAAGAGGGCAAGTATCGCCGCTTTGTGTATCAACCCACAATTTACCCCGAGTAGATTTATGGGAACTGCCGCAATCCCGATTAACGGCCAACACCACCGATGCTCTTGAGGCTGTCTACTATCCGCGTTGTCCCCCGGAAGTACGGCCTCGGGCGTATCGCGAAGAATCCAACGAATCGGTCGCGGAAACTGCTTCTGTCGAGTCAGTGAAAGAGAAAAGGGGTGACTCATCCAAAGAGGAATCGCCCAAGAAACCGCGCAGGTTCTGGCAGCGGAAACCCAAACCCAAGTACGATTCATCGCTGTTCCGGGCTGTACTTCGCACCTTTTCCTGGCGTATAATCACCGGTGGTATACTCAAACTCATCGCCGGTCGGTAAATTTTGTCCCTGAGTATTGCGCACGCCACTAATCCCGTTCCAGACACACTGCGAACAACGACACCCTTGTTAACGAAAGTTCTTCTGACATGGCTGACTGAATCGTACATCGTCCACCGTGCCACCGACGCGCAAAAGGCTTCTGGACTCCTCCCGAAGCCGCAAGGAATCGGCTATGGTATGGGTCTCGCGGTTGCTCTCTTCGCTATGCAGGGTACGGCCACCTCCTTCTCGTCCCAATATTCTCGCTTATGGTTTCCCAGAGGTCTCGAGTATAATGACCAACCACTCTCAGCAAGGTACGTGGTCCACTCCTGAAATAACAGTCTTCTAAAGATTGCAATGCAGCGATGGAAACGGTCGGCCTGTCTGTGCGAACGGGAATCATCGGGAGCGTGTTCCGCAAGTCGCTGCGTCTGTCGGCGCGCGCGCGGGTCGAGCACACCGTTGGCCAGACCACGACAATTATCTCCACGGATTCGGTGCGACTCGATCGGTTCAGCATGTTTGGGCACAAGTGCGTTTAGGATCTTTTATGTGTATCCAGCAGCTAACCAATCCCTGTAGTATTTGGACTTCTCCGATTCAGGTAGGTATAGGCGGCGACGCATGCACATCCGCCACCCATTGAATCCTCTATTTAGATCATCATCGGTGTTGGCCTGCTCATCAACAATGTACGTGTTTCTCAGCGTGTTCTCTTCCTATCTTCTCAGCCCATGCGTACGTGCTTAGCTCGGCTACTCAGCCCTCGTCGGCCTCGGCGTCCTGCTCCTCGGCTTCCCGCTCCAGATCGCGCTCGTCAAGATCATGTTCACCCAACGCAAGAAGGGCGTCAAGATCACCGACACGCGCGTCCGGCTGTCGAACGAGGTACGCTTGGCACTGACCCTGCATGGCATACCTTGCCCGTCTCAACCTGGACTGACTTGGCTTGGTGTGCACGTAGGTTCTGCAAGGCATCCGACTGATCAAGTATTACGCCTGGGAGAGCTTCTACACGCACCAGATCGGGACCCTGCGGGAGCGGGAGATCGCCACGGTGCGCGTTTCTGCGTGCGTCGTTCTTCCTTCCTTACTCCTCTCTCCTGCTCTCGTCGTGCAGCTCAGCCTGACTGACCGCCTCGCAGTATCGCCCGCGCGGCGCTCATCGCGCTGGTCACCCTGATTCCGGTGCTCGCGTCGATCCTGTCGTTCGTGCGTGTTTTTCTTTCCTTCTTCGTGTCATGGGCGGGCACAGGCTAAAGCCAAGACAGATCACATACGCCCTGAGCGGACACGACCTCAATATCGCGATCATCTTCAGCTCTCTGCAGTTCTTCAACGTGCGTCCTTTGTACTTCCTTCCTTTCATGCCACTCACCATGCTATACATACTACCCTACAGATCATCCGCATGCCCCTCGTCTTCATCCCCTTCGTCCTCTCGGCGCTCTCGGACGCCATCGTCGCCTTCGGCCGCATCGGCGCTTTCCTCACCGCAGAGGAGCTCCCAGACCCGTACGCGATCGACTTCGAGCGCAAGAACGCGGTGGATGTGGATGCAAGCTTCGCGTGGGAGACGGCGGGGGAGATCGGGGAGCCGAAGTTCGCTGCGGGGGCGGGCGGTGGGGGAGGGCGTGGTGGCAAGGGCGGTGGACGTGGGGGCAAGGGAGGTGGTGGGCGCGGTGGGGCGCCGAAGAAGGAGAAGAAGAAGGAGAAGCCTAAGAAGGGAGCGAAAGGAGAGGTGTTGCCCACGACCAATGAAAAGACAGCGTCGGGGGCGACGACGCCGAGGGAGGAGGAGAAGCCGTTTGAGCTGCGGAACCTCAAGTTTAGCGTGCCGAAGGGCGCGTTCGTGGCGATCGTCGGGAAGGTCGGGTCTGGCAAGGTGCGATCGGCGGGCTGTCTTTGGACCGTGCACGTTGCTCATCCAGAATGCATACAGAGCTCGATCCTTCAAGGTCTTATCGGCGAGATGCGGCGGACAGCGGGCACGGTGCGTCTATTCAGCTCCTTCTCTCTCTGATTCATTCTGACTACCCCGCTTGGGTCTCAGGTGGTTTTCGGCGGCACGATGTCATACGTTCCTCAGACTGCGTGGATTCGAAACGCCACTTTGCGACAGAACATCATCTTCGGTCAAGAGGAGAATGAGGAGAAGTACGGGTCACATAACCTGCCCAATCTTGCGTATAGTTAATCCGTTTTGCAGATTCCGCCAAATCATCCGGGCATGCAATCTGGAGCACGATCTTGAAGTCCTGCCTCACGGAGAGGAAACCGAGGCAAGTTATTCAAGGTGCCACTGCACACAACTCATGCTAATACGGACCCTAGATCGGCGAGCGGGGAATCAATGTGTCGGGTGGACAGAAGGCGAGCAACGACCATTCCTCGCCTCTGCAGATACTGACCATCTACCACCAGGCCCGCATATCGCTCGCTCGTGCCGCGTACTCCGATACCGACATCGTCCTCCTTGATGATCCCCTCAGCGCCGTGGACTCCTTCGTTGGCAAAGCGATCCTCGAAGACTGTATTCTCCATGGACCGTTGGCCGACCGCACCCGCATTCTCGTCACTCACGCGCTCCACGGTAAGCATTCGGTATGGGACGCCTACACCTCGAGACTGACCGACCTCTTTCTTCCCTGCAAGTGCTGGACAAAACGGATTACATCTATGTATGTCGACACGCTTGCTTTCCAGATATGAAGGTCACTAATCGATCTTAGGTCATGGACAACGGCACCATCAAGGAGCAGGGCACATACGAGGTGCGTTTTCCTTCCTCCCTTTTCGCACGGACGCGTCTCTGAGGTGGCGTGTAGACACTCATGAAGGAGGGCGTCGTGTTTTCCAAGCTCATGGAAGAGTACGGCAGCCTCGACGCGGAGGAGTCCACCTCCACGGGCAAGGGTGAAAAGGCTGCCATCGTGGCGGATGACCAGGCTGAGATCGACGTCAAGAAGGATCAGGCGGCGCTGATGCAGACCGAGGAGCGGAATACCGGCGCTGTTACTTTCGAGACCTACGGAAAGTACCTCAAGCATGCGGGTGGATTGATCTGGGCGCCCATTATACTGCTCCTGCTTACGCTGACGCAAGCTGCTCAAGGTGAGTTCTTTAGAACGCTGCCGCTCGAGCATTCACTCAAATGTCGTCCCTAGTTGGCAACAATCTGTTCCTCGGCTTTTGGACCTCCAGCAGCATTCACGGGTTCCGCCAAGGGGACTATATGGCTGTTTATGCGGGTCTAGGTTTGGCCCAGGCGTTCTTTTCCTTCCTGACGAGTTTTGCGTTTGCGTGCGTCCGGCTGTTTCTACATTTGCGGAGGTTACTGATGCTTACCATACGCAGCCTTGCAAGCTTAATGGCCAGTCTAAGTCTATTCAAAACCGCTCTGGCTCATGTCTTGCGGTCCCCTTCATCCTTCTTTGACACCACACCGATGGGTAGGCTCCACTGCTCTTTATTTTGGCCAAGGCTAAAATTGTTTTTTAGGCAGAATCCTGTCGAGATTGGTTAAAGATCAAGACACATTAGACAATCAATTGTCGATGACTCTCATGCAGCTCCTCACAACGTTCGCCTCCGTCATCGGCACCGTTGGGCTCGTCTTCTACACTTTCCCCTTGCTCGGGATCATCTTCGCGCCGATGATGGTTCTCTACTACCTGGTGTCGATTTACTATCGGCGTTCGTCCGTGGAGACTAAACGACTAGACTCCCTCATGCGATCAGCTCTATATGCTTCATACACTGGTGGGTTTCCCCATCTTCGTCTCCGCTCGACCGCTGATATGTTGCTTTAAGAAACACTGACCGGACTTTCTACGATCCGGGCATACCGAGAACAGGTTCGTGACCGTTAACTAAGCTGCATACATAGCCTGAATGAATATCTGCCCCTGTCGTAGGAACCAGCTATTCAATCGGCTGAACAAGGTTTAGATCTGGAGAATAGGGCGTACTTCATGACCATTACCCGTAAGATTGCTTTCATCCGCGAGGTACCTTCACTCACTGTCTCGCAGTCCAACTATGGCTTGGCCTGCGTCTAGACTTATTCGGAAACCTCCTCATCTTGGGTATTGGTCTCTTCGCTGCCGGATTGTGAGTGCGCCGTCGATCTATCTGTACGAGGCCTAATCAGATATCAAGCCGCAACACCGTGGATCCGTCGAAGATCGGTGTCGTCTTGTCTTACACGCTGAGCAGTGAGTGTGGCTTTAGATGTATCTCCTTCGTTCAGATGCTAATGGTGATGCAGTAACGCAGGTTTTCTGTGAGTCGCATCGGTGCCACTGCTGCATCCAATTGCTGAGATCGATTAGCCCAAATGGTCGCTTTCTTCGCCCAAAACGAGCAAAACATGAACTCTGTCGAGCGTCTCGTCACTTACGCCGAGCTACCTGCTGAAGGTGCAGCGACGACTCCCGAGGACCCTCCGAGTTCGTGGCCCGACCGTGGCGAGATCGCCTTCAAAAACGTCGAGATGTCGTATCGTGAGGGTTTGCCGCTGGTCCTGAAGGGTGTCACCTTTAACATGCGGCCCGGCGAGAAGGTAGGCAAAATTCTCACTCGTGCGCTGTCCGTCGCTGACCACAGTTCATCTCCCAGGTTGGCATCGTTGGGAGAACTGGAGCTGGTGCGTATTACTGCAAACATAACGGGACATTTCCTAACGTGGTGTATGTGCTGCAGGAAAGAGCTCCCTTCTACAAGCGCTCTTCCGGTAAGCACCTTCTGCGGTGGATGTCCACGTTCTTAACCTCCTGGATCGTAGGATGGTCGAGCTGCAGAGTGGGGAAATCACGATCGATGGTTACAATATCCGCAACGTCGGGCTCGATGTCCTGAGAGGCAGGCTCGCTCTCGTTCCCCAAGACAGCGTCCTGTTCCTCGGGACATTGCGGGAAAATCTGTGCGTCATCCAGTGGTGATGGCTGACTCGTACTCATTGCTGAATCTGTACAGAGATCCACAAGCGTCCAAGACGGATGCGGAGCTGATATCCGTGCTCCAACGGGCATGGCTCCTTCCTCGCGATGGGGATCCTCCGGACCCGACGGCTGATTCCAAATTTAGCCTTGACTCGACCATTGGGGACGAAGGCATGTCGTTGTCCAACCATGCCCTTCAAGATACTAACCCTCCGCAGGATCAAACTATAGCGCCGGGGAGAAGCAACTGCTGGCGTTATGTCGAGCTCTCGTCAAGAACAGCCCCATTATTGTCCTGGTGAGTTCTCTGACTGAGAGCACTGGCCAGATATCAATGGATCCTTCAGGACGAGGCCACCAGTAGCGTCGATGTCGAGACGGATGCGAAGCTGCAGCGTACCATCCGGACAGAGTTCGCAGCATCCACCCTGCTTTGCATTGCGCATCGCTTGAATACTATCGGTCCGTTTCAATGCAGCGCATGCCCTCTTATGTCGCTAACTAGCTCCACCAGCCTATTACGACCGTATCCTCGTCATGGACCAAGGCGAAGTCGCGGAATTCGACACTGTCCTCAATCTCTTTGACAAGGAGGATTCGATATTCAGGTCCCTTTGTAATGAGGCCAACCTCCAACGAGCGGATATCTTGCGCATACGGGCTGACAACGGGATAGAAACAAAATCATGACGACGCTAACGACTTGGGATATACTAGTAGATACACGCAGTTAGATAATACATGTAGGTAGAACGTTTTCAGGGCATATCATTATTGTCGTTGGATTAATACCCCTTCGTTCTGCAGAAAGTGATGAATCCGCCATCGACATAATACTACATATGTATGTGGAAGATGCTGCTTCAGGTGGTATGGGCCATAACATGGTCAGTAAAAACCTAACCAGCACATGGGGAGATGGCCGCAAATCTTTAAGCGCAGCAGACGGCGTCATGGCTAGCGGCTGCAGCTTGTAAGAGGATGACGCCGGCTAAAGCCTCTGATGGGACTTCTGGTAGAGTGGAGTCCTGTGGAATCTGTGTCACCAGTTTGTCACCAGTTGGTATTTTTGCGACCCGGGAAGTTTAAGGTAAAAACGAGAAGCGGTTAGAATGAATTTTATGAAACCGCGGCGCTCGGGAGGGTCTCAATATTTAACCCTGACAGAAGTTCAGGGTTAACTTAGGGTTAGTTAATTTGAGGTGCACTAAATGCCGGAATCACAAAATGATAGAGCAAGGCCCCACTGGAGTTGTACTAGAGTCCGCATCATATCACCCGATCTTGAATCTTGATCCCCCGGCTTGCTTGGCCTCGTTTGCCTCCGCTGGCCCTAGCTTTCAAGCAATCGTCAAGCAATTCCAGGATAACGGTTAACCCACCCAGATCGTCGGCTTCGGTTCTGTTTCCTGCGGCTGCCAAGTCATTGACAGTTTCGCAGCTTTTCTTGAGCTTTTCGCAGTGTACTTGCTTCTATCCGAACCTCTCAGTCTGTAGGCGGTAAATTGCCTATTGGGGACCCACGCTCAACCGACGCTTCTCGCTCCGATTTCATGATGCGCTTCCCCGCGGTTCAGAGTATTTCCCGATTCGCGAACCCATGACCTCAGTGGCCTCCGAATATAAAGCCTGGATCACCTCGCTCGCGCTAAAGTTTGCTCTTTAGCTCCTGACAAATGTTCTCGCCAGCTCGGAAGCACATCTTCCAGGCACTGTGGTTTGGCCTTGCTCTCGCAAACCAAGCTCAGCACGCTCCGAGTCACGGATCCAGCAAACATCATATTCTCGTCGGCAACTTTGGCCAAGATTACAACGTTACAGAAATGCTCGACGGTACCCAGGACGTAGGCAACGGCTTCCTATACACCCTCGTCGTGGATACGGATGCAAAGTCGCTTGCGCTAACGCACACCACCCGAGCCGCGGCAGCCCATCCATGGCTCTCCGTTAACGTACGCCGTCCTCCCGTTGATCCGCGTCCATTCCTCATTCCGCGGTTTTTTTTGTAATCTTAGCGCAAAGCGAACGTCGTCTACGGATCGGGCTGGTCTCCGCCCATCGATGGCCAGCGAACATTTAGTTCATACAAAGTCGAGCCCGACTTTTCCGTTTCCCACCTCAACACTGTCACCTCGTGCGGAACCAAACCTATTGCGAACGATTTTATTGCCGAAGCGGGAGAGCACGGCGTGTTTTACGGCCTGGATTTTGTTACGCCTTGTGGGGAGGCCTGGGCCGTGGACAAACGAGGCGCCATTACAACGAAGATTCAAGTGCTTGAGTTCGCAAATGGTTCGACCCTGCACGGGTTCTCGACGACGCCTGATCTCAAGTACATGTATCTTACTGTGGGTCCAATTCGAAATTCTTCGTAATGACGTCCCGTTCTGATGCATTCGGGGAAATGTAGAACCTGGGTCTGAACACGATTCACTCCTATGGGCTGAACCTTGCCAACGGTTCTGTGACCGCGCTCGGCGACTTCTCTCCGAGCGAACTCGCTGCTGGTCCGCGACACGCTGCGATCACCGCGAATGGCGCCTACCTCTACCTAATCGATGAGGAGGGTCTACGCGTCGACCAGTTCACTATCGATGCCGTTGCCGGCGCTCTCCATTACACGAACACATCCCTTGCTGTGACGCCTTTCGGTGCGTATTCGCGCTCTCCATTTATTTATATCGAACATTAATTTCATTGTGATTCCTTGAGGCCTGACGCCAGCGAACGCTTCGCTCTACTGGGGCGACGAAATCGTCATCTCCTCCGACGGGCTCACCCTGTACGCCAGCACGCGCTCTCGGGGTGCAGACTTCCCTGGATACATCTCCGCCTGGTCGTTGGCCGCCGACGGCTCGCTTGCCGACACGCTCTTCACAGTGCCCACCCCCGAGGCGGGCGGGACGAGTAACATCCTCAGCGTCTCGCCGTGGACCGATGCGAGCAAGGACATGATCATACTGACGGACCAGGATACCGACTTTGTCGCACTGTACGAGCTGCAGGGCCAGGAGCTAGTGCTTTTGGACCGCGTCAAGTGAGTGGAATACAGCACTTGAGCTTGTTTCCGTTTTTCTGGCGTGCTTCTTTTTTTTCGAATGGTCGCTGATGCACGGTTTGCGCAGTATCACCGGTACGAACTGCTGTTCTGGGTCGGTGTGGCTGGACTAGCTGGACAGAAGTCGGTGAAGCCAAAAGCCATACAAATTTAAGCCTGCTCCAGTGTTGTATGCATACTTATGAACGAACTTTTCCCAGCCTACAGTTCTCTGAGAAAACCGATTGCAAGGCATCGCCGCTGGTAGGTTACTGTACTATTTCGACCGTAGGTTCAGGTCACAGGTCACAAGCCCGGTGAACTGAACCTATTTTATTTTGGTCACAGGGTCTGAACCAAGTGCCATTTCAGCCTCTCCAGACGCAAAAATTACAAAAAATCCTCGGCCCCATGCGCTTTGAGGAGGGATAAAATAGTAGCTTCGTATCTGCACAAATTGCTACTTCCATGTGTTTCGGACTCAATTTCAGTTTGTTTTAGCAAGTTTGAACAGTTGAACCAAGGAAATTTGAACTTGAAAAAATTGTAGTCTCTGTTACAGACCAGTCCTCGGTGGAATGCGGGCTAGTAACTACCTGGACCCCGCTGCCGTGGTTCCCTTTTATCGAGAGATGTTTACATTTGGTAAGTACGACCTTTATATCATGCATGTAACCCCTTACAATCTGGTCACAGCGAGAATCGTGGTCGTTCGTTTCGCTCAACTCTATCTCACGGTTGCAATGGCGCCGGATGAGTTCAGCTGGTATTTTATTCGGGACTGCTTGTTATTCAGTTGGCGAGACATACTGCACATACCACATCCCATAGCTGCGCTGACTATGTTTTCAGGTGATGGGAGTGGTAACTACCGTTTTTTAGTACGCCTACATCCTGGATCCATGAGATACCTCGTTGCTGAGTTTTACCACTAACGTTGTGCTGCCTTCCATAGAAATTATTCTATCTTCTACTTTACGGAGTCTGGCTCAGCTCAAATAACCATTCCCAGAGGTATTCACGTTATTACAGCTAATGTCGGAACCGAAGGCGCGAACGAAAAATTTCCGTTTTGGGAACTTTTTCGTTGTGCCGACCGATTCCCTCATATCTCCCTGAGTTTTGGTCAGATTACCTCGAAACATATACCATTCTTTCAGAATAATTTGTGCACAATTAGTGATGTAAAGGAAAACACGAAAATATATTTCATTTCTCCATTTGGCACTGGGGCCTCAGTTTCTGTTCAACACCTCCTCGCAGGGTGGGCACTTGTTCAAACACATTAATTTTTGGGAGGGAAAGCTTACATGCAATATGAAGAGGGTGATGTCGCCAGAATTATGATCTCTTCTCCATTGAGACACTATTGGCTTCGAAGTAATCTTTTGATCAAAATTGTTCAACTCCCTGTAACTTCTTCAATATGGAACCAAATTCAAACCTAAATCTATGCAGGACATCGAATTTGACGTCTCCTTTAGCCTAGACTCTCAAATGGCTCAAAAATATGCATAGAAAGACTATATCCAAATCTGAGCTGTCGGATGTACCACCTCCAAGAAAGCCAGCACAAGGATAACTAGGACAATTCAAGTGTATAGCCTGAAGGAGACATCAAATGTGATGTCCTGTGTTGTTTCAGGTTTGACTTTGGTTCTATATTGAAGAGGTTGCGGGGAGTTGAACAATCTTTTGATCAAAAGATTACTTCCGAGCCAATGGTGTCTCAATGGAGAAGAAGATCATAATTCTGGTGACATCACCCTCTTCATATTGCATGTAAGCTTTCCCTCCCAAAAATTTAATGTGTTTGAACAAGTGCCCACCCTGCGAGGAGGTGTTGAACAGAAACTGAAGGCCCCAGTGCCAAATGGAGAAATGAAATGCATTTTTGTGTTTTCCTTTACATCACTAATTGCGCACAAATTATCCTGAAAGAATGGTATATGTTTTGAGGTAATCTGACCAAAACTCAGGGAGATATGAGGGAATCGGTCAGCGCAACGAAAAAGTTCCCAAAATGGAAAATTTTCATTTGCGCCTTTGGTTCGGGCTCGGTGAAAGTGCCGCCACTGCCACCCCTGTGACGCCAAGTGACGCCCCTTGCCGCCGGGTGACGCCCTCAGCTGATTTGGGGGCATCAATTCTGTCACGTCACACACAAGTGCCGCCCCCAGGGATTTGTATTTTGGGATGCAGCTTTCAATTGATACTCCTGTGAGTAGAAAACATTGTTCCAGAGGTTACAGAGCATGAATTTGCGTACCAACAGAGATATTTAGAAAATAGTCAAAGACGGGGTACTCCATATTTGGTCTGTGCAACTGTGCAAAGCAAAGAGATAAAAAAATCATATCACACAAGTCAGGCACTACTCAATAGTTAACGAATCAATTATTTGAGAAAAATGGCTGAGTAATAATCCTTGAACCGCTCACCCGACCATATTCCAACCATGGTTCAACTTTTTGTCTGATGTCAAAATGTTTCGATCTACAGACAGCATATGGACAGTTCCTGTCCACTTGAGCTCGGATAAAGATTTTATTGCATTCAACGCGCCAACTAACCCTCCCAATCTTGAACCATTTGCAAAAATTCTAGTTCTTCGGTAAGTAAGTATACTTGTATGTTGAACTTAATTGTACAACTTCCACGGTCCATAACTTGAAGCCAAGTCATGTTTAACCAAATTGTCTGCAAACCTAGACATGCCAAGCCTTGTAGATTCCACGTCGCCATAAACTTGCTGCTAGCATTGACACCAAGTTGACGCCAGTATGTCACACTGACGCCCTGTCACACATTGAACTGACGCCCCCCACTGCTGCCCCCAAATTTGGACTGGCGCCCTGCAACCTCAAATGCTACGTCCCATGTAACACCCTGATGCCCGAGTGCCGCCCCAAAAAACCGGTTTGACGCCCCCTTGCCGCCCGTTGACGCCCCCAATTGCCGCCAACTGTCGCCCCTGCAAGATATATATTAACACCATCAGAGTCATCTCGACAACTATCAGTGTTCAAACCCACGGTAAGCACTGTATTATTATTGTACATTACAGGACAAGGTTACAGTAAGCGCTGGTACTCACAAATGCCCAAAATAAATTAAGGTATTGCCGCCCCACTGACGCCCCCCTCGGGCAAAGGGCGTCAAAGGGCGGGGTAATGGCGTCACTTTCACTTTGCCCCTTTGGTTCTGACATTAGCTGTAACAACCGCCAATTATTGTTCTCAAGCATGAATTCAGAATTTGGGCAGACCTTTGCGAGATGTGTTCACCCCTTCTTGACGCGGAAGGAAGTGCAACGACTGCCAACATTTTCCGAGTTCTTTATTGTGATGGTCAGGGTAAATGGTCCATTACCCAGCATTCTAGCTAGGTTCTTATATTTATTGTAGTCCCTATCCAGCCTCAGGTTCATATTGTACACCCACCTCCAGGGGTGGGTGAAGGAGGACAACATCAACATTTGCCAAGTACTCAAATCGTTGTTCCAAATCGACTCGTACAAGCGAGATATTCAAAGTGTCCCGGAGGACCAGGCCTTTGCAGTTCTGAACCTTATACACTCCGTGTGGTAGCTGTCCTCCTGATTACCTTCTACTTATGATTCTCAGATTCTGGATTCTGGCCTTCTGAATGAGAGGGGGATCAAGAACGACACAGTATTTATGCGACGTACTCACCGGCTGCTGCGTCTTTTGGCGGACTTGCTGAAGATTCTCCCTGGAGAAACTTCAGGTTCATGATGTAGTCTTGCCGAAAGACCATCCTGGAAATTACGGTGGCTTTGCTTACATCTACCGTGGACAATATACCAACGACCATGAGAAGCAAGTAGAGGTCGCCTTGAAAGCTTTGAAGATATTTCATGACCAATCCAACTCTGACCGGCGGATTCTCCACGAGATATTTGCAAAGGAAGCGCTGTCTTGGAGCTATCTGAGACATTGAGTCCTGCATTCATACCGGTGTCGATCTGAGAATGTCCCATAGACGAAAACATCGTACCTTTCTTTGGTGTTGACTAGCCTCAACATTTCCGGGTCAGACCATGGCAATGGTATCACGATGGATGGCTCAGAGAAGTATCTTGTCGTATATGACAGGACAACTCTTCACATTCCGACCACGCGATCCATTTGTGCACCTATTTTTCGTCTGGACTCGATGTCGGAATTGATTAGCCTGGACCCGGGGTAGATCCACGACATCATAATGGGTGTTTCCTACCTCCACTCAGTCAATATTGTTCATGGAGATCTCTGTGGTGTGAGTGGTGTTCATCCTGGCCACAATTTGTTCATCCCCATTTTTCTGGACCAGCGCAATATTCTTGTCAGTGCGTAACCGACTTTGAGCTTGCCGCGTTTATTGAGCTGGAGACCTCAATTAAAAGCTCCACTCACGGCGGGTCAACATGGTGGATGGCGCCTGACCTCCTACTCCTAAACGTATATAGCCCCGACCTTTCATTCCACTGCACCATCAAATTCGATGTCTGGGCATTCATGTGTCTGCTGCGAGGTTTGCTCTGGCTTATCCTGTTCCTCTTCCTTCTCGATTAATCCCTTCTCTCTTTGGCAGATCTGGACCGAGGGAACCATTCCATTTGCTCACATGTCAGATAGCGCCCTGGTCATTTTTAGCACTCTCGAAACCGATCAAGAACCCAACCAATAGAGAGCTTGCGCAACAGCCATTGGAGCCACCTGGTGGCATTTTGGCCGTGTGCAAGCAGATGGCTCCACCGCCAAAATATGATGCAAATGCTGTGCATATGGCTTGTGGAGCCATTGGCCCCGCTATTTCCGCGCACGGCCGGGGAGCCATCAGAGGGCTCCGATGGCTTGTGCGCAAACAGGCTAATAATGCCGTACACTTCGAGGCCCTTTGACCTTAAAGGGCAGACGAGTCATGCCTCAGCGCCTCTGGGTGCTGGTGCGGTCGTGCTGGAGGCGCGATTTCTCCTCTCGGCTGACGGTTCAAGTCATCACGGATGTGGTCTCTGAGATGAGAGGGCATGGCATCCGCTGAGTATCGCCAGCAGGAGACTCAACTGTACACAAAGATGGAAATGCTCTGAGCTAGTCTCCTTGGCTCATCCTATCCAGGACGGCTTTTCGTCTCCAGAGACAGAAAACTCAGACAATCAGTTGCACTGCATCCTCGATAAATGGAATAAGTATAAGAGGGATGAGCGTGAGCCGGTTGGCCAGACATATGTCGGCGGGATCGACCAGAGGCATACATTGCTACAATGAGATTGAACTCTTGTACGCTCACGAGAGCTTCAGTGATCGGCTTTGTGTAACTATAAAACCACAACTCATGTGTACAGTAACGACAAGGCTCAACAAAATCGAACCGTGAGAATGCATCACGTGCTATACATCAATCCAACCAGAATCCTTTCATCTGATTCGGAGTTTGCCGAGGGATTTTAAAGAGTCATCTCAGAATGGTGGGTAATACAGTGAATATTAGAAGAAGTAGAGAAGAGTGATTTTTTTATTCACTCCAGTTCAATTATTGAGGCACCGCTCAGAGAAACCGCCAAGTTATCGATTCATGCTGTCCAGGGTGGCTGCAGGCTAGAAGTTGTGCGATGAATTTTCGAGAGCAAGACTGCGAGCATTCAAGCAGTGTTCCGCTCCCAAGTTTCAGAGTGTCAGGTTTCATAGACCCTCAAACCAGACTGGGATATCCAGCAGTCGCTCAGGTGCCAACGGGAAGGAAGCCAGAACCGTGGTCACTGGCAGCTCAAACCGGAAGGGCCCGATGCCAGGTGGATGGAGACTCAATCAAATATGGCCCGGATGCTATCCCAGTGATCCTCTTTGGCATCCTCATCGAGCTGCTTCCACTGGTGGGGGGCATAGTATCTGAGACAACTGAGATTAAGAAGCCGAACTTGGCCATTTTCGTCCATTGCAATGCGGTAGAGGTCCACCAGATATCCGTGAATCATAGAGGCTGCCTGAAGCTTTGCCAAGGTGGTGAAGACAGCCGTACGATCGATCTGTCAATTGAAAAATAAATTTAAAGTAATCAGATAGGC
Organism: Mycena olivaceomarginata; assembly: GCA_029378375.1. Taxonomy (NCBI): domain Eukaryota; kingdom Fungi; phylum Basidiomycota; class Agaricomycetes; order Agaricales; family Mycenaceae; genus Mycena; species Mycena olivaceomarginata. Next base: position 25,681 of record JARKIC010000952.1, on the reverse strand, counting down.
TCGTGTCCAGCTGTTATAGTAGCAGCACAATGACGAGCAAGCAGGTATTGTGTGCTATAACGGCTGGAGGCACTTAGCCGTGACTTGACAGATGGAAAATTCAAACTCCGAACATACCATATATGGAAAGCCCCCATTCACACTTATGTGCATTACGGCGCAACAGTTCACTCCAACTAGCTCACAGGACTATTACATGACTAGGTCATCTTCAATAGCCTCTCTGGAAGTGCAAAAGGGCCACCCCAATGCACGTCTGTCTGTTTTTTGCCTGAAGCATTGCTTTGCCTGTTGGGACATCTTATACTCTCACAAATTCTTTAGAAAATTCAGGGGAGCCATTTGTCCTACACAAGTTTTACCACCGAGATTCTGTTGTCAAGGAGGCATTGAGAATCGAAATGTGTTCAGTTCTCTGGCGGAGATACTTCCCAATATGGTATAGTCGGAGTTTGAAATTCGCATCTATCAGTTTACGGCTAAGTGCTTCCAGCCATTATAGTAAGTATTACCTGCTTGCTTGTCAATACTTCTGCACTATAACGGCTGGACATGAGCCTGTAGAGAATACGATGTAAGCTAGCGTCCTCAGCCTGCACACCAATATGGTATAGACTCAATGTTATTAACCTGTAGAGAATATGATGTAAGCTAGCGTCTACAGGTAATGGTAAGTGTCCGTGTGGTAATAAATAAGTAGGAGAACGTACCCTCAGCCTGCACACCAATATGGTATAGACTGAGGGACGTTGCGATGGAGCCGCCCCTTTTATACAGTGCGGCTCAATCGTAAGTGAAACTAATAAATAGAATAAAATAGTTACGGTACCCGAAAGCGGAAATGGACGCCAAACGTCCACGAAAGGCAATAGCCTCTCGTCAACACTCCCCCTGGCGGACAGCATTCTTCCGCTTCCAGTCCAACCCCAACATGGACACAAACTTCTCGTGGGCGGAACGGCCGAGGGCTTTCGTTAGGATATCCGCGACATTTTCCTTCCCGGGAATGGACGACACGGCGATCTCCCCATCCTGGACACGTTCGCGTATAAAGTGCCAGCGAGTGTCGATGTGCTTCGACAGCCCATGTCCTTTTGTCGTCTCCGTGAGGCTAATCGATCCCAGGTTGTCGCCGCGTAGTCCGAATGGAAGTTCCTGAGGAAGGAAGACCCCCGCCAACCAGTTCTTCATCCACATGGATTGCTGTGCGCCCCGCGCCAGAGCGATGTACTCAGCTTCGGTTGACGACAAGGCAACCACTGCCTGTCGTTTCGACGACCAACAAACCGGCGCGCCTCCCATGAAGAAGATGTAGCCCAAGGTCGAGCGGCGCGTGTCCACGCAGCCTGCCCAATCCGAGTCCACGAAGCCGTCCGGCTTGAGATCATCCCCAGAAATCGCTGTGGGTGGAGTATAGCGAATCCCGTAGTCCAAAGTGCCTTTGATGTAGCGCAGAACCCCGATTAAAATCTCCCAGTGCTCGGGTCCCGGATTAGACTGAACGTGACCGAGTGCACAACATGCGTAGGAGATGTCGGGTCGAGTACCGGAGCTCCCCCAGACCAACGTGCCGAGGATCGGGCGAAAGGGCTTGCCTACCATAAAGGCGGCGTCTTCCACGGAGAGCGGAGAAGATGAAGCGACAATTTGATAGCCGGCGGGGAGTGGCGTTGACAGCGGAGGAAGATCCGCGAAGCCGAAGTGTTCCAAGACTTTTTCGAAGTATTGCGTCTGGGAAAGTGCAATTGATCCGTCGCTTAACTTTTCGACGGTCAATCCCAACAACAACGCCACGTCTACTTCCTTTAAATCCCACTTGGCCGCGAACTCGTCAACCACGCGGCGGCTCTCTCCGCCTCCGAGGACGACACTCCAAGTACGTCGTCGGTATGAGTGGAGGTGAGTGTGTAATCATCGCCCCGTTGACGCGTTCTGATGCAAGGATCAGCAGCATTCTCCTTGTAACCCAGGTCGCGGTATCCCTCGGCCAGCAATTTGTACCAGATGTGGCCCGCCTGAACCAGCCCATACAGTGGTCGCAGGAGCAGACATACTTTGTCCTCCTCCCCCTGCTTCGCGAACCCTGTAGGCTGTTTTCATGTACACCGGACGATCCATCGTACCATTTAGGTATGCCCCCGAGAAATCCCACTGCCGCACCACCAAACGCCTCACAGCCGCCACCGCAAACACCATGCGCACCGACTCCATCTGCGCCACCATCGCCTATTTCACCTCGAAATCTCTCCCCTCAACCATCTCATCACCACGTGCCACATACCGCCCCTTGTGCTTGAGCACCTTCCCGTCGCCGTCAACTTTAAGGTCATACACCCACATGCCGTCAATCGCGTGCTCCCCGCAGGTAGGTCGACAAGCTTCCATACACCGCGTTTTTCGAGCTGATCATATTCGGCTTGCATCGCAGGGACCCACACCTCGGGATTTCGCATCGCCTCGCGGTACGACCGGGGAATCACGCCCTTCACACTGCTCACGAACGCCCACGGTGATGCCAGCAGCTTGTGGTCGAAACCCGCCCAATCAACGTCCAATAGTACACTGTTGGCCATTGGTCGTTCACTGTCGGTCGCCCAGTCCTTACCCCGCGAGTGCGGCTTGCTCCTCCTCGCGGTGGAACATTTCTATCTCGAGTGCAGCGCGCGTGGGTTTCGGGACGCGTCCAGTTCGACGCGGAGGGTCGGCGATCTCTGTGGCTTTAGCAGGTGTCGAAGGGTTTGTCGTAGGTGGTGTGGGAGGGTGTTGGATGGGGTCGTTGCCAGGTGGAGAAGGAGGCAAATGTGGGAGGGGATCGTTTGCAGGTGGAACAGGTACGTCGTCTTCGAAGATGTTCAGGTCATGGGGCAGTGGACCTTCGTCCCCATGCACAATGTCCACTGGGTGCGTCCGGTGTGGTTCGCCTTCTTCGAAGATGACGTTCCGCACCTGGAATATTTGCATGCGCTTCAGGTCGTAAATGCGATACCCACGGCGCCCCATGTACCCCGACCATCGTTCCCTCCCATCCTTGTTTGCCTAACTTTCCTTCGACGTAGTCCAGGTCCTTAACCCAGCATCGGCTCCCCCAGACGCGAAGATGCGATACATTGAGCTTCACCAAGTTTCCGGCATCGTCCGTTTTCCGGAACCACGCGACCCATGGGATGATATCGGGGGGTGACGTGAAGAAGGAATAAATCCCCGCACGTAGCAGTGGGCCGTTGTGGCCTCTGCCCAAATCGATGGTCCATACCCGCATCGATGAGCTGCGTACGTGTCCCCTCAATCACCGTCCTATTCCCTCGTTCTGCATGACCGTTGGCTGACGAAGAGTCTTTAGGAATTGATTCCACGCGTATTCCCCGCCTCGCACAGAAGCCTCGGAAGACGTTGTTGTTGAACCTCGCCTCCGAGGTCGACACGCACACATCTCAACCGCTTCCCCGTCTGCACCTCCGCCTCCACGACCCACGTCTCAAACGCCTCTGTCGTTGTCTCCTTCCGTTTGTTGGTCAAGAACAACGGGAATTTGAGCGATGTTCCACCATCGGAGATCAACATCATGTATACCGCCCCCGACCAACTCGGTGTCCGCGCCTGCCCCCACAAGTCGACATGCACCCGCTCCAACGGCTCCGTCTCGTGCACCACCACGTTATCAAACGGTGCCTTGTCCTGCTTTCCTAGAATGCAGTCCTCGCACATACCCCCGCATCACTTTGCGGGTAATCACCAATCCATCGACCAACCCTTCGCCGCCATATTCTCAATACGGCGCACGTCGGCGTGTACAAGTCGTCGATGCCAGCCTTCCAGGTCTGTTGGCTGGTTTCGGTCGCGCCCTGCGATGGCAGCGACAGGTGGACGTTGTCTGTCAAGGTCATCGACAATGTCCACGTCGTATAGCTTCCGGCTTCCGATGGATCTGGCCAGTCGCCCGTCTATGAGTAGCTTCCCATCCCGATTGCAGACGGACAGCATTCCGTTCCCCATTCGCCGTGGAACCCCCGCGTATCCAAAGTGGGTAGCGAGATCAAATTCATCGCAAATCCCGGGGTATGCAGCGCCTCGACGTGGATCTTGTGCACTGATCCGTCGCTGATCTGCACTGTCATCTCGGCTAGGCCTTTCCCCGCGACCGTGAATCCGCCACCTTTGACCTGCTGTCGACCCTTCGATGGCCACTGGTTCGTAAGGTTAGGAAACACTTTCGGCTCACGAAGCAGTTTTCTGACGCGCCGCTGTCCAGAAACGTATAGCACCAGCAGCCGACCTTGGGCTGTAACGTAGAGAGCATCTGTGGCGTGTATTGCAGGCGAGTGGTCTACTACATCAGATACGGTACGACTAACAATCTCATTCAGAACAGGAGCACCTGGCCCTCCACGTCCAAAGCTGAGAAGATTGTTATCGCCCGTACCCGATGAGTGAAGTTGCGACGCACCCTCGTCAAGATCCTGCAGTGGTCACGGACATCGCGTAGACGGCCATGGGAGAGGTGTACGCGGTGGTCGGAGCAATCGGCTCAGTAGGGGGAGGAGTAGACTGCGCAGCTGCGGCGGTTGGCGCGGTCCCATTCTTGGTGTTCCACCTCGCAGCCCGGGCAGCCCTCGCAGCTTCGACGAGGTGCTGGCAAGGTTCCTTCCTGACCGGCGCAACCCAGCGCCCGTGCGCCTGCCCCTCCTGCCCTCCCCGAGCGCCCAGCAGCGTTCCTTGGTGTGCCCAGGGGCGGAGCAGTTGCTGCAGGTGAGGGTGTTGGTCATCGCGGCAAGTGCGTTCGCGACGCCGCCTTGTCGTTCGCTCCCTCTTCGGCGTAGGAGATCTCCCAGTACGTGGTCAGCTCATTTACGACCTCGAAATGTGTGCTTAAGGTGCTGGAGGGTGACGATGGACCCGCGGAACTCGGCCTGCGGCAGCGACTGGAGGAATGATGGAGTTCATCTCCGCGTCGTCGATCCGTCCTCCGACGCGAACAACCTCGGCGCAAAGCTTAGTGAGCTGGTCGAGGTGGGTACAGAGGTAATGTCTGTCCTTGCACTTCAGCGCGCGCAACTTGGTGAATGCAAGACCCTTCAGGACCTCCGAAGAGCGATTGAAATTTCGTGTGGAGAGCGATCCACATCGAGCGCGAGGTGTCCGTTGGCGACAATCCATGGGCCTTTGGGTCCTTCATGTTCTGGTACAGCATGGCACCCATCTGTCCGTTGCGAAGGTCCCATTCCTCCTGCGAGGGAGTGCGCGCATTCGCCATCGACGCTGGCGAGGCATGCCCAGCAGTCGAGATGCTCGGATTGTAGATGCTCGTGGCAGGGGCTCCAGTCGTAGAAGGCGCAGTAGGGCGAAGAATCGTGCCGTCAAGGTATCCTTCGTAGCCCTTTCCACGTGCGAGACTGACCATGCTATCCTTGAACGAAGGCCAGTTGTCGTTGGCGAGCTGCTTCTCAGCAGGAGGATGGTAATGGTGGATAGCGACATAGGGGTATGAGTTTGGGGGGAATATTGGTGAGTCTTCGAGGTGTGCTGCACAACAGCAACACTGATTCAGGGACAGACACACCGTATCTTGCTCTGACTGCGAATCTGTAGAGAATACGATGTAAGCTAGCGTCCTCAGCCTGCACACCAATATGGTATAGACTCATGTTATTAACCTGTAGAGAATACGATGTAAGCTAGCGTCTACAGGTAATGGTAAGTGTCTGTGTGGTAATAAATAAGTAGGAGAATGTACCCTCAGCCTGCACACCAATATGGTATAGACTGAGGGACGTTGCGATGGAGCCGCCCCTTTTATACGGTGCGGCTCGATCGTAAGTGAAACTAATAAATAGAATAAAATAGTTACGGTACCTGAAAGCAGGAAATGGACGCCAAACGTCCACGAAAGGCAATAGCCTCTCGTCAACAGAGCCTAGTAATGAGACAAAGTGGTGAAGAAACAAACACAATGACTCACCTCTAGGAGAGGACATGACAAGCGGGAATGCTCGACCAGGGTCCCAAATAGAAGATCACCGATGAAAATGTGGGCGACAAGTGGATATGTGACATCCAGATCACGAACAAGTAGGGCTTTTAAAGCTCTTGTCCTCTCCTCGTGTTGTCAATCTTAGGGACAAATCTGATAGACTGGTTTGTGTTTCCATTTCCGACACCCCACCGCATTCACCGAATTTCCTCTCGTGTCGGCGTCTCTACTCCCCTATCTGTCTCCGCTATATCGGCTCTTATGTTGGAAAAATCCAATTTGAATGAACCCGCCCGGACATGGGCATACCAGGTCGTGCCAGTCCATCAGGTCTTTTGGGGGTTGAAAAGGGTCAGAAAACCCGGATTATGGCTGGTCAGCCTGACCGACTGCCGACTGACGAAGGCTGACAAGGGCTGACCAGGAGATCCCAGCAAAAATTGTAAACTACTGCGCCCTCCTGGGCGCCGCTCACTCACTATTTCTAAGCTACTAGATCCTTACTTATACCATTCCTATCATTTTGAATTAACACCACAACTACTAACTACTAACTTAATAACTAATGCTACAACGGAAGATACATGCTACAGAACTATGCTCAAGGTGGAAGGCCATGACTTCAGTTATGTACCATGCTCGGGCCACCGGTTGGCTCCAGAAGTTTGGTGAATGGTCGTCTTTCAAACATTTCTGTCTCATTATTTCAACCCAGGCCCGCACTGTAGGTGATTTATGTTGGCTTTTATACACCTCATCATGATTTTTTCATCCTCGGAGAGGGGGTACCTGACGAAGACTGACCAGGACCTGACACGTTCTGATATGCCTCCCTGCCAAACCTGATCACCCCTTCTCAGTCCTGGTATGTCGGACAGGTCTCGTTAGGACCCGATCAGTTAAATTGGATTTTTCCGACATATCGACGTATCCTGTAGCTATCTTGCAATCCCTGATATCCGTCGAATATACCGCTGCTTGTTCCTGCTTGGGACCTCCGCAGTAATACATCCTTCCTTCCTTCCTTCCTTCCGGCTCGAACTTGCTGTGTGACCTGATTTCCAACAGTTTGAGCACGGATCGACCATCAATGTTGCACACACACCGTCGTAAGCGAGTTGACGATTGACATTTTCGTCCTCTGCAAGGTGGACCCGCAGACCAACCTCGAACCGGACAGGGATGGCAAGTAGTCGCAGAGGCGATGGGGTCCTCGCAAGAACTGTAGAGGCTACCTTCTTGAATTGGGGGGGGCACCTGGGAATCCGGAGGGGACATGGCGATCCAGTCAAATAATGTACGGATGTTGCCCCAGTGCTCGGTTTGCGCATCCTTCTCTAGTAGTTTCTGTTCATGTGGGGCATAGTACCTAAGGGCATGGAGGCTGAGAAGGCGAAATTGTCCATTTCCATCTATCGCCATGCGCCAAGGGTCCAACAGATATCCATGGAGCATAAAGGATCTCTCCAGCTTCGCTAAGGCTGCTAAGACAATAGTCCAATCCGTCTGTCAATTTGGAAGTGGTGAGTACAACGCCGAGGAAATAAACAACGTGCTTGCCACTCGGACGGGTCGCGACGACCTGGAGGACTCCGTCAAGATTCCACATAGGAGATCGCCAATAAAAGATGGGCAACAACCTCGTAACTGATATTCATACCCCGTACACAGCCTTTAAACCTCTTGTTTCACGCTCGATGAGTCTCAGGGAGATGTCTGATGGACAAGTTTGAGCATGGAGTGGACCGTTCGGCTTGCACGTACCGTCAGAAGCCAGTTGTATATCGACTTCTTTTGCCTTTCCAATACCCTCGGCCGTGCCCCTCGGCACAAAACCACAGTCCCGTTATTTCGATCTCCGACAGATCGACGCGCGGAGCCCACAAGAAGTCGCAAGGAATGCGATAGCGCTCCGTTGGTCTCTGGATAATACGCCGTCCGGATGGCCGGTCAATCATGTAGGCCCACATGTTACCACTTTCAAAGTCAATAGTGTCGAGAAGGTTTTGCTGGTATCAAGTCAGTAAGATGTTGAATTTGATAACAATGAGGTGGCGCGCACAACTTTCTCGAGCCACGCGTTTGTGGATCTATCTTCGAGGTAATCCGGTTCGAGTTCCGGGGAAAACCCAATAGCTTCAACCACAACGAGTTTGCGGTACAGGAAATTCCACAGTATCATCAGGTCATTGCCACCGACACTCGTTGTCCGTCCTGAACACAAGATTTTAGTGGCCTAGCTAGCTTCCAGGATTCAGATACATACCGAGAAATGCAGTTATATTCCCTGTAAAGTGCATGGTGTCGTTGTGGGGAGTGGCAAAGAAAGCAGCGCCCACACGCGCCCACGATTCATGTCATCCAGTTGATCCCAGCGGGCCGCGGGCCGATGTTGCTTCCGCAATAACAGATCACCTATTTGCACCATCGTCCAGAGAATTGAAAGGAAGCAAGTACTTATAATCAATATAGGGAAAATAGCGGGAGGAGGATGGGCCAGCCCTGTTTTCTTACTCTATTTGGTGGATATGTGTGTGGGGGATTGCCCGGGGTTAACAAGCGAGCGGAAGTCACGCCGGCGTTCGGGACCGAACGCCGATCTCTTCCTTGTCTCTTCCTCTTTGTCTCTCGCGTCTCAACGCGCGACATATATAAGCACCTGCGAGCTTTGTGGGGACCTCGGCGTCTCACACTGCGCTCACAGGTGGGTATTATTCTCTCTCTGGTTTCCCGCGTCTCACACTGCGCTCGCCGAGTCGCAGTTTACTTCCAATAGATAATTGTCGCGCTCGATTTAATCTATCGCGTTCCACCCTTCCCAAGTTTCTGACTCCTGATAGGGGCTGTCACTCTTTGTCCTCACAACGTCTCGGTGGGCCACCACCGAGACTCTTGAACAGCAATCATCACGGTCAACGGCACGTACCTTCTCACTGCGTCCGAGTCGGGCCGTTGTTACCGTCGGACTCCGTACAGCATAGGCCGCGGCTTTGTTCCCCTCGTGCCACTGACCTCTGCGTTGCGTCTGTTCCCCGATATTGAGCCGTCCATTCTCAGCGCCGCCCTGAATCATACCCTCCGCGCTCGCGACCTCTACCTCCTCGATCCGCGCGTACGGGACGTGGAACCGACATACATCTTCAACGGTTTCCAAATCCTGCTTCGAACCATCCACCCTCAAAATTTCGCGAATATGCCACTACGCTCGACAGCGTCATTAGGGGGTTTCAAAGGTAGAATCTGGGGCCCAACTTCTGCCTCAACTCGTGCCTCAACTTTCGAAAAGTCGGGGCAGAAGTTGGGGCACAAAGTTGGGGGACGTGAAATCGGGCACAAGAGCCCGACTTGACGTCCAACTTCTGCCCCAACTTCTGTGCCCTTGGCTTTGGCTGTCGCTCCTCACATCTCCCCTGACATTGTCGAAAAAGCCCTCGAATGAGCACTGGCGCTCGGGAAGCAACTCGGTCTTCGCTTCCAGCCACTCAAGGTTGTCGGCCCGGCTACCCAGCTTGACTTCCTGGGCCTCGATCTCGACTCCGTTGCGATGGAGGTCCGCCTCCCAACCGAGAGGCTCACTTACCTCCTTGAGTTTGCTCACTTCATGGTCACAGCACACGCATTGTCAACTCCACGAACTCCAAGAACTCACCGGTTTTCTGCAGTTTGCCTCGCAGATCGTTCCCACCTCCCGCGCTTTTCTTCGAAGTCTCTACGACTTTTCCATCGAGTTCAAATCCACCCCGCATCCCCAAACCCGCACACCAGGACATCACCTGGTGGCTCCGTTTCGCTTCCGAGTGGAACGGCGTCCGCTTTTTCTCTCCATCCCGCGTCACAACTCATGTTTACAATGACGCGAGCGGCCTCAAAGGCCTCGGTGGCCATTATGGCCGCAATTGGTTCGCTGCCAAATGTCCCCGTCGCTTTCGCCACGAGCATATTCAAGTCAAGGAGATGCTCGCCGTCGTTCACGTCATCCTCTGTTGGTTCACCGGCACGCATGTCGTCTTCCACGTCGATAATGAGGCGGTTTTAAACGCACTGACTTCCTTCTCCATCCGCTCCCCTCCCACTTTACGCTCACTCCGCAATTTTTTGGCACTCGCGTGCCGTCTAAATTTCACGTTTATAGCAGCATGGCTCTCATCTAAATCCAACGCCATCGCCGATGCGGTCTCGCGCTTTGTGTTCAAGCGAATGTTTGAACTCACACCTTACCCTCAACCGCCAATCCTCCTTTGAACACGTCCGCCTCGATCCTTCCACATTCGTGACCGCACCAACAGTGTGCCCACTGCATATAGTCTTTGGGATAGATCGAAAACCTCTGCGAAACACTCACATTCCCTCTCCCGCGCTACCGCACCGCCGTTCATTCTCAATCCTGTCCTCCCTATCCCCCATCCTCTCTACCGCTCACTCCGTATCCAACCTCCCCTCGTGCGTTCAATTCCTCGGCGCCCTCATTCACTCCGCGGCACCGTATTCCACCAACGATGGCTGCGTCCCTGTTCCCTCTCTCCCCCGTGTGCACTGACTCTGCATCTGCAGTTAGCATTCAATCCAAACACAAACACAGAAACCAACGCACATATGGCTCATCCTCTCTTCGTCTCTCCCGATCCTCCGGCTCTTCTCGACTCCCTTTCCCTCATGGCTTGAGTCTGACCCATCCGGACAGACCCGAGAACTTTTGGACCCAAATCTAATTTGTTCCCAGACCACTCTCGGCCTGTTTCACACTCTCGCACTCCGACATTCCCATCTTCTTCCATCTATCGCCCTCCCAGGAGGCGAAGGAGGTTAATTCAACAATTGAAACACTGCTCAGTGCCTCCGGCTCCGGCGCTATGCTGCCTCGGAGGTGGGTATGGATCGACTACACGGGGGAGAAAGTTTGGTATATGGAGGAGGAGTCTTAGATTGATTTAGTGTGAAATATTTTCGAACGAACCAGCTGTGCTTAGGAGCCAAGGCGTACATGTCGCTTGCAATTGCGTGATTTATGGTTGAGGTACATACTGAAATATTAGTCTTTTGCGATTGGAGCAGTGTACAACTGATCAGTCAATTGATCGATACCTGAAACAGGGACCTTCATACTCAACGCTCGCTTCCATTGTTGCTTCAGATATGTTACGGACACGCATCCGTGTTTTCGTCGGACTTTACGCTGCAGTTGGGGTGTGCATGGCGCCGCCGCACAGAATGATGCAACGGATGAGTCACTGCACGGTCTTGTTGCTTCTCCGAAAATGACGTAGGACCGGGTCTTATTTAACCGGTCTTATTTAACCGAGGATCTGTAGGTAGCGACAGCGCGAGCCTGGAAAATTAGGTGAATTGCTATATATACATTATGAAGAACCTCGGAGACGTTCATGTAAAAATAAGCCACAGCCCGCTCATTTTTACGAACCCAGAGGCTATATGAAAACTTCACCAAAGTTGAATTGAACCGTGCGAATCCATCAATGCCGCAATTTAATTCAGTGCGGTGGGAGTACTACCCACGGACTTGTTGGAGGTGTCAACATTAACGGCTAGTGAAATACAGACCTCTTGGTTGTTTAGTACAGGTTCCCGAAGGCTTTCGACGAAGAAAGTAGTATTTGTCATTGAATTAATCACTGGAAGCTGGCGCTTCTTATCTGACCGCGAGGCAGCAGTCAATTTGACTGTGGATCCCTTTACTCATCCGCGCATCTCATGTACTACATAGAATTTATCAGAATCTAGAGTCGAGACCGCGGAAAACTGGACAATCGGTCCGGTTATGTACTCATGATCAAATGTTCAATGAAGCCTTGGAATTCTAACCTATGGCCACCGAGATGGCCAAAATATTTAAGATCCGTCGGAGCTATTGTGAACCCAGCTAACCTGGCGATGGAATGCGATTGGTTCAATACCAAAACTCGCCTTAATTTGGATCTCAACGGCGTTCTCGACTTTTGGGCAACTCTTCCCAAATGCTGTCTTGGGGTTCGTTGAATTGCTTTCTGACTTTGAACTCGACAATCTGACCGGATAAATTAAGCATTGGATGGTGCTGGAAGGGGAGAAAGCTGTCAGCAGTCCTGACTTTGACTTAGGTTACCAAGCCGACTCTATCGATCACTGCTTACGCAAAACGGCTGACGGAAGACAGTCATTTCACTTTTAAGAGCCGCGCATTCGCGGTCCTCGCTCAGAACCTCAGAGAACGTCCCAGTGCCCACAACCAAATCACAATGTCATCCGACAAGAAAGTTATTCTCATTACTGGCGGTAACCAGAACTTCTCCGAGCCACTCCATAGTACTGACAACCGTAACCACAGCCAACACGGGCCTAGGGTATGAAATCGTCAAAGCCCTGTACGCTACTTCCGTGCCCTACGAGATCATCATCGGATCGCGCACCCTCTCCAAAGCCGACGACGCGATAAAAGTCCTGCAGTCGGAGGTTGCTTCCCTCGCCGTCGACTCTCAGCACCCTCCAGATAGATGTATCTTCCGACACCTCCCTCGAGGCAGCGGTCAAGACTGTCGAGGGGAGACACGGTCGCATCGACATACTAATCAACAACGCGGGTGCCACATTCGACGGTGCGGTCCAAGACGGGACCATGTCGCTCCGCGAGGCCTTCAACGCGAGCTGGGACACCAACGTCTCGGGCACGCATGTTCTCACCACGCTCGCCGCTCCCCTGTTGCTGAAGAGCGCCGATCCGCGGCTCCTGTTCATCACCTCCGGTACCAGCTCCATGACCGAGACCGATCCGTCGATGTGGGGGACCGTCCCCACCCTCGCGCGCCTCAACGCGTCGCCTGCGAAGGGCTGGCCGAAGCCCCATACATTGGTTTCGTTTCCCAGTTATCGGTCGGCTAAGGCGGGGGCTGAATATGCTTATGCGCGAGTGGGCGCGCATCCTGAAGGAGGACGGAGTCAAGGTATGGGCCGTCAGCCCCGGGTTTTTTGGCGACTGGTTTGGGAGGCGCGGGCAAGGAGCAGTTACTCAAAATGGGGGCTTTGGAACCGCATATTGGGGGAGAGTTTGTCCGTGATGTTGTCGAGGGCAAGAGGGACCACGACGCGGGCAAGGCTATTCGCAGCAACATGGTTCAGCCATGGTAAATGGTGGGGTGGTTTTATCTTTTATATTGTTAATTTTCGACGTCTCTCTGACTTGCGTTTGCTCTTAGCTTTGTTTGAATGTACCCGGTGCGTTTCCTTCTGCCACTCCACTCATGGGATCTAACTGACACAGTCCCTTGTTACTCTAGATAGCCACGCGAATGTACTACATACAACCAACGCGATGAACCTCCTTGAGACATGGCCCGAGGTGAAAGCGATCGTGAGTATGCGTATTGCAGATTGAAGTACCAATCCATCCACGCGTAGAATCGGTTACCCTAAAGACGACTCAAGGCAGGATCACCGGGAATTTCTGCTTGAGTTGTCGTTTTGGGCTAACGCCGTTCGTCTTCACATTATGACTTTTTCTTTTTGCGCGCTGACTCGGTAGCTCGCCCTAGTCTTTCGTACACAAAGCTGCAAGAAGATGAAGCTGGTCCCTCGCTTGTTTGTAGGCGATATCGCCGATGGGGGAAAATGTTTGCACGGAGGAATGAAGACGAATACTACTTTCTAGCCGGACTTGCCCCTTTGCGTCCGAACTTCTCGGGCCAGACGCTGACTCTTGACCTCAGCGCGACTCTGGGTTGGGATACCATACAATTCCCACATTGTACCAGCTTGAAACCACATCTTATTCCGGTGCATTAGTCCCTAATTTAACCTTGAATCAGGTTCACCGATTTTTTTTGTCTCGAACGATGTCCAGGCCTAAATATTCCCTGCAAATAAATAACAGGGAGGGAACCTTGGTTCAAAATTAATCGTATGGTTGCTCTATGCGAATATTTTTGGCCCGTTGGCGACGTTATCTAGCTGACATTGGGCGAAAGATCTTTCTTTATTAGGCCAGCATGCATCCTACTAGTGGTAATAGTGCCCTGTACGTTCACTGTGGAATTCCTCTGCGTAACTTGATCCGGGATTGGATTTTGTAGAGTGGAATCCAACCGTGGGAAATTTATCGCGCTTTCAACTTCGCTCGGATTCAAGAAGCGCATAAAATGGAGTTTGATCGATAAACGGTCAATAGCGATGATACAGCGAAACTCTAAGGGAGCATTATCAACAAAAGACGATCTTGGTTGGTCCAAAGATTGCGGCACCGCCTCATTCTATTCTTCGCCTGTTCTTATGAGTCATTCTCAGTTGGGTAAAGTTCGGGTTCAAACGGCCGTCACACTCGGGCTCCGAAAGCTAGTACAGCGTGTGGTGTTTATCGAGGAAGCCCACTCTGACGATGAGCACAATTTGGGGGGAGAGCAACAAGAAGCCGGGGCGCAATCCTGTTGTTGGCAAGTTTTTCCACGAGGAACTTGATACTACAGCGGACAGAGGACAAGGTGATGGAGGTTGACGAAGACCTTTAGACAGATATTAGTTGGTTGGTATCTGCTGTTTGATTTTTCTTTCTTTCATGGATGTCCGTTTTACGAGTTTGTTCAATAGTCGATTTTGATCATGCAACTTGGGTTCGCAACACAGTCAAATTCCCGTCTACACCTTCTCTTCACCAGGGGCTTCGAATCTCTCTAGGTCAAACAAACCTCTTCTAGCACAACCCAACGACAACTTGAAAGTTTCTAGTATACATTTTGCCCGCCTCCGAGTCAGATTCCTTCTGAGTCATCAAAAGCTTATCACTTGATTTCAAGCCTTCAACGCTCGGCGCGGCGCACCTTGGAGAACACGAGCAGATTCTTGGCTCAAACCTAAGGCTCCAACCGTTTATTTTTCGTTTACAACGGCCCGTAAACCAAACGGTAAAAAAATCACAAATGTTTACTTCTGTTTGCAAAACGTTCAAAAACGATAGATTTGCGGGCAGTAAATTATATGAAACTTTATATATACAACGAAGTTACGACTGTTTCGACTTGAATAACCCGGCCTTGATCCACATCTTCGTGAGCATGGCTTTCATGATGGTGTCAGCGTGCATGGAGGAGCGGGTTTCGCGGCAGAGATGTCGTGATTTAAAAATTTTGAGAAAAGGCGCTCAACAGATACACTGGTGCCTGGCCATGGAATGGCGAAGAAGTCACGAGCCATCGCGGCAATGACGGGAAAGTCGCGCTCGTGTATCTGCAAAACCAGATCGTCAGCAATGACAGGGAGAACCGCTTGGCACCGCCCGAGATAAGATAAGATTCGCTCGGCGGTTGCTTTCAACCTTGTCCTTCCACAATTCCAAGCCTCGGTGCGCCTTTCCTTACTCTGATCGATTTCAGAACTCTTGAAGTATTTCTAAGACTTCGCTTGGCTGGGTTGAGTCGACCATTGGTCGACCATCATTGATTGCCAGACACCAAGGTTCTTCGTGACGACCTGCACATGCATCCGATGTAGAGCACCATAAGACCGAGGTCTTCTCTGCACAGGTAGAATCAATCAGTCTAACCCAGCATCCCCTTCGCTGACTGGAATAAGGGTATGGACATGATACATCTTCGTTACTTATTGCAGCATCGTCGCACCTAGTCTCTCGTAGACAGATGCTACAAACGAAAGAACCTCGTACCTCGGTAGTTTGTACGTCGCACCCAGCGGTACACGTGCAAGAAACTCCGCTTATCGTCTTCGCAGTCGACCTGCGCGAGCCTTCAAACTATATATGGAGCTGGAGGGGATCCGGAAGAAGGCACGGTACGTGTGCCTTCGTCGTACACAAGAGGCCATGTCGCACAAGCCATGAGCGACTAAACCTGTTAGCTCAAAGGATGCGCTGAGCGTTGGCTGATGGAAATTAACGAATGGTATAGTTGTAAAAGACCGTCTCGCACCTTGCAGGCTGAACGAGACACAGGTTAGCCAGCCTAGAACCGTCCGGTCAAATGATATTGGAGCCGCCAGATATTACTCTTGACCGACGGCCAGACGAGACCCGAGCATTGCCGTTCAAGATACATATGTATCCTTATAGGCCAGCGCGACACGGCGTTGTGGACTCCGGCGATACCCTGACATGAGGAATGGGATGTTTGTTCTCATTTTAGCTCATCTCCACCAAGCGGCCATTACTTCGTCAACATTCCCTTCTTCTGCTCGCTTCTTTTGGTTAAGATCTAGGTCGTCCTTTGTGTGAATTCATGGGTCGCCCCATGACCCCCATTTCTTCAAATTCAAGGCCCATGAATGGCCCACTTCTCCGGTCACAACGGGTACTCGACGCGTCTGTGGAAACGCACCTTCCATGAGAACCTCTCCCGCGCAAGAAGCTCGTCGGCCCGTCTTTGAATCGCAAGGAAGCCCTGATTGAATCGCACGGAACCCTGTTCGAAGCGCACGGAAGCGCGGCAGTGAGACATAGGGTCCCAGCAAGGAGATAAAGGCGGTACAAGTTCTCAAGCTCGCAGATCTCAGGATGTTCCAGCTTCTTGTAACTCTAGCAAGTCTTACTCGCTGTGCCTTGTCGAGCGATGGTTCGTCTCCAAGTGTTCTGGACCCTCCGTCCACATTCGCTTCCGGGGCCTGGTCTTTAGTGCAGCATGGGTGCGTCGCGTCAGACTTCACGACTTAAGAAACCACCGCTAACCACAATACGTATCTCCAGGACTTCTGGCGTCAGCGGCATGCAGCTGGCGATCGTAACGGAAACTACTGCTGTGATCTTCGACAAAGTGTATGCTGAATATTTTTATTTTTAAATGCGATTCTCATTTGAAGCAGCGAGCACAACCCCCTCATGACGGAAGACGGGAATCCGGCATGGACAGCCGAGCTTGATTTGAACACCCACGTTGTCCGCCCGCTGCACACCCTGAGCAATACATGGTGCGCGACGGGTAGCTTCCTGGGCAATGGAACGCTTCTCAGCTCGGGGGGGAACCCCATCGTGATTACAGGTACACAAGTTTGACTGTCTGCGGCTTAAATGGAGCTGAGGGTCTTTCTGAATATAGGCCAAAACGGTTTACAAGCACTGCGTTTCTTCACGCCGTGCCAAGATGGGACATGTGATATCTGGGAGAACTCGTCTGTCATCCGGACGACATCGCCCAGGTGGTATCCGGGCTCGGTAAGCTAATTACTTTTTTTTATATCTAAATCCTCTCTGATGATTTCTTCAGGTGCGAATTGAGGATGGATCCGTCATTATCTTCGGGTACTGTATGTGTCTTGCTGGTCTCTGACGCCATGTATCCAGCTAAACGGAAATTTTAGCGGGGCGACTATTAATGTGTAAGTGGAGGTTTCAAGACAGCTAGGTGTTTATGTTGACAATGATAACAGATTCATGAACAACGCCACTGTAAGCAATCCGTCCTACGAGTTTTATCCTCCCAAGAACATCAACGGCGAGTCCATTGTCCTGGAATTTCTATTTCTGTTCGTCAGTGCTGACTAGGACGACAAGGTTTCAACGGTCTCAAGATCCCCAGCCCATTCCTGGCCTCAACGCTGAACGCCAACCTGTTCCCGTTCGTTATGCAACTCCCCGACGGCAATCTCTTCGTCGCAGCAAACCAAAGGGTACGGTAGTCTCTTCAGACCACCATTCGTAACCTCGTTTATGTGACCGAAAGGCTATGATCTTGAACTGGAAAACGAACACCGAGACGCCGTTGCCGGGTATTCCAAATGGTGTCCGGTTCTCGTGGGTACCATATATTTACTTCTGAATACTGAAGACTCATATTTTACTGTAAGCAATCCGCTCCCAGGCTCCGCAGTTCTACTACCGCTTACACCGGAGAACAACTACACGCCCGAGGTGATGATATGCGGTGGAAGTACACACTTAGACAGCACCGATCCCTCGACTTTCAGTTCTCAATTTCCCGCTTCGGCTCAATGCTCGCGGCTGCTCTTAACCGCAGAGGGGATTGCTGCTGGGTGGAAGGTTGAGCACATGCCGCAAGCCCGAGTCATGCCCGACATGGTTCTTCTCCCCGATGGCCGGGTTGTCATCGTCAACGGCGCAGAGACTGGCTTTGCAGGAATTGTTGGTATTGTCAATCGAGAGGTAAACTGATATTCAGATAATTTCTAGGTACCAGACGCCGTTGGGACTATGAGCAATGCAGACCACCCGGCATTCACGCCCGTCGTCTATGACCCGACAGGCACTGCTGGGCGCCGTTTCAGCTCACAAGGCATTCCGGCGAGTCCGCGCCACCTTCGTCACTTCGTCAGTTCGGCTAATTTTGCGAAAGTTAGTCGCTTCATGTAAATTAAGCAAATTTGAGGTTTCTTCGTCGCTTTGGACCGCCGGTGGGGAACTTTCGTCAGTTCAGGTCAGTTCAGGTTCCCCGCTGAGAAATTTCGTCGGTTCAACTCCCCGCTGCGAAGCTTCATCGGTTCAAAGGTTCAGCCACACCGTAACCGTTTTGTCGAGTGGTATCGCGGTACCTAGCGGTGGGCCGGGCAGGTCGATGGAACGAGCAAAGTAGAAATTGATGTATTCAGCAACGACTATTTAGATACAACGTACCTACTGCTTATGCAAATGAAGGATGAACGCGAACTAGTAACGAATGTACCGAATGAACGTGCACAGGCGCGGCAGGCCGCGTCCGTCGGTGTACGGCGGTGCCTTGACAGTGTTTGAGTTCATGTGTGGGGTGGTTGATGCACGAGGTTGCGCAGTTGTGGCCGCGGATGCGGGCGAGCTTTCATGGCGTGGCCGCAGGTGCAGGTGCGAGGAGTTGTGATCGTGCGGTCGGTGCGCGTTTCGGTCGCGGTGGGGCGGTATTTCGCTGTCCGCAGCCGCGGCAGTACTTGCGCGGCGAGTGGACGATCGAAATAATGGAGACAACGATGAGCTGGGGGAGGAAGAAACCAAGGAGGGGAAAGTACACACCTTTTACCATCGGGGCGCAGCGCCCTGTGCGTCGCCCTGCTCTCGTTGCCACTCGCACCCGCCCCGCTCTGACCGTCCGGCACTCGCACTCGCCCCGCTTGACCTATCGCCCGCCACCCGCCTCTTTTCGCCGCGCTCGTCCTATCCTGCGCGCTCCCTGTGCCACCCGCCCAGTCCGAGCCCCCGCCCGATGTGGTGAATGAAAGGAATGTGGTGTGTGGTGGTCAGAGAACAAAGAAAGCTGATGACAGCACCGGCCACGTGACAAACATGTTGAACCGACGAGGTTTCACAGCGGGAATCTGAACTGACGAAATTTCACTGCGGGCAGTCTCAAGTGACGAAGAATACCTCAAATTTGCCTAATCTACATGAGGTGACTAACTTTCTCAAAATTAGCCGAAGTGACGAAGTGACGAAGGTGGTATAGACTCCATTCCGGCTTCGACTAAGTATCCCAAGACTGTATCATTCCACGGCGACTCTTACGCCGAATGGATCGATCTTGTTGGGTGTGCTTGTATCAATCTTGTCTGCTACCATTGAGACTTATAAACATATTTTTCAGCCGGCTCGAATCCCAATAACGACATAACCATCGGGACCGAATACCAGACTGAATACAGGTCATTGATGCTCGATAATACATACGGCGTCCAGCTGATCATAACCTCAGATTGGAGTTTTATTCCCCTGCGTACTTGAGCAAGCCCCGGCCTTCTTACAAAGGTCTTCCGGCTACGGTCAACTACGACTCCAAGTTCACTCTTAGCGTTCAATTACCTCCGGATACGACCGGAGTCACTGGTACGCCTCTGGTCCTCCATGCCGAAAACCACTGGTACTAAAGTAAACAGTCGCGTTGATGGATCTAGGGTTCGCGACGCACGGCGCCCACATGGACCAGCGTTTTGTGAAGCTCGTGTCCAAGCTGTCACCGGACAAAAGACACTCACAGTGACGGGGCCGCCGACTTCTCGAATATATCCTCCTGGCCCTGCCTTCCTGTATGTTGTCACCGCCGGCGGCGTTCCCAGCTTCGGGCACAAGACTGTTGTTGGGACGGGGGCATCCCCACCGGTTGATCAGGGCGCTATCGATAAGTCGGTGGCCATTGTGCTTTTTTGAAACTTTCTCTGATGCATTAGTTTTAGTATGCTTCGGATGGCGGAGTGGTAAAGGTAACGGTCTCTCCCTTCACTACTTCACACGGGCAAGTGCTTGAATAAAACGACATAATCCCCCCGCCGAATATTTTTCAGGCGACCATCAGAGCTGCGAGTATCCCCGCCGAACAGGATGTCGGATCGGCGATTAAAAGCGGCAGCCACGGTGCTATCAGGGTGTTCTACACGGGTCATCGTCGGCTGGGGCTTCTGGGACAGTCTCTGGGAGCAATGCCGAAAGTTTTCCAATCTTCTTGATCAAATCGAGAATCAGTTTTGCTGCCATCCAGTAAGTGACCACATTTGACACGTCCTATACGGACGTAGGACGCGTCGCACGTACCGGCTAGAACACTCTGATGTACGGCACTGGACGCTTCGCCGTTCGCACCATCAGCCACTCGGGAGGATGCCTGGCGATTACGCGCAGGGCGAGAAGCCATTTGGGTCCAAGTAGTTAGAATGAAGAACGCGTCTGACGCGTCTAGTCACGCAAATCGTCCCACTTTTTAAGCGGTCCTGGGTGGCCCGCGCGACGCCCGGCACATGATATCGAGGGCGCATTTGAAAGGAGCTTTGCAGACGGGAGGGTCGGAGACGAGCAGAGACGAGCAGCGGAATTATCATGCATCAAGTGTACGCGCCAATCATCAGGATCAAACGGGACAATGCAGCATAAGTTGAATGCACAACTTGGACCCCAGAAGTTCAATGAGACCAAAACTTCGAAAGAATTACCGTTGGAACCGTTTTTTTACCGCCTTTTTACTGTTTACCAGGGTCCGCAAACTAAAAGGATTATTAATCAGTTTACAAACGTTTTTAAACGTTTGAAAGTGAAAACGGTTGGAGCCTTACTGAGTCAAACCCCGCCATTGTGAGTCTGCAGTATTCGAATCACCGCTCCACGTCCTTACCATTCTTCCTCCCCAGATTCAATTTGCGTGCTGTAGCTGATCCCTGCCAAATCCTCCGAGTCAGCTTCTCTGCTTTTCCTGTAAGTCTAATTTGATTTGTGATTCAAATCCCCTGCTAATGCGAATCCAGATCACACTGGTTTTTTACGTTGGAAGCAATTATATTGACATGCGACCGACTACGGACAATATACGTACACTGAATTTGGGGTCGGATCTGGTATGCGAACGTGAATCCATTCGAATTTGGATGTATACAAATTTGCAGATGGATAGATGCTTACCTATTTACTTGCGCAAGTAGATACGGTGGTACGCTAGTGCGTAGTGCCCGTGGGAGGCCGCCGACACGTTGAGCGGCGAGTCTGGGTGCTCCGCCCGCGGCGTGCAAGCTCGCAGCACGCGGGTGCAGCATGCGATGAGCAGCGCAGACGCGGTGTGCGCAATTCGGCATCCCGACTCATGGCGCCCGCCCGCGACTCGCAGGGGCACATCGTGCACGTGCATGGCGCCGGGGACGAGCCGGTTGGGAAGACCAGTGGGGCACGGAGGAGGACGAGGACATGGTACGCATGCAGCGCTCGACTGCGCGCAGAGGCGCAATCTGCGTCGTGGAGACGAGTTGCATGACTCGCGGGCTGCGTGCCAGCTCGCATCCGACGAGCACGGTACGAGCACAAGCTCACAGTATGCGGGTACGATGTGAAAGCATGCAGATGGCGACTCGCAAGAGGTCCCTGTACCACGGCAGGGACGAGCCGACTGGGTCCTGCGCATCACGACTCGAGCACTTAGTGCCGTTGGCAGTGATGGAGGGTAAAGGCCGAGTACGCAGATGCACGACTCGGTGTGCAATTCCAGGGTGCGTTGGGCACGGGATCAACAAGGCACAGAAGGTCAAGCGTGAAGAGCACAGATGAGTTAGCAGGTTGGTGTGCAGGGACTGCACACGCCTGGGTCCAGAGGGCGGCTGTGCCGTACTGCAGCCAGCAGCATGCGATGGGAATCGGCACGCAAAGACGGCGGCGGCGCTGTGTGATGTGGCATATCGCGGTCGCTACAGCGTCGACAAGGGGCATGGAGCGCGGAGGATGCAGCGCGACTAGCTGCAGTGCAGATGAGGAGAGCATGCATTTTCCGGCGTTGCTGAGTGGAGACGGTGTAACTTGTGCGAGTCCGCAAGCGCAAGTGAGGAGAGGAGTTGCAAAGCGTCGCAGATGGCGAACGGCGACGTGAGTGGGCAGAAACCATGTGAGATTCTCGTAACCACGTTTCCGGTCGTGCCATTCCTATCGGCACGCATTCCCAGCGTCGTCGGCCTCGAGTCGAGTCGAGGCTTGAGGTAGGCGGCCTGTGGGTGAGTAAGTAAAGATAATGCAAGCAAGTCTAAATCTACGCACTTGGAGTCAACGCGCGCACAACCACAAAACAAGCTCAGTTTAAGCAAGCGTAGAAGTAAATGAAGAGGCACCATGAGCCCCATTATCCACCCACATCGTGCCCACATCCACCAAAAACATCATCGGCGTCCTCCGTGAAATAGACACAGGGCCATAGGCCGAAAAATCGCGATCGAGACGCAGACTGGGCGTGGGGGAGGGAGAAGCCTTCGTAGATGTTGTTACTGCTCTCTACTCAGACCTTGTTCAGAGTCGAGGCACGGCAATCGATGAGTATATACGGGGAGGGTGCGAGTGCGACTCGTCCAGTCGCACTGCCCGCCGAGGAGTCGCACTGACGAGGCCGTCAGCAGTGCGACTCGGCCGGTCCTCAGTGCGACTCAAAGGGTGTCAGTGCGACTCGCTTCAAGCCGTTGATGGTGACAGTTACAGGCGGAACACATGCCAGAGTGATGTGAACAGCCATGCCGTTCACTTGCCGTAGCATATAAACAGTAGATAATTTTGGGTTTATCAATTACATGCATGTCGATATGCGGAAGCACATGAAGTTCTTCGCCGGCGCCGCCTTGACGAAAGTCGAAAGTCGTCAATCATCAAGACGCCGATGGGCTGACAATTTCTCCGTTTGCCGCTGCATACATCATCCCGCATCTGTATCAAGATCTCATTCCTATTACTGTACTATTTCGACCAAATGTTCAGGTGACGGGTGACAGGGGGTCATGAACTGAACAAATTTGGTACATGTAACGGTGACGGTCGGGTAATGAACACCTTATTTTTTCACACCGCTAGAGAGCACAAAAATGAATTTTGAGCTACGCTAAATTGACAAAAGAAAATCGTGGAATATGGGCGAAAAAACCTAATGCTCCCAAGCTGGGCCTTGATAGTGTCGTGCTGCGATTCTCTTGCGCTGTCTGTCCAAGAGGCACAGGCACATCATCAGACTTATCCTCGGCCTCCGAGGCCTCCACATTTTCCGATCCGGCAATTCCTCCATCATCACCGAGAATGAAATTGTCTGTGACAGAAGACCCACTGAAGGAGATGGTCAGAGATTCACGGCGCGAAAACTCCGCTTCCAAAAATCATACACCATCTCTGTTCTGTTTCTATGCACATTCACGCTGTAGTATTATTGTTATGCCCAGTATCTCTTCGGTTGATTGGGCAAGGACACAACTTGACAGTAAGCGAGTGCAAAGTCATCCATGGCCGCCCAATCCATTTGCTGTAGGTAATTTTGAAGCCTTCTCGAGCCTCGTTGGGATGCCTGGGCAGCGTAGGTGGTCTTGGCGGGTCTGGGGAAGCCGTCCGACAAAATGAACATTTCCCAGGTAGGTGACGTCGTTGGACCGATTTTGAACGCCAATTCCAGTGAACATCTTAGGTGACAGGTGACACCCTGTGAACATTTGGTCGAAATAGTACAGTAACATTTCGGCTCCTTCACTATCTTCAGGAGTGCCCCTCAGGGTGCGACATATTCCGCAGCGCGTGCCAGTGCCTGCCTCAACGAGCTCAGCATTCCCACGAAAGATGGCCGCAAGCATGACGTACCGCCGATGAATCAGTCTACGGCGATGCTCGCCTGATGCTCTACTTACTGTACATAGCATATGAAAATCATGATTTTTGTTCAATTTAGTTGGTTGTGATCTCAAATATTAGCTGCAAGATAAATATATGATCAAGCAAACCTTCGGAAAATCCTCCTTGCAACATTCCTGGAATATAGTTCTAGATTGAGAGATTGCATTCGTAATGATGTGAGGATATTTGAGGCAACATTTTTCAAACAACTGAACAAAAAAACATTCTTAAAACATTTATTTCAAACACCGGTGTAAGCGAAAATAATCTCCTTAGAAAGTATATGATGATGGAGGTATGGCTCTACTACCTCAAATTGAACATTAAATGTACTATAGGCTCAAAACCCTAGTCACTTGCCCCACTTCCAGCCCGCTCGAGATGCCCAAGGAACAGTCTTTCCATTCCTCTGTGTTCTAGCAAGGTTAAGACGGTTTATGTGTAAATTCTAACGTACCAGGCGAGATGAGAGGGACAATATTGCGGTGCATGTCAAGCACCGAGGTAGATGGGCCGCGGGTTTGATTTGGTTAGTCTCTCGCAGTCAGACGACCTGCGGTGAAGTTGTAGGTGGAAGAGACCAAAGGTCCAGTGGAATAATCTTCAATCTTAGCTGTAGTATTGGGAATGCCGCTTCAGCCTGCAGGCGCGACGGACCAGGATTAGACCTGTGCTACTGTATATGCTCAATACGATAGCTACGTAGTTTGTCAAGACAAAAGTGGCAGCTGGGGTGTATTTAAATTAGACTGCAACCTAAGAACAGTGAGTTCACAAGATTTGAGTCAACTCAACTCCAGTATGTCTGAAAAGTTTGTACAGGTAAGCATATCCAGTGTCAAAGAATATTGGGTGTGCCTGAGATACCCGAGAACAGTTGAATGTTTTGTGCGGCAACATAAGAGTAAGATAATCAATGAAATTGAAGTGTACTACTGACTAGTATGTATAAGGTACCATATGGTAGTCCAGCACCGAAAACGAAGTCCGATGAAGGGAACTTATCAAAATCCAACCCCAGCGAATGAGCAGACTGATACCAAGAAAGCAATCACATGTAGACCATAGAAAAACAATGCGCCGGAGTCAACGCGGTTCAAAAGATAGGATAGAGCGGAGCGTTGATGAACACTTGTGATGTTGCCAAGTCCGTGGCGAAGCATGGGTAACTGCTAGTATAGGATAAACACTCTGTCACCTGCTCACGATTGTTAAAGCAGAATGCGTCGAGACGGTCCGAGATGCTTAAACCGGATTAAGCGGCTTAAGATGGTTTCAAAATTGTATATAGGTATAGTACATTGAATATACTGAATATTGCTATTACTACAAACTGCTTAAGCTAGCTTAAGCAAGTACCACTTAAGCAAAATTCACTATACGGACTATTAATACACTGCTTAAGCTGCTCAAGCTGGGCTTGAGCAAGTGAACCACTTAAGTCTCGCTTGCACCCAATAATCGGGGCATGTTGTCAGCAGGAAAGGAAGCGTAGAGGGGGAAACTTGATACATATATGGATATGGAAGGAAGGAGTGAATGGGGAGAGTGCCAGCTGGGGAGCGACAAGAACACATACCAACTTCAAGAACTCCATTGTCCGCTTCCTCCCGTAGTTTCGCGTAAGTTGGCTCACTGACTAGTAGTACTAGCATTAATCACCTCTGTCATTGACCCCGAATAAAATAAATAAAGGCTTTTGAAAA
>JARKIC010000951.1:0-169070 GCA_029378375.1 Mycena olivaceomarginata | reverse complement strand
ACGCTGCAGTTTTCAGCATTGAGCCTACATCAGGAAAAACCAAAATGCTATGATAGTCACAAGGGGAACTATATGTGTCTCTGGTCACCAAATCGGGAAAAAGCTTGCGGGCGAAAACAAGCGGTTGCGATCTAGACAATCTATACAATCTTCACAATTATTGTGACCGAAATCACAAGTGGTGCAATCGAAAGTCTCCATGTGTGACGATCGTCGAATCAAGTATTATTGTGAGGTTTGGCAAGCCTCATAACACAGAAAAGTTTTATCTGCCCTTTCGATCTCAGGTAGCCCTCGGAGAAATATCACCAGACAGTTACAGGGTTGCCGAATTCACTCGAACAATTTGTAGCAGATGAAAAACATAATATTAAGCGCATGCAAACAAAATCTAGATACGGATTCTACAAATCAGATTCACGAGCAAGGCGAGCAGCCCTCATGAGGGCCACCGAAGATGTCTCGCGTGTCTCGCGGGACAACCGCTCTCATGCTCCTCATACAGGGACCACCGCGGGGTGGTTCCAAAGACATTCCTGTAAAGGCAAGGTTAGAATGGTGTGTATATTGCTGCGAAACGACTTACGTGTTCCACCAATCAAGCAGCCGAGCTACCTCGTTGCGCGCGACAGGGCCGGGCGGAAATTCGAAATACTCGACGATGTTGTTATAGAACTCCCGGTAGTCGAATCCACCATCCTGGTCGTCCCAATGGTTGGCATCTGAAAGGGCAACACGATACTAAAAGTGGCTCAGCTGAGTCGTGCGTCAGATACACAGCACTTGCCTGAACGCTGCGTAAGCAATCGAACGCCCGGTGACGTCCTCAAGCCGATGATAGCTGCAACATTGCGCTTCGACTTGCTGCCGAGTTTTTTATGCTGGATGGTCCTAGGTCTTGAGCTGGAGGCACGGCGGGTGGGAGAGAGAGTAGGAATCTCCTTGTCCTTAGGCATGGTCTTCACGGATAAAGGCGAGTGAAAATAAATTTATAAGTCTGTTCAAGCGTCACTACGTGCACGAAAGGCAGGAAAAAACTGATACTACCTTCAAGAGGAGAACATTTGTGAAGAGGTGTGCCTCCGGAAAGCTGGATCAAATTTCCGGAGGATATAGGCCGGCCCACCAACTACCAGCGGTGATCAGGTAGTTGGATCACCCTCCCGAATAGCCGCCCGGACACTGCAGAAAATTTTAGTTCAGTCATGAAGAATGATGTATGTTCTCACGATTGGTCGTTCCAATCGAACTCAACCGGGCAAAGGAGCCTGCCCAGATCGTGTGATAGATGCCACGATTCTCTCTGGATCCGGGTAGAGGGGGCTGAGCTCAGGGAACGCGGCGACAAGCCACGGTACAATGGCCTCTCGCAGGTTTTTGGTGTCATCGGAGCGAGCATTGCGCGAGCCACTACGGAGCTGATGAAATTTGTATGAGTCAGAGATTTCAAAGGAATAAAAGAGAACGTACAGCGGAAAGCACAGGAGCCAACTCTTCGTGGTCAGCCCCCGCAAGTAGCTTGCGTAGCGGCACAATGAAACGGCAGAGCTCCTTGTAGCCGTTATGTAAGATATCTTGCCTGCATACATGTGTTAGAGGATCGGAAGACTTTGCGAAGAGGAAACAAACTCTATCGTGGGGACTTCTTCCTCTTCGTGAATTTCGTCACCTCTAGTGCGGGCATCCTCCAAATCACGGCGGCGATCGTCCTCTGCAATTTCGACACCATCGAAGGTCGAAACAACCTTGCTGATAGCACGCCCGAGGTTTGCGAAGGATTTTCTTGAGAGTTGATAAGCAAGCGAAAGAATAGAGAGAATATGTGCGTAGAATCACGTACACTTGTGAAGCCACATTGCTCTTGCTCTGGGCTTTTTTCTCCTGAGATTCGAGCTCGGAAATGCGGCGCTTGAGGCGGTTGACCGTTTCACGATGCTCGTCAATACTGTCGTCGTCTGACTCGTTGCAACGGGGCGCAAAAGGAGGCATGATGGGAGGGATGAATTTCGTGAGCAGAGAGGTATGACTGGCCAAAGAAGAGCTTCACCTTTAAAGGGTGCTGGACATCCGTCCACCCTTCAACTCTGGAACTCGATTGTAAGCGTTGGCGGCACCAGCACAATAGAGAAAACTGCCAAGAGGAGCGCTGGCCAAGGTTTCGAAGTGTAAAAAACAGAGGCACAGAAAGGCGTACGCGAGCACCAAGGCCACAATGCGCACAACAACACCCCCATTTTCCCCAGTCGCAATGAAACTAACGGACAACTGGCCCCGTCGGATGAGACCACGGGATGAGGGCTTGCCAAGGTTTTTAGGCGAATAATGGAGGTTATGAAGGCACGTACCTGGTAATAAACCGCAGCCCTCACAAAACAGCCCGGTCGCAACGGAAAGCGGACAATTTTGTCCTTTGGCCGAATGGCAGTCCCCGTGCCCGACAAATACAATTCATCGGCTAAGCTCCGTAAAAGATTGGCAGGGCGCAAAAATGACTCTAGGCGGGCGTAGAGAAACAATCATATTTATTACTCAGACCAACCCAGACTTCATTTCTGACTCAAATAAATGTAGTCGCGCAGCCAGCACGTATTTATGGACAAGTCGGATCAAAATGACGCGACATCAATTGGTCACCCAACTTTTACCAGTACTGACTCATGCATCGTTCAGCCTGAACAGCAAGTTTGTCAAATTTCAAAGACTACATACATCGAGAGCTAAAACCTACTAGATTGCCGAATTTCCGTGGCCTCGTGGAACCCCTTGGAGTGAGTCAATTTTTCTGAATCATGGCCGGAAATTATATATCTATTCCTCAGACTTATCGCACAGGAGACTTGCACGCTACCTGCGCGCGTTTGCATCTTTCCATGGAGTCAATAGCAATGATGCCAACCCGGATGTTTCTTATAGCACACGGGTTGAGGGCGTGGACAAGCACCACGACAATGCGGGAAGGGAGCAGGGATGGACACTCGTACTGAAGCGACTCGAGAGAACTGGGCGTCAATCCGCGAAAGCTACCTGGTGGACAGAGGTGTGTGAGAAGAGATTTCTTTGTTTCCTAATCCAACTTTTTATTTGTTTTTATTTAAATTCAGGACTTCGATGCGATTGTCGTCGCAAGTGCATGTGCGATTCAATGACAAGGCTCCTGCTCCCGGCGGGATGCAGGTTCTTTCTGAACCACACTTCAGTTCCAGGGCAAATTTTGAAACATTTGCACAAATGCTACGCAGGCGTGATTCCCACAATTCGGGGCTCGTTTTCATCCCCCGGCTCAGGCGGATGACTTCGGCTCTTGCACCACGCCAAAATGTCTTTCCTCCGCATTTGGGGTCGCTTGTTAGATGCCCTCTTCGAGTTTCTCGCGGCCTTGCTTCGACATCGTCTTGTCTTTGACCGATTCGGGTCGGGTCGCTTCCGTCTTTTGGCTAGAGCAGCTTTGCAACCAGCTACTTTCTCGCGAAGTTGAGCAACCAACTCGAAATGCTTCGCCTGTCGTTCCGAAAAGAGGGGAATGGGAGTAATCTGTCGTGGACCCGATGCATAACCTGCTACTCGGTGAGATTAATGAATTTTCCATTGGCCAGCATTGACAAGAATTCACAATTTTTGAAAACTGTGAGTTTGCGGTGTGCACATACGTTCTTGTTGGCATATGATTTTAATCCTTCAAGTATGAAACACCCTCGTGGGCTGGGTGCCTTCCAATACGTGTGCATCACTACCGTCGCGTCTCACGTTGACAATTGTAATTAGGGGTCTGTTTTGTGGGTGGCGACTACTAAAAGAGGGTGCGAGTTGGCTGTGAGGCGGAGGGGGGAAGCAGCCGGCGGATTAGATGGTTAATGTGATGAAGAAGTACGATTCGGAATCCGTGTCGAAATAAAAGGGGGGAGTTTCCTGAGCATTCATGGAATCGGGTCGAGCTTAATGTCAAACGCAACAATGACCCACAAGTTGAACAAACCTACGCCGGAGCGAAGCGGAGGCAGATCTTGTTGGTATTTATGCAGTCAGCTGGTGCAAGATATCCTGAACAAAGGGCTCCACCCGCCCCGGCGAGGGAGAGGCAGCGGAAGCATATAATCAGACCAACTTTAAAAATGTTACGTCGCGGGTGAGGCTCAGGAGCAGAATTTCAATGGTTCATTCCATATTCAACACTATCCTAGATGAACCGAATCGACGAAACACAGGAGGTCGTTGCCAAGAGAGGCTGATCTCTTGTTTGTCCGGAGTCTAGGAGACTGCTAGATCTGTATCTCTGTCACAAAGTCCAATAATGTCTCTCTCCAATTGAGTTGGATGGCAAATACGGAGAAGGTTTTTGTTGAAGTTCAATTACGTCTTCTTTTCTGTGTCTCTCTGCATCTCTGAGCCAAGCCATTGGGCCGTAGTCACCAGGGCAACTATACAAAATGAATTATCTACATTCGAGTTCAAAAGACTGGACGCACCGCTTTCGATTCCCCATATTATGCTCACCAGTATGACTGCGGCAGCTTTCAGCTGTCCCTTTAACGATCGATCCCTGCTGGAAGAAGAAAAACAAGAAGCCAGATTCCAAGACGGACGTTGACCGGCAAGTGGACGGTGGAGAACGTCCTTAAATATTCGTACTCCTTCTCGTTGCGAACGCAAGGCGTTAAAGATTCTGATAGAAATTCTGAGTCCAAATGCAGGTTTCAACATTGTTTGACACATTCAACGCACCCTGTAGCTGAAACAACTAACAATGTGATGTAAACAACTTCGTTCAGGCCAATAGCCAAGGCGGACGGGAAATTGGAGAGCGAAGAATCTGCGAACCGAGGTTTAATTTATTTAAATAACTGGTGTGTGATCTCACACGACTCTACGATGAACGCGATCGTCATTATTGAGAGGATGGTGCTCCAGAGAAAGCAAAGTGTGATCGATGCAATGTGAAGCATATTTGTTTCTACGCCCCAAGACCGGCTTGGCGATATTGTTCGATACATGTAAGCACGCCGCCAGTGTTGATTTAAGTGAAATGGTCGGGTACGGCTCCGAGAATGGAGTCAACGGTCGGGATTGTAACACCTATGTGGAGTCGAGACTGCTTGATAGAACTCGGTCTCTCGGGCTTCAGGGCTCGGGCCAGGCCCTGAATATCACCAAAACTTCCCCAGACTTGTAAATTTTTTTGCTGGAGGCTGCTTCATCCCCTTTCCTCATCTGTCCATTTAACGGTCATCCACATTTTGCTCCTCGCATTCAAGTCCAATCCTGGCACTTCGAGGTCTCCCTGAACAAACAACTTCACTCTGCCTTCTGGTATCAAGTCGTAGAACCACGATAGCCGTTCAGGGAGTAAGCCTGTTTTTGTGCCCTGATCTCAGTCCACTGTAACTCTGCTCTAAGCTCTTCTGAGATGTGGTTTTTGATGCGATCCAGCGCGAAAGGGCGAAGAACACATGCCTTTCAGTGTGCGTACCCTGGACAGCATAACATATGCGCTCTGAATGCTCGGACAAGCAGCCAAATCGAAAACAGCATACATCCATGGATCGTCTTCGGGCGTTGTGGGAGGTAAACGCGAAGGCTGGGATAAGTGGTAGCCATGATCTGGTGGCCGTATACACGGTTTCAGAGCCCGGCAGATGGAACAGAATCTTGTCGGTGATCGGTTTGGGGGTCACTCTGTGAGGATGAGGTGCGTTGCGGTCAGTCTTTCGATAACCCTTGAAGTCTACCTCTGCAGAGATAGCGTATCGACGACCGTCAATTTCTTCATAGACCAGCGAAACAAGTGTTCCTGGGCTTCCGTTGGATATACCAAGCTCTGTTGGAACATAAGGTACTTTCCCACCCAAATCATTGGCGTCTTTGACGGGTATCGACCACGATATTTCCGCAACCAAGCCCGCCAGTTGTTTCTTCTTGCGTCCTCGTCCACGCGTGTCCATTGAATGATACATATGGCATGTCTGGCCTGTCACCGTTGCAAAAACTTCTGCCATGTTCAAATTATGGCCCGTCTCGCGCGACATTCGTGTATACAATGAGGGGACAAGCGTTCTGCGGATCCTCAATCCATCTATTCGCATCGGTAAGCCGTTTTGTCTCCTGAGTTCATTCCGGATTGGATAACACATATCGATCTAGGATTTCCTTGTTCTCCGCAGTGCACAAGCCCTTACGCAAGCGCTTAAGAATATCAAGTAGTATTGGGTCATCTCTCTGTCTCATTATCCGTCCAATACAACAACATGCTCAACTTGATGCCAAACTTTTATACCCTTCGCTTCTTGACGGGTGCGCTCATTCAAGTCATTCAGATTATCGTTCCTGTGGCACTGGGCGGGCCCGTGGGGGAACGGCGGGCTTCGTCGAGGGGGAGGTATGACTGCTTTTCAATATCATGGGTATCCAACTTTTACACCCCGAGCGGCCTGTCGTGCGCCCGTGGCATTGCCCCATGTCCAATTCAACTTTTTCCTCGCCCACAGCGCGTTGCACACCAAGTCGATTCTTTTTCCCACTTCTCCTGGCCGAGCCGCTGAGTTCTTAATATTGTATTCTTTGCACACCACTGATCAAGCCCTCCAAAGCTTGACGCGTCGAAACCGCTCTGCACATCTCATTCGCCTCACCGCCCTCCGGGGAACACCACATCTGATGAACGTACCTATATTAAATCCCTTTCTCGAATCCGTGTAAGCGAATCAATGCTTTCCTCTCCGGCTTTTTGTCATTTTAATTGCTGAGATGTGTCTAGCAAGTTGGGGTCCTTCGTTCAACATCGCGGACCCAGCCCTACGAGCCTGGCGCCTCTGCATCGTCCTGAGCACTGACAGATATCCGATCTTTTGTCAGCCCCATGTCCGTGTTGGCGCTGTCTGTCTACTGGGACCCCCACCCGCCAGATGGCTAGAATGCATGCTTTGTTGGTACGTTACGTCACAAGTTCACTCTGCGATGTGGATGTTATTGTAGTCTTGATACACCGCAATTTGGGTTTAATTTGGAAAGCCTACGGGCGAGGTGAGGATACTGCAATTCCATATGCGCTCGCCCTCAATACTAACGGACAAGCAGCCCAATAACCTCAGGTAGTCTGCAATTGGGTCGGATGAAATCGGAGGGTTGCGCGCATTGGATTGGTT
Organism: Mycena olivaceomarginata; assembly: GCA_029378375.1. NCBI lineage: Eukaryota > Fungi > Basidiomycota > Agaricomycetes > Agaricales > Mycenaceae > Mycena > Mycena olivaceomarginata. The sequence continues at coordinate 161,934 of JARKIC010000951.1, read as the reverse complement.
TCAGTTTTACCACAGATCTTTGTACTAGGATTGAGAATTTCAAGCATCCCAGAATTTATTTTTTGTCAATCGGGACTGTCACCCGCGTATGCCGGAGCGAAGCGAAGGCATGTCTTGTGGTCTGTAACCTGTGGTTCTGTCTCGGCAATTGAATCTATTTTTTTACTGCTTTCCAAATGCAATCTTCGTTGTATTGAAGTCTGTTGTTAAGCGCGGGGGTCCGATGGGGGTAAAATCTTGTTACATAATCTGCACAGCCCGCCAGGGAGCGTGGGAAAATCTGATTGCACAGTCCGAAAGTACTCGTCATAGTGTAGAGTAGCCCTTTGGATCATATCAATATCTTGTGTTTCGAGCTCACAATCAGTCTCAGAAAACGGCCATTTTTGCTGATTTTTGCTGATTTGTTTGGCCTGGTTTTGGTGAAAATGGCCATTTTCTGAGAACAATTGTGAGCTCAAAACACAAGATATTGAAATGATCCACAGTGGTAATCTGCACTGCTCAACGAGCACTTTCCGACTGTGCTAGCAGTTTTTTTCCCACGCATCCTCTACAAAAGTGAATTTCAAAATCTGACCAAAAATCGTGGACTCAACAGAAACGGCCGAGGGGATGAGGCGCCCGTCGAGCACGTCGAGAATGTCGTCGCAGATCTTGGCGAGCTCCAATTCGATCTTCTCCCTGTAGCCCTTGATCACGGAGATCTCGGCCTCGTTGCTCTTGGACTCGACGGAGGAAATAGGATATGGGACCGCATTACAATGAAAGCGGCTTCAAAACGCTTTCGAACACACACTATTCACAAGAGATTTTTTCAAGAAATGGGCTCGCAATGAGCGCGACAAATCAGAAGTTGTTCTTATTTACAAAATGATTGTTGGTGTCATTACTTCCTCAAATAGCTGTAAGCTGCAATATATTTTAATCAGGATGGCATTTTGAGTCACATGCTTTGTAATGCCATTTTGAACCCTGTGCCTCACTGTCGACTGATTTCATTCGCATTTTGAACCCCGTGCCCGAGGATGGCATTTTGGGTCACATGCTTCATAATGCCATTTTGAACCCTGTGCCTCACTATTGAATGCTTTAATTCGCATTTTGAACCCCATGCCCCGGAATGGCATTTTGAGTCGCATGCTTCATAATGCCATTTTGGACCCTGTGCCTCACTATCAAATGGGATAAGGGAGCACTTCACATATTTAAGGTTTGAATAGACCCCGCGAGATATTCGCATTTTGAACCCCGTGCCCGAGAATGGCATTTTGGGTCACATGCTTCGTAATGCCATTTTGAACCCTGTGCCTCACTGTCGAATGATTTAATTCGCATTTCGAACTGGATTGCAATGCGGCCTATATTCCAAGACAACTGGGCCCAGGGCAAGTCATGTGCCTCAGTGGTTGTCCATCTCCTACTGAGCCAGATATTGAGTGCATGATCTCGCTGATATTTTTTCTAGACTCCCACTGAAAAACTGCGTAAAATGCCTGTCGGGACAATCCACAAACCCAGAGCTAGCGACGGACAACAGCAGCGGCAGCATACCTACTTAGACCCGAAACTTGAAGCAGTAAGCTAGTTCTACAAAGTGCTGGAATTTATTCAGATAATGCCGGTCTGCCAGCGGGCTGACTCTTGAGGGCTACGTTGGTTTCCAGGACAGCTCCTACCCTTTCGCCTAAATTGTGCTTGGTACTCACAATGGGTGCTGGAGCAAGTAGTGGTGTAAATCGACAATAGTCATACGTACTTCAGAAAAGTTTAATCAATTTGTGTTTACAAGCATCGGTCAACCGCCTATGCCGGAGCGAAGCGAAGGCACATCTTGTAACAGTGAAAGGTATGTAGCCAGAATAGAGTAGACCAGCATACACACGTTGATGTACCAAAACCTGTTTTTCACTGATGTCTCCAGCTATATCGGGCATCTCAAAGTCTGAGAGTACAACCTTTGGGTATTTTGGCCTATTTAAGACTGGACAGGACTTGAAGCTCAGGTTGAAGGCCTGCGTCTGTCTATGAAGGCCAATAGTTGAAGGTGATAGATGCACTCTAGGATGTGATATTCTGTCTTGAGCCGCAGGGTGCTCTGCAACTTTTGTGGGTTGTAAAGTGGGGTGAAGTTGTTATTTCACAGTCCTTACTAGCTACGTATTTATACCAGAGAGTGGCGACTAATAAGTAACCTGAAATGAATTGTACAGCTATGAGTCACAAGTAACCAAGCAATGCATGTGGAAGGATCAGATGGATGAGATGGTTGCATAGCAGTAAGATTGATACCATGTGGGTGTCGAACGGTAGAAGTGATGAAATGAAAATAGATATACCGTATACATGTGTGAACAGAACGGATCAAACTCCAACAGCAACCATGGACAATGGTTCAAGCACCTGGTGAATAGTGGTGGCTCCTGGGCAGGAAGGGAAAAAGTGGGGACTCAAAAAAAAAGTTGCACAAGGACGAGTTTCCGCGCAACTATTTCGGACATCCTGAAAGGGTTAAAAGTTGCGGCAGACCATCAAAACACCAAAAATAGTTGCGGAAGGTGCCAATCACTAAAATATATTTGCGCGGGAATAAATGTGCACTTTGACCCCCAAAACAGTCGAAGAAACTTTACAAAAGAAATACTCGGAGCCTGAATTCAAAGTGTGGTATCCCGGAATAGATAAACAGACATCTTCGCTGGATTTTGTAACAGTTAAGTTCCTGGTTATGTAACATCATCGACTTGGTTTTTTAGAGATTTACCAAGAGCTTGCGGAACGCATCGCGCTGGTTCACCAGTTCAACTGAGCCCCCTGGCTCATACTGTGACAGTCGAACCATATTATCTCGGAAGCGAATTAGCTCTTGCAGGTGTCGAAGCGGATGATCCCGAGGAAGTCCCTCAAACATAGGCACCATACTCCAGGAGCAGTCCAAGAGGCTGCGGAGAATATTGCCATGAGGCCCGCGTCGAGCCAACACGAGTTATCCTTCCAAGGGTAGCTTTGCTCATATTCCGCTTTTGGACTGCGTGCTTTGCGAGTCGAGATTCGAGTAAGGCTCGGCCTGTATCGGGTGGCCTGCTATCGCTCTTTTTGTGACGCCGATGATTATCAGGCAGACGCGAGTATTTCGTACGGCCATGAACATTGAAAGTCCACTTCCAGTGCTGGCGGTCTTGGCCGTAATGGATTTTCACCCCATCTACAATAATTTAGTTCTCTGGCCGTTAATAAATCGAAAATTTGGCGGACTCACGCCTCTTGGCATCGAACTGTGATTCATAGTATTCTGTAAACTCCACAAGCGCTTGTAGACCGCCGAACAGGCTGAGCTGTTTCCCCACAGCTGCGTATAGCTTCCAGTGCATGGCCTCCTCGGCGTTCGACGAGTCCGGCATCAGATCCCACAAAGCTGGGGTCATGACCCGAAAAGCAGGAAAGAGCATGGACGCGTGCGCAGGGAGCATCCACCATTTGATCCACTTCTCGGCTTTGGGAAAATCAGCGATGAATCTTTTGGCATAGGAGTTGAATTCGTCCATATCTTGGGAATTCAACAATTGCTTCGCGTAATTCTCGAAGACGTCGATCTTGGAGGGAAGCGCGACACCGCTTATTTTCTTGACTCGTGTAACCCGAGCAATAACGCACTTGATTCCCCGGATGTAAATGTCATGCCTCCGAGCGGATTGCCGGTCCCATTAATACAGTATAGGTCAAGTTTATTCGACCCGTGTCTTCGCCACGGAGACACACAGGAACTGCTTTAATTTTTATGGGCCTTCAGGAGTTCTGCGCGAGTTTGAGAAGGATAAATCTTGTGATATCGCAGATCGTTACATTCAAGCTGTAACCATGCAGTCCGACATGGACATTATAATTACAGTGAATCCAGACCTCGCTGAGCAGGTACATGATGCCAGCTGGATAATGGTGGATACCACTTTTCCTGTTGTGCATGGTACCATGAATGAGTGGAAACTTCTCATTTGGCTGAATGGTTTGGATAAAAGTGAGTTGTGACTAATTGTCCAGACATTCCACTAAATTTATTTGGGAAGGCACTGTTATCGGACGCGTCTGGAAACAGGGCGACGCGTGAAGCCTTTGTCATTGTCTGGAATGGTATCTTTGAGGCAATCAAGCTGATCACCGGGAAATCGCGAAACTTCAAGGTTTTCTCAAAATCCTCTTCCCTTCTCGGTGCTATCGGTGACTCCGAAGGAGCGCAGGCACAAGGCCTCGGTGATGTCATTATTCTGCGTCAGATGAATACACGAGGTCAATGGAATGCCTACTATCACCGTCGACGGTATCCTTCCCGTTATTTGGAAGACATGCCTTGTACATTTTAAACGGTCCGTGACGTTTCATTTATTGTGAATGGGCTTGATATATTCATGAATTTGTCAGAGGTGTCTTCAAGTTGGAGGCCTATGTTGAAGAATATATATTCCACTCCCTTCTCGGGTTTTTCCTTACCTCGAAACTCTGGAGGAAATTGAAGATTATCGCAATTTCTGCGAGAATTCAACAAACCCCAAAGTCAAGAGTTTGTGATTTGTCTCAATCAAAGTATACTCGCTGGGCTCGGGCCTCAAGAAATAGAAGCCCAAGCCCTCCGGGCCGGGCCCAAGCCCCGGCTTTCAGGCCGAGCCGGGCCCTGCAAAACACTACCTGGATCCTCCAGGACCCCGACAGAGGTACACACAATTTCGATCAGATGGTCCAAAATTTTGGCCAAACCCATTTCTCCTGGAAAAATTCCGGGAAAATCGGTTTTAGACGTATTTTGGGGTGTTGAATCTGATTCTGAAGTCAGCTAAACCTAAAAAATAGATGTCGAGCTGCTGTTAACTTTGTTGGCTTTGATTGTCCGGAGCTGTGTGTACAGTACACTTTGCGTGCGGTGTCTAACTTGCTCTGTGTGTAAATCTGCCCGATATTTCCAGACCATCCGATTGAAACCGGGACTTACACACTATCCCGGTATTTCGAGAAATAGATAATACATAGAAGTCCAACATATTAAAGATTTAGGGCAATCCGACCCGAATGCGGAGTGACGCGTGATTTCCTCTCTCCATTTCTTCCAAGTATCTAATATTCAGACTCGAACCTCATGGCTCACAAATAGGAGGGGCTGGAATCAAAGGTGCTTCCAACAATGGAGAGATTCCCAGGGGTGAGGCCAAGGCTGTTCAACTCAGTTAACAATTCTGCTTGTCCGGCATGTTAATTCTTGGTTGCATAAGTGCGAAGTTCTGCTAAGCGGTGCATGCCCAAGTGAAGTTCTATCGCAGTGATCAATGCTGTGAACATGGCCATGATCACTGCGAACATTTACAGCTATTCAGATCACGATCCCAGTATCTAGCCCGAATTATAGCGATCTTGGCACACATCAAAAGAGTTGGGTGTTACGCGTTACTGAACACTTGGTCGAAATAGTACAGTAGGTCAATTATGATGGAGGGGGAGGTGGGTGAGAGTTCGACCAACCACACATTTTGTGAACCGCGTGGCAGACCTGGATTGTGAGACTGAGGTAATAATATATGGGCGCCGTCGCCGACCATCAAAGGGGAAGGGGCTTGGAACCTTGCAAGAACAAGTCACTGAGACAGGGGCGGAAGGTTCGAGACCGAGCCCACTAACTGTAGCCATACAGTGTAATGTTGCAATTTGGCTTAGAGGAAGAAATAAGGTGCCCGCATTTGAGTTGCCTTGTCCCAGGGACAGGGCAATGGCAATGTCCCTAGCGTTATCTGCAGGCAATTGGGAATTAACATGCGGCACAATGACAATCTGCTTAATACCGAGACCGAGAAATCAGGGACCGTGAATTGTCATATCAAAAAAAGGAAGTAAACGAAGATAAAAATGAGCTAAACTACAGATGAAAAAGCTCAAGATACGATTAACATTGGATGAGCTCATAAGTACCCACGTGAGTACTTGGATTGTGGAATGTGGAATTCGGATCCGTGCTGACTCGTGGCCATGAGTACTCAAACCCGTGAGTTTAGAAACTCACGAGTTTTCTCACGGCTCAACTCACCATCACCGGAGTTTGGGCCAAATTGATGGCAGCCAATATGTGGCCAATATATGTTGTATTGGCAGGATATTGGCTGAATGTGGGCGAAGTAGTCGTTGATCAATATTCGGCCAGTATACGTTGTATTGGCTGGATATTGGTAGGATATTGGGCCGGATATTGGCCGAATATTGGCAAGCCACTTTTTTCCTAAGCTGCACGGCATGCTTTGCTTAAATTGATATTGCTTTTGCTTTCGATACCGCCCTCGCGCGCACGCTCGAATTAGATATACATAATCCAATATATTCATTTGTGACTGCTACGATATCAACAAGTGAGCGACGACCCGCTTCCCCTCGTCCCGCGGGACGGTCCGCCTCTGCCTGCGCCTGCGCCGCATCCACCGCGACCGTGCGCGGGTCTGGCGGTGGGAGAACAGCGTGCTGTACCTGACGGCACTCGTGGCGGGTGCGCAGGCCGCTGCGCATGCTGTGCGTCGATGCCCACGACGTTGATGTTGGTCACCCTCGGAGGCGACAATCGCTCGGACGGCCGGCAGGAGCGCAGAGCACCAGGCGCAGGGAGCGCACCCCTGCGAGCGCTTGGGTCGCGCGAGTGCGGCGTAGGCGACAGTAGACCAGGGCACCTTCGAATTTGTGCACCAGGACGGTGCGCGCAAGCCCTTGGCGCGGGTGAGCCGAAGATGAGAGCCATATGCCATTCAGCGTACCTGAATCTTGCCTACAGCAACGTCGTTGCCGACCGCGAGAAGCTTGACGTTTCGGTGTTTTCGTCGTGCTCCACGGCGTGTTGCTCCGGTGCAAGATGAAGGTGTGGATGAACGACCAAGGTGTGCATACAGTGTCCGGACACGTTTTGAAGGTGACAATAGTGCAGGGTCGATGTTTTCAAGCTCCATCATCGTCTCTAGGTCGGCGTCTCGTCGGCGTCTGCGGCGTCGGTGTACCCGGCGCAAGGTGGGATGGGGAGAGGTCGAACCGTGTGGGTGGATGCACACGCATCGCATTCACGATGGCCTTCACGGGGCTAGGCTGGGGCATGGGGAACTCGGCGCGTGTCCATGTCGCGACACTGGGCTTCATCTGTTCTGTGACGAAGTTTGGATTGAAAGGTATGACACCAGTGACTTTGTAGGCTGCACGGACTGTTGACTCGTCAAAGGCTTCGACATACGCTGGGGCCCAGACCGACAGAAATTCCGCCTTCGACACCTCACGCATCTTCTCGGCCTCGAACGCGACGATCTTCGACTGCCAGCACGACACATCTTCGCAAAGCACACGACGTCGAGCCCCTGAAGGGCGTGGGTGCAATGTGGGGGATACCCGAGTAAGATGATATTGTTCCCGGGCGAAGTTGACGAATTTCTCCGTGTAGTGCGAGCTATGGCCATCAAGCAGGAGAACACGGGGGAGCCCATTGGCCTCGGCCTTGGTCGCGGGGTCAAAGACCTTGGTGAGCCATAGGTATCCGAGCCCCGTTTGTCCACCCATTGACGGATTTGGCAATACTGCATGTGTGGCGCCAGGTGAGTCTCGTTGTGTACAATTCTGAATAGACTCACAATGCTGTTGATAGTGTTCCCGTTCCCCCACGCCGTCTGGAAATTGACGCCGGGGAAGATGATCATCGGCGGCACGACCATCTTCCCATCGCCGCGGATTGTCACCAATGCGGTGATGTTCTGGCGGCTCGCGCCGCCCTGCTTGTGCTGCGTCTTTGTTCCCCGTGCCCCAATCACCCGCTCTTTCCCTGTGTAACCCGTCGGAAACCCGCTCTCGTCCATCCCTAGACCCTGTCCGGTGATACTCCCATGTTTTCTACTAACGCGACCCAGGATTTGACAGCTTCGGGATTCAAGCTCCGCGCCCGTTGGGTATCAAGTGCCTTGCTCCAGAAGGGCCGAAGCTCGTGATGGTGTCGATCCAGGAAGGCGAAGACCCATTTCACTCCCACCCCCTCGCAATCTGCCCCGAGCGTGGCCTGGCGGACGGCATCGGCATACTGCACAATTTGAGAATGGGAGAGAGAGGGAATCCCCTTTCGGCTGCCTCGAGGATGAACTGGACGAGGGACCACTCTTGGACAACAGTGAGCTTCTGTTTTCTTGATTTGCTTCCCCGATACTACGGCCTCCATGTATGCGTCGGTGTAGAGTAGCGTATGGGACATTGTGACTCTCTGCAATAGCCTTAATAGACATAGACTTTGCTTTCCCAAATCCGCCGGTTTCGCCTGTTCCCGCTCGTACTCGTGCAAAGCAGCTTTGACATTCAGCTCCTTTCGGCGGCCATTCTCATGGCCCTTGACACGGTCGGATTTAGCGGGAGACCATGGAGAAGTACCGGATGCCACGGACAGCGGTGCGGCAACAGGAAAGAAGGATGATGGTCGCGTCGAAGCGTGTCAACAAACCAAGGTGTCACGCTTTCGCGTGCGTGATCTTGTATCAATTATAGACGCGTCAATTTCAGCCAGATTGGTCGTCCGGTTGGGTTCTGGATGAAAGATGCCTCATTTTTTGGCAGAGTCCCAGAACTTCCAGCTTCTTGCAGCCTCCACGTGCGCATTGTCGCACGAGCATCGAACGTCGGAAGGCAAGTGGTACGGCCAGCACAGGGGGTGCCATCTTCGTCTTACCGTTTTCTCCGCTCCTTCACTTATCTCGCAAATTCGGGGGGAATAGTTTCGTTTCTCTGTTGGAGTTACATATGTGAGGTCACAACCTAAATCCTGACCATATGTGTACTTACATTTGCGACAACCATAGCATTTCCGAACGACGTATGGGCCAAGGTGCCGGCATTCTATATATTGGTCGACCATCTTTGGAGGTCCTCCAGGGACACGACGCGAAGGGAACATTTGGTCCTCTTCTTAAATAAAGCACGAACGCGGCCAGGTCTCAGTTCCGACAGTTCGTCCGGTTTTTCCATGCCGAATCTCTACGCTGTATACCACTTCGGGGAATCTTCCCAGTAGGCCGCGTACTCAGAAGGAGCCTTTTGAGGCTTTGGCTTCTCGGTTTCCCTATCGTATAGCGCGGACTTGAAACATCACGACATCCTACATTCTTTTCCGTGCGCTCGTCAAGCTTCTTCATTCTTAGGCAAACACACGGGCGAGTACAGAACATAATAGCCCCACTGCACGCAGTCGTTTGGGCTCATCTCTGGCCCGAATGATTCCAATAAAATGTGGTCATAAAACTTGACAGATTCCAAGGATTCATGAACAGTTTACAGCTCTTTGCGGAACTTAGGGCGCGGACAGTTTTTTTTTTTTGGGGGGTAAATTTTCACCAGAACGGCAGTGCTGGCTCTGTTTGCCTCGGCGCCTCATCATTGAAACCTGTGAAATTCAAAACCAGATGCATGGTCCCTCTGGTTGGCCCCAAGTACAACTCTGGACAATCAAAGCCGACCAAAAAGTCAACCAATTATTTACCCAGCATCGAACGCAATATCAGTGTTAGTTGAACTATTTGGAATTGAGACAGACCAAGCCAGGTTTGGCGAATCGAGGATGGAACAGCTGAAAAAATGATAACACCAGCAAACATAATAGCACAATTTTGAAAAATCGGACCCAAGTAGGCTTTGAGAATTGAGACTGGGACAGAGATTGAGATTTCAGAATGGTGCACCCAGCGAACAGAATGCGATGGAGTGATGCTCGATGTAGCACTCCACGTTTCGCTCTCAGTCCACCCCATTATTTCCTTTCCAAAATCGCAGCGGGTCGGTGGGTATTTCATTGCTCAGTGGGTGTGTGTGTGAAAACTTCTCTCAGTTTCCACTCAAAACATTCGCATGGAACGTATCTGGCGAGACGTTCGCAAGGACCCGCAGGGTGATATGCCGATCGTCGTTCTCATCGGATCCGCGTCCAGATGTGAGCGAGACCGTAATGAGACCTGCAAATACAACGATTAATTTCGTTTACTCTTCAGAAGACTACTCTGAGAGGGCGGCCCAGGGTGAAAATCAACCTAAAATTCAACCAGAGCTTAGAGGAATATCACCAGACCATAGGTTGATTTTTCACCGGCGTAGGTTGAATTGCTACCTCAAAATAGGTTGATTGGATAGGTTGTTTCGAAACCTAAAATGGCCGAATTTAACTGATCGTGCTCTGGATGGATATCTGTAGTTTTTCAACCTACCACGGGGTGATTCCGCTGCAGCCAATATCAACCTAAATCTAGGTGTTTCTCAACAAGGCACGGGGTGATTTCAAGGAGAAAATTGAAATATATTATGCTAAATAATGTATGATACTTCGAAATCCACGCCCACCATGCCCACCACGAAAGCCATACTTCTGTATACTAGGTTTTATGCTTCCCAGTGTGATCCATCAGTGGCTGGGTATGAAGTCCGAGTGAGAAGACAATACATCTGGACGAAAGCGCACACACCAAATGTTATTAGGCGAAGATATGACCATTTATCTGGTTGGAAGGGTAACATTGTTAGTAGAGTGCAAATAATTATTTGGGGGTTCACCTGTGGTGCTTGCGAGTCCGAGCCCGAGGCTGATTGGTTGGATGTTGATACTCTCGACTTTCATCCTAAATTCTGAGGTCACTCCTCAATCATTGGACACCACTAGAGAGGATCTTGGCCCAGTGGTGCTTGCCCTCATCACGAAGAAGGCGATGAAAGAGCTCCTTGGCCCAGAACCAGTGGATGATAAAGCCAAAGACTGTCTATGCCGCCTGCTGCTTGATCCAACCCAATCTCTTCCCTCTCCCCCCTCTTCAACATGGGAGGTTATTCATAAAATCCTGGATGCGGGAAAAGAGAATTCAATCTTGATGTTTCTTTTCTCATCCTATGCAAAAAGAAAGAATAAATTGGTTTGAAAATGTCGAGCCAGCGAATCGAACACATATGTGGGAGTCTCTGGGCAAAGTTGTTCTACAGCATGAGAGGACTGACAAGCTAGTGCGGAAATATCTTGAATTGGTTGACAAACTCTCTCAATCTAATGAGTCAATGATCTACTGGAAAGCCGCCTTCCATCACAACTTCAAGCAGTTGCTGGCTATATGCCTTTTTACAGCTTACCGTCCAGACAATTTCAAGGCTGTCTTCAGCCGTATCTGGGTCAACAACGGCGATGAAGCAGGGTATAAAGCGCTGTGCATGGAATGGGACAAGTTCCGAGCTCTGAGGAGAGGTGCCGGCCAACAGCTGTCAATCACGGAGCTCATTAGCATTCTTGAAGGGCTGCCTGGACCTGATGCAAACAGCAACTCAGAAGAGTCTTATCAGGAATCCCAGATTTTGAAAAAGCTGTTGGACCACATGCAGACCAGCAACCCAGATGATACAGAGGCATCAGAGGGAGCGAGGGGCAGGGTTGGCCAAATGGAAGGGTCTTCTTCTATGATGTAGAAGTAGTGCATACTCTGTGCTGAAAGTTTCTCCTACCTATGCATATTCTTTCAGATTCATCCCAAGTTGAAGAACAGTTGGCCCTTGTGGTGTGATCGAGAGCATTGGGCCTGGTTCGGGAGTTCCCGAGGTAGTTGTCCATGTTGTGGTAGCTTAGTCATATACATCGGGTTTTCTCTGCTTTACTTCCCATCCCGCTGCGAGCCCCACTGGCTCATCTCCGACCCAGAGACCCCCGATTTTGGTGATTGGAGTGTGATTCACTCTTCCCACGCGTCCTCTGGCCCAGATAGGCTTTGGCTCCCTCCGAGAGCAGCCGGCTTTTTTTTCGACACATCCCCTTCCTTCGACTCTTGGCACCCATCGACATCCGGCTTCCCGCATCGACCGCGTCTCGCGACGCACATTCACCCACACCTCTTTTTTCCCCCATCTTTTCGCCCTTACGTGACTTGTCAAACCGGACACCTGTCCCAATCCGACACCTGTGTCAAATCTGACACCTGTCAAATCGACGGCGTCTCATCGAGAAGGAGTTTGGAAGTGCCTGAGGCCAAGTTTTGATGCTGAAAGTTACTTAAACTTGGGCGCTGGGTGAGCGCTGAAAACAACAATTGCATTGTCGGGATTTGCCATTAGTGTGAGAAAAAAGAAGACTGCAAATATGTGCACACAAAATCAGTCCATCTGCTTAAGATATGAGAAACACGCGCACCGCCACAGGCGGCGCCGTCCGCCGGAATCCAGCATCTCTCCACTGAATTCCGCCGGATGAAGTCAGGAAATCCGCCGTCCTCCACCGCTGGCTGCCAGCGGATGCCAGTGTACTTGATGCTTTTTTATTTTATTTCTGGCTTGCTTCCGCAGCCATACCGAATGTACATATGTAGAAAGATGAAAATTTATAAATATAGGGAAATCTGCCGTCGTCCACCGGACGGGCAGCCAAAAGTCCACCGTCCTCCGCTGGACTCTGCCGGCCCCAAGGCCGTCCTTCCACCATCCTCCGCTGGACTCCACCAGCCCCAAGGCCGTCCTTCCGGCGTCCTCCGATGGATATGAGGAATCCAGCAGACTCCGACGGATGCCCCCCCAATTTTCGGCCCGTCTTCCAGTGTCGTCCAACAGATGCCGCCCTGTATCCAGCGGAAACCACTGGACCTTCACGATGTCTCCGATGGAGTCCGCTTGATTTCTAGGCCATTTCCAAGGTGCATCCGGCGGAGGGCGCTGGATTTTATGGGCGGTTCCGGCGGCCTCCAGCAGAAACTGCTGGATATCCGGTGGAATCCGCTGGCCTCTGACGTACGGTGCTGGATTCCTGTGACGAACGATGTTCATTGGCTTCAGGAGAGAAAGGCACGCGTCAATGAGGAGCTATGGCTGATGGAATCACAACCACTTGATGGTGGCCGAGAATAGATGTGATGCGTCCTAATTAGCGTGCGTACAACGCGTGCCTGTCACGTATTTGGCTGTGTAGAAGGACAGAAGAGTGTTGAAAGACCATCCTCGCTGTTTCTCCACTGTAATTGACCCAGAACTAGTGTAGCCAGACCCAATTCTATGTTTGTCACCTCAAAAATGCTCAGAAGACATTCTGCAGGAGAGCTTAGTGCGGGCGAGGCATCAGGCCCAGTTGTGGGGTACACAGAAGTAGCAGCAGTCAGATGGATATCGTTCCCGCTGCGAGATACAGCAGTGGCGTCCCTCGATGTTGTCAAACCTAAACGAATATTCCTGCTGTTCGCAGGCACTGGTGGTCGTAACTCCCTCCGGGCCTGGTGTTTCTGTTTCTGTCTTGCAGAGGATGCCCGGGTAACAACAGTCATGGAGAGCAGAGACTGTGTGAGGCAAGGAAAGACTGAGAACGGGAGGCGCGGAATGATGAGCCGGAGTAGCTGTCAAGAATGGATCTTCTCACGGTTCCAGCAATCAAGAAGGGACAAAAACCTAGGGATCAAAAAGCCAAGTGACAAGAATGCCTATCCATCATCTAAATTTAGAACTTGTTCCATCTTTTCCCCTTAAAATATGTATGTATTGTAGCTCATCAAAGAGGGTATGTAGATCCGAAACTAGGGATCAAGAAGCAAAGTGCTATGCATCCCGTAGTCTCTCGCAGCCAGACGCTTCAATATACCCTGATCTCGTACCTCAATATATTGAAGTCTGTTATTAAGTGCGGGGGTCCGATCAGGGTAAAAGCTTGTTACATAATCTGCACAGCCACAGGTACAATTTTCGATATTTTCGATGTTTTGTGGCTATAGCAACAATATTGTAACTCGATTTTTGCGTAGATACATTCATGAAGGTGCTCTGGGTGTCCCTATGTGCCTCAAAATTTTTTAATACGCTGCGGAACGGGGGTGGTACATCAACTGTCTTTCCTTTTTAGGAAATTGCGATCAAATGTGCCCACTGGCGTCATCTGCTCCACTTCTGCTCGCTCTGAACGACGAGCATATCTCGCGCACCACGCCCGACACCGCTGGGCCCACCCAGGGCTGCCAACATATCCGAAATGTACGCCTACTAGGCGCGCAAAGGCCATCATCCTCCACGAGGAACTTCACCTCACATTCTCCGAGATCTGCCAACGCTCTCCTTTTAAATCCATGGAGCCAAGGACTGTCGAGCGCAATTATAAAGCTGTCAAGGAACACGGGGGCGACTGCTACTATAATGGAAAGAAAGGAAGGAAAATAATTTCTTTTGGACCAAGTACTAGACATCCTTTTCATAGATGTACATATATCATAGCTGTAATCCTATTTTTCGTGGCTGTAGACCTCGCAAGGACCGCCGTGAATGAAATTCGATCACAATTTCCTAAAAAGGAAGGACAATTGATTTTGCCGCCACTGTATGTAGAAGTGCTCCCAGATCCCACGTGACTGCGCGCTCTGTTGAAGCACCGAGCCCTGAAACAGTGCCATAAAATGCTGAATAAATGTCAGAAGGTTTTGAATGGCAATTAAGTCATTTAGATGTTTGAAATGGGGAAGACAATGTTCATAGCGGTTCCGTGGTTGGAGATTCAAGGGCGCGGTGGCTGTGTACATTATGTAACAAGCACTTACCCTGATTGGACCCCGCCGCTTAACAACGTCTGCTCACAATGGTTGTAACCCGGGGATCGTCTGCGAGAGCAAAGCGTCAGGCACTGAGGCAGTCGTTGCCGCTGCTGGCAAAGAGCAAGAAAATTCTCGTGAGAAACTGGGCGAAAGAGGATATTAGTAAGCTTACCTGGCATTCCCTGGATACCCATGTTCATGGTTTTCAGTGCTACCTACATTCGCACGACGGTGAGAAAAGGTGAGAAGCCAAATCAATCCTTGATAACGTCTTGACAGCTGGCTATAGGGTTTCGTAAATCATTAATACTGTATATATGTGCAGGATGCGAATCTGCAACTCCCATGCAGAATCGTGTACTCCGAACCCGGCGGCCAGGTGTTGGAGATAGTGAGGTCGACAGAATGATTTTGGAACATGACGGTGCGGGAGAGAAGCGACGCATTCTTGTACTCACTGACGGCAAACTGACGAGTGCAGTGCGGGGCTGGTCCCTCATTCCGGCAGACACTCCCTTTTTACTGACTTCCAGATCTACCGTTTTCGTGCATGCAGCGCAGGGCGTCAAGGTTACGTCGGTCGTCCTCGACAAGGGGCTCCTCACCGGTAACCAGTACTTTGGCCGCCCGGAGGCTCTCCGGGCATATCGGGAGCAAGTCAACATTGAGACGCCCGAGTTCACGCGCGTCGACACGCCTTTTGTTGGGGCTCAATTGAGCCGCTTGCACGACCCTACACCCGCACCAACGCGCTGATGCGCTCACATCCGCGTAGGCCGCTCGTGGACGTCTAACAATGACCCATGCGCCCGTCGTCGTGCCGTGCGCGCATGTCGCTGGCGTACGTTCTGACCCGAGCCGTCGCGGCGGGGTGCGGCAACTGGCTCCGACAGCCAATGTGTGCTCTTAGTGAGCTACTACATGCGAATCAGCGGCAGCCGCGGGTGCTCGGTGTGCCCCAGCGGGTGGTCCACAGCCACCAAGAGGCGACTCGTGTATCCGTGAGGGGGCGAGGGCGGACGCGGGAAGAGGGACAGCGGTGCGGCGTCGAGGGGAACCCTCTCGGTGGGGTGCGTCGCGTCTTTGAGGGCAAGCGTGTGGAGGTGCGGCGCGACGCCGGCGAGGAGGCCGAGGAGTGCAAGCCGCCATCAAGCGCGGTGTGAGCGGGAGCCGAAGCCGGCGGGGGGCGCGACGACGGATGGCGTCCGTGTACGTCTGTAGTAGCTTGACGTTGCGTCGTGCTACGTCTACCGGGAGCCCCTCCTTCGTCCACAACCACGCGGTCTGGGCCAACAGCATACAAAATTGTCCAGGGCTGCTCGAAACGAGAAGCTGCCCAGCGTGCGAGACACCGGACGGGCTCCAGGACGAAGGCTAGCGTGTGTCTTGGCCTCCGTGCGTCAGGGGCGGCACGTCGTCAAATTGAAATGGCTGGGGGGGCACGGCGGGGCGCCGGATAGCGCGTACGGGGAAAAATGTGCATTGCATGTCATTCAGCTACGTTGTATCGCACTCTTGTACACATGACGTAGATATGTCCAATACCTATCCCCACCTAAATTTGCAGCGCGACTGAGTGAGAAATGCGCCCGGCGTCGCGCGGGGGATCTGGGGGCAGGCGCTGAATTCCCAATGGGTTTGTTTATGTCAGCCCGCGGGCCGCCCGCCTGCTGGGTTGGCAAACAGGATCATACACGTTGGACATCGTGATCAACGACGAGCTCACATCGGTTGGCGACACCGGCAAGCACACGAGCACTTCTTACCTAAAAGGCAGGTTACTCTCAGAGGCTCGCCGACCTGCTGCCCCGTCGCCGCATCCCACACCCGGATGGTGTGGTCGTAAGATCCGGAGGCGATGCTCATCCCGTCCGGAGATAACGCGACGGAGGAGACCGACTCTGTGTGGCCCGCCAGAGGCTCGCCGACCTGCTGTCCGGTCGCCGCGTCCCATACCCGGATGGTGTGGTCGTAAGATCCCGAGGCGATGCGCGTGCCGTCCGGAGAGAACGCGACGGAGGAGACCCACCCTGGTGCGTGGGAGCACAGTGTACAGCATCGCGCTTTCTGCTCTGGAACCTGATTGAAAATGTGGACAAGGCCACCAAACACAAGCTACACTGGGCATCAATGTCACAGGGAATATCCATCCCAAAGAAATCCACTTTCTCAAATAAAGACACCCTATCTGAACCATTAGTAATGGACAGCACTCACCCTGAGAAATCCAGAAGCCCTTGCCCTAAAATCCCATCTCCGCATGATTTCAATCAAACATCGGATGAAATGGACATACATAGTGTAACCCATAAACGGTTGATTTTAGGTTGACTTTATGCTATCTTTTGTCCCGCTGCGTACTGATAAAATCTCGGGGGCTCTCCCAGTGAACACCCAATTTCTCGAAATATTCAGTGTCTTCAGCCGCGGGTGAAATGTTCTCACATGCACGTGGAAAGTCGGTTGACATGTGGGGAACCTTTTAGTGGAAGAACACGGGAGGGCATTTCCTATTTGAGCCCGAGTCAAGGAATCTAATACAGTTTGTTCATGTTTGTTGTTCAACACCATCAACTTTGGTTGTTCATGCTTGGCTTGTGCGCTTCTCATAAAAATCCTTCCACAATTTCACTGGTATTCAGTCGCCTGGTCCCTTGGTGTGAAGGCAGTTGCAGAGTGAGTTGCCGGCCTGTTTGGCTTTATGTGGCACTAGGCCATGGCACCGCATCACTTCGTTATATGGACTTTATACAGCCCCGGACAATCAAAGACAACAAATTTGATCAACGATTTATCTGACATCTGATACCCATCTCGAAAGGAAACGATGAGAGCTCCCTGATTGAGCAAATATTATCGACCTGTGGAGAGCAAAATTTTGGCCTAGACCGGAGCCGGTCTGTCTATGGAGCAAGCTGTCGATAGACAGACCAGTCGATCGGAGTTTGAAATCGGTTAACGCGCGGCTTTCCATAAAAGGCTATTTGTAAGCAAACTTTTGGCGGAGCCGCGGCATCGACTCCCGATACAAGCAAACACAACCCGAGTGAAAAAAAATTCTAGCATTATGAATTCTTCGAATTCGGGGTGCGTTCAAAGACAGCGAATGTTTTATACATAGACTCTATCATCATAGATACTCGTATTTGTAAAATCAGTATCTCAATGACCCAATTCGCACCTGCTTATCTAATAGCCTTTTTTGGAAAGCCGCGCGTTAACCGATTTCAAACTCCGATCGCCCAGCCTGTAGATCGAGACTCGTCTCTCATCTACAGGCTGGTTTCGAGCCTAATTTTGGCCGAACACCTAAAAGCATATGTAAAATCATGAAAATAGTTATTTGTTTAAGGGTTACTAAGGCTTAAGGCTTAAACTGCCCTTATGCCTTAAAGGCCTTAATTTCCTTTTCGGGAAATGTTTTCTCACTGCCCTCCGGGCCCTGCTCAGAATAGTGCTGGGTATCAGCTGACACCTTCTGGCATCAACTGGCTCTCCATATCAAGTCATGCTTTTCGATGGGCATGGGGAAATGGCTGGTCAATATGGAGGACGAATACGGCACCTGGTGTGGTCCGATTAAGCACTGTTCTTGTTTGACGCTGTTGAACCAGTGTGGCCAATGGGCGCTTGACTTAGTAATGTCATATTTAGTCAGAAGAAGGGCTCTCTTGTTCGAATACGCGGTAGTTGTGTTGTGCCAAAGTGAACTTTTTTGACATAAAACCCGCAGGCCGGCATGTTTGCCAAGTAGGCCCTTGGCCATACATAGCTCCTACACCGGATACCGAAGCGTCGCAAATGATCCAGGTCGGTTCTTTCAAGCTGGGATCAATGGGACGAAGAATAGGCGTCTTGCAGCAAATCAATTGAATGTTTTCGAAGCAAGCGTCGTGAATCGGCCTCCACGCAAATGAATCTCCATTACGCGTGATGGCGGCAAGAGGTTCCGTATAAGCGGTAATGTCGGGCAGGAATTGTGCGAGATACTGCACAAGTCCAAGAAATCGCTGCACATTGTGATAGGTGGGGGCGTTCTCCATTCCCGCATTTTTTTGCATTTTATCCACGTCCGCATGCAGACCGCGGTCGTCGATCAAATGACCAAGACAATCCATTTTCTTGGTGTACCAATCGCACTTCTCCTTTTTGAGATAGAAGTGATTTGCACGCAAAGTATCCAGAACCTTACCGAGGTGCACTTCATGCTCCTCGATATTGTTAGAGCATACAAAAATATTGTCCAGGTAGATAAGGGGTTCGACCCAGTTCAGTTCAACTTTTTTAATATTTTTTGGCAGGCAGAATATTATTGAAAATATTATTAAAACGTGAACTGACCTGGGTCGAACTATTTATTGAGCACCCCTATATGAGCAAAGTGTCCAATAAATTCAAGAGGAGCTGATCACTCCGGCTGGATCCACTTACTCCATCCACATAAAATTCGTCGCCTCCAACTAACGCTCAACCCTCCACAACCTTCCTGATCTCGATTTACTCCCCGCTTTTCCCCAAACAAAAACGCTAACAGTAGAGCTACCTCTTCCGAAACTCCCCAAAAATATTCGAGTTCTGTCCAAGTTTCCTGTTCTTGTGGTCTTGTGAGGGCCCGGAGGCTGAAACAGCCGGAATGGTTCACTGAAACATGTACGATAATTCTCCAGGACACCCGTGACCTTTTGCTCGATGGCGGAGCCAGGACCAACAATAGGCATCTGAAAAGGGGAGTTCAATTGCTCCAGTAGAATTGATGTCAGGGTGTTGGCTGATATGTGTCGCATGAATACAGTCAAGTCAATGTCTCCCACCTGACGGTGCTGTATACGGGGATTCACTTCAGAGAGACTGTACACGAGCTCTAGATCGCGCATAAGAGCCATGACAATCATCCGAAGAATGGTCACTTCGGGCAGCACGACGCACCTCAGCACGAATGCCAGCCAATGAGTTCTGAGAGGTACAGCTTCTCGAACGCGACGCGGCTCATTCACCGAAGTGCTGAGAGAAGATCTCGAAATCTGTAAGGAAACGGTTGATTGAGCAGTGAACTGATGATGCATTCGATCAAATCGACTGTAACGCCGTCACTAACGGAGGATCGGGAATGGTACATAATATGTAAGTACAAGTTCCTGCCGGTCGAAGCCACGGCCCTAGATCCCAGGTCAGGATATTTTCAGGCAGACTTGAATAAGATTTGACAAGATGTAGCCGGCCTTCGATTCACTGAAGAGAGTTGGCCTTCTCAGGAGGCTGCTGGAACTGTCGGTCATGAGCAACGTCTTTCGAGACAAGCAATCCACTACAGTAGCGACTCACCGGCAACCCGCGCAATAAAACCAACGTCGTTGTTAATAAGAGTACAACCGACCACGCGAGAAACCTTGTGGAAGAAGAGTCCGCTGTCCAGGCGATGAGGACCCCAAGACCGACAGTCGCGACGAAACTGATGACAGCGGCGATTTTGATATCGGGACTGTGGCCCAAGGTTCAGCGCCTCCTGAGTGTCAAGAGACGTCCCCATACCTCATTTGGAAGGTTCTTGAGGAAGGGAAGCCGGACGCAAAAGCTTGGAGGAAGACAGCAAGGTTATTGAGCCTTATTTGGCTTTTAAGGCTTCTCCTCTCACGCTCACGTGTCCACGACCAATCAAGTTCACTATATAACCTCGATACCCGGACACAACTCTTATCCGGTCGAATTTGTACAAGAGAACCGGTGCGCACCACAACAGCACGCACACTTATCAAATAGGTTTAGGCTCCTTATATCCATGATACCGGTGAGTAGAATGCGTGGCTCGGGCAGCTGAACCTTCACCCAATCGATTGATGCGGCGCCATCAGTGACTTCGCCGCGTCTAATTGAAGTTATTTCTGTTCATATGCTACTTGGATTCATTTGCCCATGTAATAACCTCATGTGCACAGGTTGTGGGTAATTGTGGTTTGCAGGAAAATACGCACTCAAGATAGGATCTGCCAGTGGGTGGCGGTGCCGGCTGTTCAATCCAAGAAAAACCCACACTTTGTTTTGTGTTTTGAAGAGTAGGTCAACCTAAATTTGTGATTGTCCAGAGAAGCAGAAATTTCAACGTGAGAAAGAACAAGATTTGCAAGCAGAAATTTGTATTGCATTTAATCTTCTACTTCACCGGACTCTCCTTGCATTTGCGCCGGTGGTACGAATTCTGGCTTGATGAGGCCTCCAGTCCCGTCAATGATAACCCATTTACCCCGCGTCGCCATGCGGCCTATTACAGCGCTAACCGATTGAAGGTTGGCACGATTCGGTGGTTTGTCTGGGTGTGTGAGACAATTTCTTGTGAGCATCCTTGCCAGAAGTCGAGCAGGGGGTAAGAAGAGAGTGAAAAAAGTAACTTATGGCAGCTAACTTTAACTTTGATCGCCCCTTCAGCTTGGTGGGGCTAACTTTACGGTACTTTACGGTACTTTTCCCACGCTTGACGAAACTAACTTGTTGACATGGACAGCTAACTTGTACGGTTCTGACGATGCAAAGACCCAGCAAATGCTTCCCAACACCTCGAGAGTATTCTGAACAATAGTAATTATTGTTCTCATGAAACGGACTTAAAGATATTTCCCTTTTTCCCTTCCAGGGTGCTTGATGTACAAGATGTGAAGGTACCTTAGTATATCTTGCTTGGTGTAGTGGTTATACCCTATACTTTTCCGTAAGCATTCTCATTCTCATAATGTTCCTTGTTCAAATCTCGTTGTAGCCACTTTTTATGATTCAGTTTCATCAGATTTAATCTTCAAAGTCTAAGATTAATCCTGGGACCCCATTTGGGGAGCTGAGAAGTTCATAGCAGTTTGTGGAGAAAATTAATTTTCATGATGTACAATTTCATGGTAAAATTTAATCACAGCTGCTGCAACCGTTGCACTCGGCATGCATGCCAGACCTCGCTTAACAGCGTGTGGTCCGGTGCGGTGACCGCTTCCCAAGGGGCATCGAAGAAATTAGCGGACACTCTGAAAACAGATTACTGCCTCTCATTCGTGGGGTGGCCAGTCTATAAAAACGATTTGAGTGGGCTTCGAAGCGTTGGATTTCCTTGAAAAGACTTTTGAGCCGCGTGAACTCGAGTGACTGTCACACTGTGACACGACGCGCCCCTCCTTTCTACCACCAGCATCTCTTCTTCCTCCCTTCCCCTTCTTGCGCCTCCATTCAACCTCAAACGATGTCTCCGACCCCAGGATACGTCATCAAGCAACTTTTGACGCGATTCATGTCGTCATCGACTCCGGAGGGCTCAATTAGGGCTGTTCGCCGTACCGTATACGGCATACGGCCGTACGATTACGGCGGTCATACGGCTGTCTCGCCGACCGTACCCGTACCGTAAACGCTACCTTCGGGAGGTCATACGGTACGGTACGGCGCCGTATACGGCCGTATACGGCTATTATACGGCTATACGGCGGTACTTCAATTGGTAAAAACATCACGAATGTATACCGAAGGCCTTGGCCCGCAGCCAGTGCCCGAGAACGCACTCAAAGGAGTTGAAAATTTGTCGAATTGTAAAGCATTAATTCAAGCCAATCATTGGAGGACCAGGAAATACAAAAGAACACACTAGTTGCAGAACCGTAGAAACTGAGGAGGGTTGCCTGCGGCGAAGCTGCCGGCGTCAAGAAGTATTGGCGCGTTACTGATAACGCCGAACACAGCCTGTTGATTGCACAGCGAGTCGGCTATCGCCCGAGGATGCCGAGGATGATTGCCGACAATCACCGTATACGGCCGTATACGGCCAGTACGGTACGGCTCTTTACGGTGCTGGGCCGTACCGGTGCCGTACCGTACGTTCACCTTGGATTTGGCTGTACGGTACGGCTACGGCGCCGTATTTACGGCGATAATTACGGCCGTATTACGGCTACGGCGCACAGCCCTAGGCTCAATTATCGGATTTTCTGCATTTCTCACAAGAAGGCCGCGCCGGGGGACAGTGGCATGCTCAGGTACCTTAGAAACGGACTACATCGATGGTACGTTGTCTTAACCTTCCTATTTGTCCACCTTTCGTGCCCACACGCTACGTTTGGCTCAAGCCTGGCCACCGGCACGGGGCAATCCCCAAGTGCGGTCTTGCACGCTCGGGAATATCTTTTCTGACGTCTTTCCATTATTTTGTGTTCATTTTCTGTCTGCCTAGTCAATTCATGGTATACAATGCGACTAACATTGCTGTTAGCATTTACCCTCGCAAACGCCACCATATATGAGCTCAGATTAGTGACAGACTATCTCATCCTCCTGGGGTATGTCCCAGAAGTTCACCTTCTGCTTTGACTTTGTAAATTGAACCTTAGATCCAGGCCAACATCAGTCATTCCCTGTATTGTGGTGAGCCTTCGGAGTACGATGCCGATTGCATAGTCCAAGGTCTCGCTCATGACAATGAACATGTGGTCCTCATCCCCATCCTCCAGCAGCAGCACTGATGTTTCGGACGTCATCTTTGAAACTGATACAGAAATTTGAAGGCATCAAACTGTATAAAACACCAACATTACGCGATATCCTGCACGAAGGAACGATGAAATTCTTCAGATAACCACGATTTACTTACCTGCCTCATCTTCTGTCTCAACACCGTTCTCCAGCTCCCCCTGTGTTCCCTTTATCCTGGCCCGCTCAGCGTCCTCATTATGGACAACGCCCGAATCCATCACGGAGAGGAAATTGTCGCATTGTGTGATCGTTTCGGCCAGTACTACTTATGCTATCTTCCTCCGAATATCCGTATTCTACAGGAGTGCGCCTCGTTTATCTTCCCCCGTACTCGCCGGACCTCAATCCATCGAGGAAGCCTTTTCCAAAATCAAGGCATGGATTCGGCGTAATAATGACATTTTCTCCTACGGGCCCGACGATGAGCCGCACGAACTCATTTACGATATGCTCGAGGCTATGAATAATATCACAGAGGCTGACGCCATCGGATATTTCATCCACACAGGGTACTTCTAACATAGTAAATTACAGTTTTTTCGAGTACAGTTTGTTGCAATTATGCCCATTTATACTACTCTGGCGCGCGCGAGCACTCCTCAATCGCAACTTTCAGCTCAGCCACCTCTCCCTTCTTGAACCCCATCTCCTTCAAGTCAATGACCTCGACAAGCTTAAACACAGTCGCACGCTTGAATTTTTGCTCCTTGAATCACTTGCAAATATCGGTGTCGAGGTTGTAGAGGGTACAGAACTCTTCAATCGACAGATCTGAACCCGGAAGACGTGGAAACGGGATAAGCATGTCCGACGTGTTGGGCGGAGGAACCAAGGTATTTGGTGCAGCAATAGGAGGAGCAGGAGGAGCAGCAGCGGGGCGGAAGATTTCAGCGAGTTCGGCACCGAAGTTGAGATGAACCTGCGGTGCCGGTGCGGGCGCCGGTGCCTGCTTTGCGGCCGCTTCCTGACGAAGTTCGAGGCGCCGCTGCAAGAGCGGAGATTTTGCAGCACGAGCGCCTTGAGCGACCTTGTCAAACATCTCATTATTCTGCGGGGTTTCGAGGTCCGCAAAAGCCTTGCCCTCATTCCACTTCTGAATGAACAGGAAGCAAAATACTGCCAAATCTGGAAATATTGCATAACTCAGTTCGCCCGCGGTTAATTTTTGTGTTCATCACACAGAGGACAGCTTTCAAGCACACAAACACAATTCCTCAGAAAAATCTGCACTCATTCCACTTCTGAATGAACAAAAAGCAAAATATTCCCAAATCTGGAAATATTGCACAACTCAGTTCACCCGTGGTTAATTTTTGTGTTCAGCACACAGAAGACACCTTTCGAGCACACGAACCCACTTCCCCCAAAGAAATCTGCACTCATTCCACTTCTGAATGAACAGTGGACAGGAAGCAAAATACTCCCAAATATGGAAATATTGCACAACTTGATTTGCCCGTGGTTAATTTTTGTGTTCTCTTCCCAGATAACTCGTTTCAGGCACACAAACACAATCCCAGGAAAAAATCCACACTCATTCCACTTCTGAATGAACAGGAAGCAAAATACTCCCAAATATGGAAATATTGCACAACTCGGTTCGCCCGTGGTTCATTTTTGTGTTCTCCTCCCAGATAACTCGTTTCAGGCATACAAACACAATCCCAGGAGAAAATCCACACTCATTCCACTTCTGAATGAACAGGAAGCAAAATACTCCCAAATATGGAAATATTGCACAACTCGGTTCGCCCGTGGTTAATTTTTGTGTTCGCCACCCAGAGGACTCGTTTCAAGCCCACAAACACAATCCCACAGAAAAATCCATACTCATTCCCTCATTCCACTCCTGAATGACAGGAAGCAAATTACGGTGACAAACTAGGAAGCGAAACGTTTGGCTTCGACACGCAATTATAAACACAGTATTGCCTCCATCGTATAATATCTTGTTATGGGCGTGCGCAAGGGCATTCTAGCTTCCTACAGAGACAAAATTCTCCGTGATTTGGAGCAGTGATTGTGGAGGATGAGGTTGATCTTTTGCGGAGGCAGTAATTAATGTAGAAGCGAAACAGTTCCAAACAAACTCGTGCATCCCAGCCACATCAGCAACTTAGCAAGTTCACCTTTTCGGGCCTTTTCGGCCTTTTTTAAGGCGAAAAGGCAAAAAAGTCGAAAAGGTCTTGGACCTTAAAAGGTCTGAGTCCCTCGACTTAATTAAGGCGAAAAGGCAAGAAAAGCCCTGTTAAGCCGACAGAAAAGGTCCAAAAAAGGTCTCAAAAGACATAAGAAGATGCCAATTAAATCATATATTGGGAGTAATCACGTAGTTCTAACACCCAACACCGCTGCAGGCAATACAAGAGGGGATCAAGTCTACTACAAACCAATGTGGAACCGGGATGCAACATTGTCGAATACATAAATCGAAATAGAGCGGAAATGACTAACTACGGGAGCAGCGACTGATTAGGATTGAGGGCCGGGAATCCATACATCATGACCGCGCACTTGGCAGGATCCAGAGGCAATATTCGCAAGCGGGCTAGACGGCGTGGGATACGCACATGTTGTATGCGGGGGGAGGTAAGCATATGGGAAAAAAGGATGAGAAGGGTTCCCGTACCTCTTCTACTTGGTACCGGCGTCCCCTCATGCACCATACCGCTCCATCCTAACGAAACACACGGGTACCCGCAACTTGGCAGATGGATAAAGAGCTGCCACAGAAGGAGGTATGGAGATATCGATAGCAGATGGCATTCAACAGATTTGAGTTCTTGAGGGCATCGGTTCGCAACAGGAAATCCCAGACAGACACTCAAGGGAGCAAGAAGGACTTGATGAGAAGCAGAATACGGCAGTGACCTGCAGTGAGTCAGCACGAAACACAAGGGGTCTCGAGTACTTTGCTAGGAACCAGAATGCTTGAGGAATGAGAGACCCGATGCTGGAAGTTAGGAACAGCGGGAAAAAGGGAGGTGAACGTAAGGGACAAAAAGTGGGCGAGGGAGATGAAGGGAGACAGCAACGAACGAATTGATCCCCACAAATCACGCCATCGTAACCGTAGTGAAGCAGAAGCACCGCATTGTCGGATTATGATGGGCGGAGTTTCAATGACTTAGAGATTTGCTCTGTTTTTTAGCTGCACCCCAGCTGCGACGACGGCAATGCCAGTGGAATGTGATACAACTGTCGACAGTACTCATTTTTTGGGAACTCCCAGGGAACTTTCAAGTGAGCCACTGACTCGGAGGGTATTCAGAATCGTTTTTTGAACATCATTTGCTTCTTTTGGACTGAGAACAAAAAAGTCAATCGGAAGCGAGAACCTACCGCCGCAACCATCGTTTTTGAACATCATTTGCTTCTTTTGGACCGAGAACAAAAAAAGTCTATCGAAAGTGGGAAGCCACAAGAAGCCTCGGAGAAGACGAAAAGGCCGAAGCCGCGGAAGCCCTGAAAAGGCCATAAAAAGGCCGAAGTCGCTTGAAGCCCCGAAAAAGCTTCCAAAAAAGCGGAAAAAAAGGTCTGAAAAAAGGCCGAAGCCAAAAAAAGGCCGAAAAGCCCTGGTAAGCTTTCAAAAAAGGACTTGTCAAGTTGCTGATGCATGGCACTTGACAATCCCGGATATCAATATTCTTGATCTACGATCGAGGATTGAAGATAAGATCGGAAATAGCCTCGGCCTCGACGATGAAATGCCCTGGATATGCGGGCCAGCAAATGCCGCGACAGACTGTGACCGAACTCCGATCCTTACCACGATTGATATATCCGATTTTCCGCGTGCGAAACTTTCCGAACGTCTCGGATACTGGCCCGAACATAAAGCAGAAATGACTAATAACCAAAATTGAACTTAGAGAATCTCTTTACCTTCTGTGAATGAAACGGACTAGTACAGGCATTTAAACCAGTAAGAAGGTTGAAGAAATATATTAACATTTTAATCACTTGTTTGTGTCTTTCCCCACTCACTTGCTTTCCCATTTTTCCTGCGATGACCAATTGTTGCTGACGAAATGTTGTTTGTACTTTTAGCAGAAAATGGACCGAAACCCATCTTCTCCTGAGTAGCTAGGCTCGTCCCCATCCGGTATCCAGGTAAATAGAGCCAAATCCATCACTCGCTAACGCTCGGACGACGTTAACGACGATCTCCCCGTTGTGCACTCTTTGTCTGATTGTTGGCTTTGTTTGTGTGATTTTAGTAATTCAGGCTTACGTCCCCGTCTCTCACTGAGATCCTTCGTTAACGTCGACTGGTTCACGAGTCTACTGAGTAGCCAAACCTAAAGGTTCAGCAATGACTTGGGTAACTGAAGACCTAAAAAAGCTCCTGATAGAATATGGTCCTCAATTCTTTGAGACCAAGGGTGAAGATAGAGAAACACTCATGGACAAGATTGTTGGTTTGCTAAAGGCAAAAGCAGCACAAGAAGCGCCCCCCCGAGAATGTAGGTACACAAACCACGGCCTCGCATGTGCAGCTTAGCTTCACACCAGGGTCAAAACTTGGTATAACACTAGTCTCACTTGTAGTCAGACTCCACGAGATTTATGACAGTCAATAAATCTTTTATATGGAGTCTGATTTTGTTGGCAGGTCCGATCATGGACCTGGGTTTTTGTTAGACACGTGATCACTTCCCCACGCCCAAATTCGGACAATCTCGCCTCACCAGAGCCTTGGGCACCTGCATTATTGCTGAATACATTTGAACGGACTATTGGATCATTTTTCCCCTTTCAATGAAATAAATTGGCTCTGAAGTGCATACGAGAGGTGTTATTTATCTATGTGACTTGAAATGGCAATAGTACACCAAGAAGGACCTCAAAATCTTCGGAGAACTTTTCAGTACCTACTGATAGCTTTCAATAAAAGTGTCAGGTAGTCAGAATGGCTTCTAGACCGTTGCAAGTGGTCAAATCCCGAGTATTGTCCGGATTTGGATGTGGGAACTGGTCACGTTTTCCATCAAAAACCCAGGTCCTTGATCGCACCCGCCAACAGATTGAAACTAGTATAACACTGCACGTGCAATATGATTGGGGCCCCAAAACCCACTACACAAGCTTGTCCATCGAGAATCATATGGAGGTGTGATCCGTGAATTCACGAAGCAAATTTTGCACCGAGTGAGAGGCACCGCCGTGATTCTACTGGGAGCACAAAAACTAATATTGCACCAAACTTTTACTGCTTGCGCACCTCACTTTTTTTCGCCATCCACCTGTGCGGTGGGCGCGGGCGCGAGCGAGTTTTGCAAAGACATGTGTTAACGGATTGACGCGTCCAGCGAAGCGGAAATCATTTTGCAGGTTTGTGCTCACACTTTTCCTCGATCGGCCCTCGATTCTCCCTCATCTTCTCAATCTACTTCGTTCTGCCTCAGCCTCCTTCACGGGATTTCGCACTGGGGCTGACTGGGAACGCACATGCGCACATCAAGTCCGATCGTGGTCCGTGCGCCATCGCCATGGCGTGATCCCCATCAAATGGTTCATGTCGCTCCTTGCTTACCTTCCCTCACCATCCCCCTCGCCGTTCCTTCGTTCTCGCCCGCCCGCCCTCCTATCTGCCTTGTTTCTACCCTCTGTCAAGGGGAGCTCGACGAAGGCCGGGGCAAGATGAAGGGACGAGTTCTGTAATAAAAACAAACTCATGAATTTTTCTGTTCAGGTGTGCAATTGGGGAACACCAGGAATCTTGGATTTTGTGTTTGCAGTGGGAAATGTGGTGGACCTTGAAGCTAAGCTCAAACAATCTAAAGCTGAGGCCAAGGTACAATTATTATAATGCTAACGCACCACAACCACACTTACGTGTCTCATTCCGTGATAGTCTAGCTCTTCTGGCCGCGTTCGTGCACCCAGGGCCAGAACGAATCCGGTGTTGAGATAGCGAGGCTTGAATAACACCGCAAAGACACCGAGATTTTAGGGATTTTGTCTCATGAGGTGTCTATGTTGCGGGTACAGCTGGAACTTGACTTCTGACCAGTGATTTGTAGCTTGAACCATCCCTTGAACATTCAACAATTGGGAAGGAACTTACAATCAAGGATGTTGAAGGTTCCGCCGTCAAATTGGGAATTACAAGGGGAAATTTACACGTGGAATCCTCTTCACATATCAAGAGCACCCCAAAGTCCCATTTAGTACCTCCAAAGACCTCTGCAGAAGGTCCTTTGCACAATAGAAATAGGAGGCAAAGGATCTGTTTCCATCCGTTCAAAGCTTGGATTTGTCCGTACCTAAGTAGAGTAGTCAGACTCAAAAAATAAAAATCAAGGACAGTCGAAATTTTTAGTGATATTGAGTCTATTTTTTTCTTTTGCGAATTGGCGGAAAGGCCCAAGGTACTGGACTTCGCCCAGGTAGCAACTCGTGCCTGCAAGATCGAGTACCAAGGTTGACCGAGCTTTGGATGAGCGTCTTGCTTGATTTGATTTTCCCCACCTGTTTCTGGCTTTGTTTGAGGACTGATGGAATCAGGGAAAGTGTGTTGTGCTTCCACTGGGTGCTTGCTCCGCCAGGTATGGAAAGTGATTTTATTCTAGGTGAGGTGTACATGGAGATTCGGGGGAAGGTGACGTAGGAGGAAATGGTGGACATTATCCAGCTTTTCCGCAGCGGGAATCTTGCAACCTCAGACCCAGAAATCTCCAAGAGCTACTGTCGAAACGGTTGGGCCATCAGGCCGAGAGCTGGTTCAGGTTAGCCTTGGGCGGATGCAACGGCCTGGCAGGGAGAGTAGCCACAATGTGGAACCAATTTGCTAACTGTGTTTGATGTCGGTTTCATTGCAAATACATGATGACGGAGACCGAAGCACCGAGGGTCAGGCTTGAGTATTGAGATTTATTCATTGAAGACCCCGGCCACAGGAAAGGACATGGGAAACCAAGCCACAATCTGCCTGCGCAGAAAGTCAGCCATGGTTGTCCCCTGAAGCACCACCGGCCATGGCGTCCTTCTGCGACCACATCAGAAAAGATCTCTTGGCTTGCCAAAAACAACAAAGAATTCTGGGACTTCGTTCGCAAGCGGACCGATCCGCGCCCCAAAAAGGCAAAGGTCACTGTAACTCAACTGGCAACAGACTTTGAGGCACGTCTCAATCACCCGGAGAGTACCCCGACCTCTTTCAACGCTGAGCAGCTGGATTTCAATGCCCGTATGGCTCGGGAACCCACCAAAAATCCGGTCGACACTAGGCTCGTACAACGTGCCCGCCACATTGTTGCTTCTCGTAGCAGGCTGGTTACGAGCCTAGGTCGACACGACTCCGCGCCAGTCTTGCAATCGAGAAATAGTCATGGAAGATGTGGAGTGGATGAAACGACATATCAAGGAGCATGGAATCGATACTTCTGCGGGTGTGGATGACTTCTGTCGGAAAAATCCGAACAGCCTTATACAGCCGCCTGATGAGATCCTTATCGGCGCCTTGTAAGATAAACACAAGCAAATCCCCGTCTTGTCAGTCCCGCCGCCTCCTTACAATCCCATCGGCGGATTATAATGGTCTTGTAAGCTCAAGTACAAACCCATTTTCTGAGCGGTCAGAGGTATTGTGAGTAATAAAAATGCATTCCCAAATCCGAGAAGCAGCAAATTATAATTTTAACGGTCGTTGTGTGGTAGTGAGCCACATTCATATCCAAGTCCGCCTCTTTGGGCGTATCCGAGCTTTTCTTCACAAGGCTATGCCCCCACTCAGCTCGCACGTCGCCGAACACACCTTCCGGCGACGACAATCGCATCCACGGCACCGTAGCAGCGACAGAGGACAAACCGCAGGCGAGGAGCTCGCGTAGCAGCACGAGCCGCAGCCGAGCACGCGGACCACACCCAGTGCCCTGTAGGTGACGGACGACGAGCCGCAGGCGAGGACCCCGACACTGAGCCGAAGGCGAGCGTGCGTACGTGGACCTGTCGGCGACCTCGTCCGTCTCCTCGGGCACGCTGCCTTACTCGTACTCCGGCACCTCCTCCTCGATCGGCAGTACGCCGTTTACAGGCCACGCGCGGGGCGGGGAGATAGGTATTGACTCGCTCGTGGGGGGGAGGTCGGCTTCTTTGGAGACAATGTAGATTTACTACTGCTGACGGCAGATTTGGGCGGCTGCGGTGTGGTGGCCTGCGACCCCGGGGATGTTGCCGATGTCGTCGAGCCCGAACTCGACGTGGCGCTGGCGATGGAATATGCAGGCGACACGAACAGCGGCTCCCACGAGATGCGCACCACAGGCGAGTTCGCCGGCGTCTGCGGGTTGCGCACCTGCATCCCCTGCCTCCCACGTCTCATACTCGGCCTCGTCCTCCTCCCCGTCAACACGCCCCCGCCCCCGTCCGCACGCCGTTCACCTCCACCCGCGGGCGCATTGCCGTCGCCCCGCTCGACCCCGAATTCGACGTCGAGTCGCCCCCTCCGGCGACACCGTCGCGTCCCTCCCCACACTACTCGTCGTGCTCGCCGTGCTCGCCGTCCCCGTAGTCGCGCTGCTCACCACACTCGCCGGCGTACCCTTCTCCGGGCTCACGCTCGCGCCCCCCTCGGGACTCACGCTCCCATGCCCCCCACGCCGAATACCCTTCACCAGCCCCGCGTACGCGTACCCACCGAACCCATAATCCGCACTCATGCGCACGCCGCCATACTCGGACGACAAGCTCCCGAGCGGGCTCGTGTGGCTCGACCGGCTACGCTCGCAGTCGCTCACGCTACTGCTGCTCGACTTGCGCGTCGCGCTGCGGCCGCGGCCCTGGCTCACAGAGGAGGAGGTGGACGACTGCGACGAGTCGTGCCTGCCCGGCGGGGGGAGAACAGGCTGCCGGCTGGCGAGCGCGGGGACGCGGCACCGGGGGGCACGGACACGCCCACGCCGCTGGCGCCGTTGGGCGAGGAGGACGGGATGGCCGGCCAGGGCGTGCGGCTGCACGAGCGCGACTTTGACCGCGACTTTGAGCGGGACCGAAGCGGGGACGGGGCCGCGCCCTCGGTCTCGATTTCGAGGACCTCGGCGCCGGTACTCGTGCTCCCCCGCCGTCCCCGCGGCTCCAGAGTAGGCCCAAACTCGACGCCAAGATCCGGGCCGCCGAGGTAGTCATACACACAGTCGGCGGAAAAGTACGCGGAGCGGTGCGTAAAGACCTCGTCCTCCTGCCCGGCATCGGCATCCTCCTCGCAGCTGTCGTCCGTGTCGAAAGCGGAGGAGAGCATGTTCTGCGCGGCAAGATTCACCGCGGCGCCATTACGCGGGAGGAGGTGCTGCACCTCCTCCGGCAGCCCCTCGTCCCGCGTGCCGACCCATTCACCGCCCTCCCACCCATTGCCCACGCCCGTGGTTTTCAAGCGCACGGGCACGATCGGTGTGATCGTCTTGCTCGTGCTTGTTTTGGAGAGTGCCCTGGCAAAAGACGGCCACGCGCCGTTGGGAGAGCGGGAGGAGAGCGAGTCCCGGGACGAGTTGTACCGCGAGCGCGAGAGGCAGACCTCGAGCACGTCGTCGTCCGAGTCGCTCGAGAGGGCGCTCTCGCCCGCCCAGTTCCCGGGATTGGAGTCGTTGCTCTCGTCGTCTCCGGCCCAGCGGAGAGCACTCGTCCGACCATTCCAAGCGGCGCGGGTTGCCGTTGGCGTCGGAATCCCCACTGACGGAATTTGAGGACGAGCCGGAGGTGTTATAGGGAGGGCGGCGAGGAGAGTCGACAGCAATGCATTGCTCGACAAATGTATTGAAGGTGATATGCCGCCTCGGAACACTGTTCTGCCGCGAGGAGGCCAAGGCGCGAGTGGGTACACGGGGCAGGGAGGGCTTGTTCATTTCGTTTCGGGTGGGTTTTCGTTTTGAATCTCGATCGTACTCGGTGAGCTGACTCAATATTTAACAAGTTTGACAGGACTCGACTGGAGTTGACCTGCCAAGCTCCAGAATTCCACTTCAATAGCCATCTTCGACGGCAAGTCGCCATTGAAGCCGATCCAGGTGTTCATTTCATTAAGAAACCCACTAATGCAGCGCAGAGTTTGTTGCTGGATCGGGAGGTGCTGCGCGATGCGGTGGAGACGCTGGCGCAGGTTGAGGCAAGGCTGGGGCACTTGGAAGCTGTGTTTCGAGGAGATGGCGACGGGAAAACTTGTGGCTGCGGGTGGTCGAATGGGATGCACACACCATATCAACACTGGGTATCTCAAGGAATGGGTACATACTTTTTCAACTTATCTTCCACTACACTTGTTTCCTTGCATTCCACTCATTTACAATCATTCATACCTTGTCCTTTCCAGTATGGCCAGAACAAGCCTGGCAGGCTCCTCGACATTTTGGCTTCGCCTGCCCCTTCTATGCAGCGCAAGCCCACCGTCAAAACACTCGCGTGATACAACAGGTGCCGCTGCCGGGCAGACTGCAGGGAGCGATGACCGACCAGCCCTCGGACTCAACTTGGGGCACGACACGGACCCCACTCGGTGCGCGCGCAACCCCCGACGTGTCAGCGAGGGATATGTTACGTGACTTTACCGTGTGTTGAGATGCGTGCGAGGCGAGACGAAGGTGCGTGTTTCCAGCACCACTGACCCGACACGGCGAAGTCCGAGGTGACAAGCAGGCACGAATCACGGCCGAGGTGGCGTGAAATGGGATTGCCCGCAGCACGTTCGCGCGCGCAACTGTGTGAGAAACGTGAGCACAGCGCATCGAGTGGAGCCGGAGTCGGCGTATCGTGTGGAGGCGCACAGCAGCGAACTTTCAGCTCAGCACCTCTGCGCTCGACTCGATCAAGCCCTCCACTGTCCGGTATGGAGCATGCACGGAGCTGGGCTAGATGAGGGCGGGAGGTATATCTGAATATCTCACCAATAAAATCCGGCATGACCAGAAATCCCAAAAGGGTCCATAAAACGTACCTCCATCCCTAACATAGAAAAGCTTGCTTAGTGTAGTAGTTTTGTGTCCCGCTTGAAGGTCACGTGATATAAGCGTAAGGTCAAGCGTTCAAATCCCAGAGAATACAAAATGTAATAGATAGTAATTTCAGTGTAACATCAGTAACGGTAAGGAACTCAGTCAGTAAAAATGTAATAGTAAGTAAACAAGTCAGTAGGAATCCAACGGGCGGGCACCGAGTCAGTACAAGTCTAATAACGGTAACAATGAAATGAAATGTGCAACAGTCAAGGCAAAGAAAAGTAGTGGGGGTGAATCAGATGGCCAAGCAGCGAGTATGACAAGGATAATTTTTTCGTTGTGAGGGAGACCTCTTCTTGGAAGGCCCGATAAGACATGATAAGATCGGCCATCTTATCAGAGCATCTGATCTTATAGGGCTGAGTTGTTTCTGATAAGCATCTAATCGTGCCGGCCGATCTTGCCGCCTTACAAGGCCTTATCCGGCCTTGTCGTTGATTTTAGAAATTTCCGACATTTTCTCGCAGCACACTGTATCGCCATTTCGACCATACTGGGATCGAAACAAGTCGCCGTGAATTCACAGAGATTGATGATGGGGCTCTAGCGGCGTGTCTACAAGGTTCGCGGCTCGAATGCTCTTTGGCATCACGATGGGAGAAACTGCGCCTATGGGGCTTCTACGTGCATGGATGTATTGATGGCCATTCTCGTCTCATCATCTACTTGGCGTGTCGTGCCAATAAACTGCAAGCCACCGTTGCGGAGTTCCTCGCTGCCGTTGCGAAATTCAGCCGGGGGAGAGGGAATTTTGAGACAGAAAACAACGAAGTGGAGCGCCCGCTCATCGCACACTGGGGCGTGCTTCACAGGGCCTATCTCCGCGGGCGGTGAGCCGTTGTTTCGGCAGCCACACATATTCACGAGCTGATGATTTGCCCCAGCTCTCGACACAATGTGCGCATCGAACGCCTGTGGCGGATGTGCGCAAGGACGCCCTCGAAACCTTCCGCCAGATATTCGACTATCTCGAGAAAAATGGGCTCCTCGGCATGGAAAACCCAATTCACAGTACATGTTTGTTTCTGGTGTTCCAGAACCGCATACAGGCCGCCTTTGATCGCGCGCGGGGGAGGCTTGGAACCATCATCGGATGCGAACACAGCACGACAAGACTCCCATCGCCATCTACGAGTTGAGCCGGACAGCCGCTATCACTCGGGGTTACTGGACCGGTGATCCTGGAAATGATGTGCAACTTGTGGCCTCCGATCCTCTCTACGGTTACGATGGCGAGGCATCGCTACCGCTCGCAGAAATTACGCAAAATGAGCCGCTGGGGCGCACGGAGCAGCCAGTGGGAACACATCCATCGTCGCTCCCAGCTCGTTTGGGCCGCCGCTGAACTTTCTTATTTTATCGGCATGTTTGGAATATATCTCAACACTAAAGTGGTGCGGATGTACTAATGTTGTCCCAGCGAGCGTTGGGCTGCCTTTCATTGATATTGAAAGCACTGCCTCAGCCGGTAGCGGGCCGTGCCGCTCGTCGGCCCTACCAGCTTTATTTTTAGATATATCAGTGTTTGCCCGCCTTCCCGCTCATTGCGCATCAATCAGCGCTAGGCGGCATTGATTGAGCGCTTATTAAGTGCTTAACATGCCGTTATTAGGCCCGCGGACACTGCTTACCTTGGTGTCCTCTCGGGAGTCGAGTAGTCGCTCGCTCTCTGTAGTGTCAGCATATTGACTGTTCCAGTTACTCGGTGTCTCCCTCGGTGTTTACTTCGGAGTACCGAGCTTCACTCGTCATTTAACAATTCAGCAAATATTCCACAACGTGGTTCACTGGGGGTCAAATTTTCTATGTGCGTGTTGGGGGGTGCATTGATGTAGCCGGACTATGATTCGACCAGAAAAGGAACACTCATTCCACTTCTGCACAGGGAAGAGGTAAAATATGCGCACAGCCACGAAATTTAGCAAATATTCCACAACATGGTTCGCCGGTGGTCAAATTTTCTATGCGCGTGTTCGGGGGTGCATTCACGTAGCCGGACTATGATTCGACCAGAAAATGAACACTCATTCCACTTCTGCCCCGGGAGGGGATAAAATATGCGCACAGCCAGAAAATTCAAAAAATATTCCACAACATGGTTCGCTGGGGGTTAAATTTTCTGTGCCGGGTTGGAGGGTGCATTCACCTCATGGCGTAAAACGTAGTTCCCCACCTTCAGATTCTTGGGAATGGTCACGTTGGTCGGGAACCCCGAACGTAGCCGAAGATCGCCGCATGTCGACACATGTCGGATAAGGTCGATGCACGTGTGTCTACGTGTGTCTACAGGGGGTGGGAACACAGTGTTTGCTTGATATTCTGTGGCTTTTGACCAGGATACTACTGCTTGAATGATATGCTGGGTTAGGTCAGTTTGCAATGGGAAAGCAAAAAAGTGTATTGCAAATGTAATGAGAAGCATAGTACTCGCCGACAAATTAAGTAATGGCGCGAGTAGGTCTCGATGCTGGGTGCATTAGATCACTCCAAAAAACTTGTGAACCAAAAGTATGGTTAAATAGAAGACATTTGGGTATGTTAACCAACTTCCATCAAAGGCAATTCTCGCAGAGTAGGCGCGTCAACTTCGACTTCTTCCAGTATCTTGCAGAAAGCACTGTTCGGGGATGGATCGTCAATGTGGGAGGATTCAGACAGTGGAAGCCCGAGGTCCTGGGTCGCGCGGAGAAGGGTAATATTCCGGGTCATAACAAAGGAGGTCGGCGCGGCGTCTTGGTGTGTCATCTTCAATTTTGCTCAATTTATGTCTCAAAAAAATGCAGTCGGCTCACCCTGACGTTGTGGAGGAGATCACTGCGCAGCTCGCCGACCTGCGCGGCGCCGGTGCACCGCTGTCTATGGCAACCGTGCGCTGTGTGATCGTCGCAATTATTCGCGACCGCGCACCTGAAGTTTTTGACCATCATTTCAAGGACGGGTCGTATAGTGATTATGCTACTCTGGGTAAATTGGTATATGTAGCAATGAATCTGGTATCCACACGACCCAATTGCATACTCGTAGCCGCATAAAGTGTTGGCGTCGGGGGTTCTCGGTGTTCAGGCGTGCAACCAATTCCAAATAACTTGTGGACTGAAAATATGAGGAAATAGAAGATAGTTCCATGGGTTGACATATTACCATATAAAGCAATTCCGAAGATATAGGGCATTTTTGGCCAGAATTTGGAATCGACTTTTTCTACAGGGACCATGAGAACTTTTGATACTCATAGTCAAAAAGTGCTCCTTGAGTAGTGCAAAATAGCACTTTGAATCATATTAGTACCTTATGATTTGAGCTCACAATCGTGGCTAGAAAATGGGGCTTTTTGGCAATTTTGACCATTTTTTGGCTAAATTTGCTGAAAATGGCCACTTTGTACCGATGTTTCAGGCTCAAATCATGACCTATTAATATGGTTCAAAATGCTATTCTGCACTACTCAATAAGTACTTTTTGACTATGAGTACCAAAATTTCCCACGGTCCTTGTAGAAAAAGTCGATTTCAAATTCTGGCCCGAAATGCCTTATATCTCAGGAATTGCCTTTATAGTAATAAGTTAGCCATTGCGAATATCTTCTATTTCCTCATATTTTCGGTCTACAAGTTATTTGGAGTTGTTTGCAGGCCTGAACACCGAGAACCACCCGACGCCAACACTTTATGCGGCTACGAGTAGTACTGACTCATCATGCCTTGGTAACTAATTAAATTCATTTGACACTGTCCTGAATTTCGTTGCCTTAATCACAAAACAAGCCCCTCTGGAGTAGGTACCAGGGGAACAGTTTAATGTGTTAAGGTAACGGCTGACTGCCCTTGCTCAAGAGTCTCAGATTCATGTAGCCCTGGTCCCTACGTTTCTGTAGGTCCTAGCCTTGCATGAATCCGACTATTGGTTGTTGAGATATTCTTGATTGAACTTGACTCCTTAATTTGGAAGATCGATATTTGATCGGTGTCCCGGTTCCGTCTTTATCCGGTTCGGGATTATTCGGAATTTTCGGACTTTGAACTCGCGAATGAGTCACGTGATACGACGCGTTGCAGATTTGGTACAAAGTGACGTAAACAAATGTCAATCACCTAACAAAAGTACAACTCGTGGAGGACTAACTTTCCCCAGAGTGGATAGTTGATGTTTCTGATATTTACGGGCCCTGTAGTAGGTCTTCATGAGTGACATAGAGGAAACCTTTCATTTATCTGGAAGTTCACATGAGTATTTCCTGAAAAACACGTTTTTAGCCTGTGTTTGCTGCAGCAATCAGACAAAGGAGCCATTGCTACCCTGTAAATTTTTCAGAGGTCGGACCGTGCCTATAGGCACCCAACTAGATATCAAAAACATTTTATTTTAGATGAGTAAAGGGCCCCAGCAACTTTCTCGAAGATTTCCGAAAGTTGTGGCTATGTTGTTTATATATATTCTCTTCCAGCCGCCGTGGAGGTTCATCCCAACTTCTGTTACTATCACGTGTCACCTCACACGGTCCGAATTC
Source organism: Mycena olivaceomarginata (assembly GCA_029378375.1). Taxonomy (NCBI): domain Eukaryota; kingdom Fungi; phylum Basidiomycota; class Agaricomycetes; order Agaricales; family Mycenaceae; genus Mycena; species Mycena olivaceomarginata. The sequence goes on along the minus strand of JARKIC010000951.1, from coordinate 123,394 downwards.
CCGATTGGTCAATTTTCTGTATTCAATTAAAATACTACTACAGAGATTGATGAACCTCGATACCGCGGCTGGGTAGGAGACTGGTGGAATCCCACAATTAAAATTGCCTGCTATCTTGTCTATTCTTCTTAATCACAATCGATCACTAACGATAGAGACCAAGAAGTCGCCCTTTTCTGCCTTCTTCTCGAACATACCTATCCCGTCAGATCACCTTATTCGTGCTATTTAACCTAAACACTGGCGCCTCGAATCCGATGCCCGTGCACGTCATGAGGCACACAGGAAGAAGTGAACGACATGTGAGAGCCTCCTTTCTCCTCGCAGATCGCAAAATGTATTCAAGTCTCGAGCAGGCATCGATGAACCGACCACCAGCAGTTCTCGAAGCCAGCCACTCTCCCCCCATTCACTGATGGAGCGATCACTATACATAGCAAAGACGACTCGTTGTCTAAGGAAGAGCGGCGTCCTTCGAACTTCTGCCCAACTGACAATGAGTCTATGTATGGTGATCGCTCCATCGGCGAATGGGAGGAAGAGCGGTGTCCTTTGAACTTCTGCCCCACTGACAACGAGTCGTCTTTGCTATGTATGGTGATCGCTCCATCGTCGAATGGGAGGAAGAGCGGCGTCCTTCGAACTTCTGAATGAGTCGTCTTTGCTATGTACTCGTTATGGAAAAAAGTGATGGACGCTGGATTTTGAGGACGTGTGTTTGTGATGGAAGGATATTTTGGTGGTTGGAACTGGATATGAGGGAGATCTACTAGGCTGGTGGAAGACTTGTAGCATATTGATGCTATCAAAAAACATTGATTTCCCATCAAAACAGGGCCAAAGTGAAAAATGGCCAGGCTTCATAGCTCATGAACAGATGCAGATTTCAAGATGGTTTAACTTGTGGATTCATTTGCATCAACGAGCACTACAATCTGGCCTTTTCACATTTTCCATAAGAAATTCCTGGAGTCAGTTGGAAAATACCATTTTGCGATTTGAGCGGTTATTAATGGGAAATCAGTAGAAATTGATCCCATCAATATGGTAGAAATGTTCCACCAGTCCGTACATCCGCCCTACATTTGGTTTTGTGTCAAAACAATGCTCCATTATGGAGATATGGCCCCAACACCTAGCATCCATCACTTTTTTCCATAACGAGTATGGTGATCGCTCCGGTATCAACTTCCACGGGTGCGGGCTCATCACCCAGAAACTCGGGAACAGCATACATGCGTGTGGGGTATTTTCCCAGAACTCTCTCCAACTGTCATAGACAATATTTATTGCCTCAAGCCACGGAAATCATCTTTTGCTTGTGTCAAATACTATGCTGGACCGTCTTGCCTGATTATTGGCCTCAAACCCAGTCAAAAAAAAGGAGACTCATAAAATCGCTGATTTTTGAGCGATGGAGAGGGCCTACGACCTCTCAGGGGAGATGAACCAGCGGGGCTCGCAGCGGGAGGGTGGAAGCAGGAAGTAAACCCAATGTGATAGCCGAGAATAGGGAGTTTGTGCAAAAGACGCATGAGCCGCATGCGGCTTTTGTGCATTGTGCAAAGCCGCGTGATAAAATGAAGAATTTGTGAGTGGATTGATGTTGATTTTGATGAGATATGGTAATTTAGGTGCCTATCCAGTACGTTGAACCATTTACCAAACGTAATATGCATCATTTTTGATGTCATTATTTGGCTTCTCCACAGCCGCTGCGCGGCTATGGCCGTGATGCTGCCTAAAAAGGCCATTCTCCACACTTCTTTTCCCACATGATGCCGGATTCAATGCCGACAGCTTTCATAGCACTGATATACAAGTTTTAAATCCATAATTGATAGGGAGACGAAAGCCGCACGGTGCCGCATGCGGCTTTGCACAATGCACAAAAGCCGCATGCGGCTCGTGCGGCTTTTGCACAACTTCTCTAATGACACGAGAACCTAACAATACCAACTACGCGCTGCCAACCACGCCACAGCGAGGAGATTGTTCTGATCGGGATTTACACAAATTACAGAAATCACCCCAGTAACCCTGTCTATTTTCCGGATATCGAACACTTTTCGCAATGCTTGAAATGCCCGAGTGAGCAGCGGAATCAACAAACCTGTTTAAATTTGCGATCTGGCTGAATTGGGGAAAACCCACCGTGGGCCAAATACTCCTGGGCCCCCGGGAGTATAAGATGGACCTCCGCTCCCTCACGGGTGTTTCTAGGCAAATCAGATCAGCAATAATCAATATTTTTCCTAAGTTCGTCAAATTCTTATTGAGGCTGAGTCATCTTTCGGTTTTGCACTGCCAAGAAAAAAAATCATAGGTGATATCATTTTTTCTTATTAGAGAAGTTGTGCAAAAGCCGCACGAGCCGCATGCGGCACCGTGCGGCTTTCGTCTCCCTATCAATTATGGATTTAAAACTTGTATATCAGTGCTATGAAAGCTGTCGGCATTGAATCCGGCATCATGTGGGAAAAGAAGTGTGGAGAATGGCCTTTTTAGGCAGCATCACGGCCATAGCCGCGCAGCGGCTGTGGAGAAGCCAAATAATGACGTCAAAAATGATGCATATTACGTTTGGTAAATGGTTCAACGTACTGGATAGGCACCTAAATTACCATATCTCATCAAAATCAACATCAATCCACTCACAAATTCTTCATTTTATCACGCGGCTTTGCACAATGCACAAAAGCCGCATGCGGCTTATGCGGCTTTTGCACAAACTCCCTATTTTTGGATCCCCTTGTGCCGAACGGTGTGCCGCTTGTGAGTGGGCTGGGGTTTATCAGCTGGGAAAATGTGTGTCTGGGGATCCTAAGCTCTGTACATAGAGTGTCCATAGAGTATCTCCATCGGTGTTTCAACACATTCTCATTTGAAATGTTCTAAAATTGAGCTATTAAAGTTGAACCGGTGGGGCGGACATTGTTGGACCGTCGAAAATGAATTAAATTGGGTTGGAATGACTTATAGCTCAAATGATATAGTTATTCTGTTAATTCTGATTTGAGCCTCCAAATGGTCAGATTTATGGGTTTTAATTGGGAAGCACCTTGATGGACAGCCAAAACCTATGGGGTCTTACAGATTATGGGTTATAGAAGTTATGGGTTAAGACAGCTTCGACTGTACATATTCAGATCCTGCTCGGAGGTAATATTGACCTCTCCAGTGGCCAATCAGAACTACTAGATTCACACAAGATGTTCTTCAATCATATTGAACCTACGGTGTTCCGAGACACCATTTTGACAACCAAGGACTGTGCGCATTTTGATTCACATGCTTTCACGAAAGGACCATTTAAATCATTATCAGGGACTGAGTTCCTCCCTAAATTTTGCCAGGCCCGTGTTGAGGATACAGGCGATACACATCTTCTCAATACCTGCGGAGGCATCCCAGCAATGGCTCGAGTGATGACTCCAGCTGAGCATACCATTTTCGAGGTTTGTAGAAATTCCCACTCACTTGAATGTTGAAGGTTATGTGAAAAATTGGGTTAATGGTGGAGACGGTAATCAGAGGGTTGGGTACGCGGCAGATAATGATATTGAGGTCATGAATGTCATCGGTCTTGAGAATGATTCCGAGTGAGTTCATCATTATCTTTGGCTGGCATATTCACTCCTGTATCTCAGCATTTGGGAATTTCAGAATAATGTTTCTTGTTCAATGATTCAGCCCGGAAATCTCGTTGAGATTATTGTCTCATTTCGTGTTACAACCTTTTGCCAAAGGTGTCAAAAGGTACAATGCCATCTTCACCGAGCGCTCAAAATTAGCAGTGAAGCCACTTCAGTACGTTCATATTTTATATATTGAAAAAAATCTCAATACTAGTAAAGCCTTCGTCGTATTGATGAAGAAGCTGCAGCTGTTCATAGCTCAGAAGGCCGTAGGAGTGGTCGGCGGCTTGGAAAGCGATCGCTCCCTGCACCTTTGCTCGCAGAACTCGGCCACGTATGGATGTTGACCAGCTTAGCAGTGATGTGCAGAACCTTGGGGTAAACAGTTGCTAGGGTTAGAAATTCATTATGCAATAGATAAGAGTCAGAGCTTTGATCATTCAAATAATGTGGCTTCGACAGATTGCAAACGGTTTAAATTAATTCAGAATTTTCGTGTGTGACGAAGCTCCGATATGGGGAACTTTTGAAAGATTGAGAGAAGAGGTAGGCATGAGTACTGCTTTCACCAAAAAAAACTGATGGCAAAAGTGCCAGCCCTGATCGAGATCCATGGGCAACATTTGGCAGCATGGTTAAAATTTGGAATTAATTTAGAATTTTCATGTGTGAGGATAATCCAATATAGGGAACTTTTGTAAGCTCAGGAGAAAAGGTATCCATGATCACTGCTTGTATGAAAAAAACCAATGGCAAAATTGCCTCCGCTGACCGAGATCCATGTGCAACAATTTGGCAGCATGGTTTAAATTTGGAATTAATTCAGAATTTCCGTGTGTGACGATGATCCAATATGGGGAGCTTTTGTAAGCTCGAGGGAAGAGTTAGATAGGAGTATCACTTGTATCAAAAAAACCAATGGCAAAAGTGCCCGCCCTGACCGAGATCCATGGGTGACAATTTGGCGGCATGGCTTAAATTTGGAATGAATTCCGAATTTTCCTGTGTGATGATGATCCAATATGGGGAGCTTTTTTAAACTCGAGGGAAGAGGTAGACAGGAGTACTGCTTTCACCGAAAAAACTGGTGGCAAAAGTGCCAGCCCTGACCGAGATCCATGTGCAACGATTTGGTGGCACCGTTCAAATTTGGAAATGATTCAGAATTTTTGTGTGTGACAATAATTTGATATGGGGAACTTTTGTAAGCTCGAGGGAAGAGGTAGGCAGGACTGGACTTCAGGTATTACCTCGGCGTCGAGCACTGCTTGGGTGTCGGCATTAATGTTGCCATGACTCCAAAAGTCGAGTCACGACTTGAAAAGTCGACTTCGCAGTGTATTCCACTCGACTCGACTTGACTTGATCCCATCAAGTCGACTCGAAGTCGACTCGGGTCAACTTGAGTCGATGAAGTCGAAGTTTTTTTAGGTATTTTTGCGTGCAGCCACGAGTCACAGTAGAAAATGACCAGAAGGACAGGTAACATTCAATTCCAATAGCCAGACACATACACAATTTACAAGTACAATTTCAATCTTCTCCCACTGCTACTTTTCTCGCTTTGCTACATGTCAATGTCCTCCGGCATCTAAATATCATCAGCCATGCCAAAGAGCTCTTTGATTGCCTGAATCGCTGAGCTGCGGTCATTCTCATCGGCTGCAGCGAGTTGTCGGAGCCAATCTTCATCCTCAGGTAGGATCGGAGGCGACTGCCATTCAGCCATCAAGTTCAATCAAGATTTCTTGTAATTGAACTTCAGCATCTGTAGCGCTTCCATCAGAAGGGGACTCGTCTGGTTTTGCTGTTTTGTGTCTGTCTCTGCTGATGAAGAAAAAAACACGTTCAGATGGCACGGATATAGCCTGGATTGGTGCATAATCGGTGAAAAGGCAATAGATTGTTGGCCACGTTGTTTTTTCCGTGATTCTAATGAGTACTGAGCAATGAAAGCAATAATCATGATCACAAGTCAAATAAATCCCTTACAATCCAATAACCAATCATATCAGTTATTTGCGGTGGAGGGATCAGACTCTGGATGTAGCTATCCATCTCTTGTTCCCCCATCCAAGTATAGCCGGGGCCTGAAGCAATTCCAGAGGAGAACTCGAGAGCCTGCCGAACATTGCGGTATCTGTCTGCTGCTTTGGCAAGCATTGCAGGAACTGCCTGTCCCCAAGATTGGGATGAGTTACGGGAACCCTGAGAGCCCGGGCTGCTGCATAACTTTGCCTCCTGCATCACGACAGCGTGCCCAATGCTCTTCATAGAATTTTAACAGACTTACATTATGTCAATGAATGCTCTGAATTTTTCTTCGGCTATTTTTACCTTTACAGCCATTTGCAGAACATAAGGCGCAGGCTTTTTTTTTTTCTATTTTGCGATATTTTACTTAGAACACTCGCTATGAGCTCGATTCTGGCTAGAATCTCTCAGGAGTAGGTATATTCGACTCGCACTGCAGATCTGCAGGGGATGGTCCTTTACAAATTTTGATGGGATCAAAAAATAAACTTTTTCCCATTTTGATCATGTTTCCGCATAGGACAGCTATAACTTTGATTCTTGATACTCGATTAACCTAATTTTTTGACGCAGTGTCTTTCCACATGTTCTCAAGGGGATGGAATACTCCGATAGGGAATCTGACTAAAATTGATTCCCCATTTTCGGGGGCATAATTTTGCTGTCCCAATGTGAAGCACTCTATATGCACTAACAAACTGCACTTAGGACCTTGTGCGCGACAACGGGGGCAACCGCGCCAAAGCAATTTATGCGTCGGTTTTTATTGATATACATTTGGATTGCGCCAGTATGATAGTGAGCAGATATGCGACGTTAGCCAGGATGCAAATGTGAGTGATTATTTTATCGTACTTTCATTTTACTCAATGATCCTGCCTCCCAGGGAACATGGTATCTCGTCAAATTTTCCGGATTCCCGGCAAAAGAATGGGTTTCGGCCCTGGACTTGAGGTATTGGGAATCAACAAGTGCAGGAATCTGTTCAAGCGGCTGATCATTTCTTCATTTTGCAGCACGGACTGCAAGTCGCTCCTCAGAGACTTTTATTCCTCACGTCCTCGCGAGGGTGAGGATGAGGAGTCCGACTATGACTCCGACTCCCAACCAAAACGGAAGAAGCGTAAGGTCACTAGGGCTTCTGCCAAAGCGCCAAAGGGGCTAGCAAAGCAGGTACCAATTTCGGGCGTGACTCTGGAGCACGTTGAGCATATGGAGGCACTTGTGAATCCGGACAGGCTTCAGCTCGAAGCGGGGCAGGTCAAGGCAGAGAGACCCACTAGCGGTCGCGCTTCCAAGCTGTTTTTCAGTGCGCTCCTATCTCCCAGCAATCGATTGGTGGATAATTTCTGCAGGAACCACAGGTTTGGTGAGAAAACAGCTATATTTGGCAGGGATAAGCAGGCTCTTGACCGATTTAAGCTTTTCGCTTCAAACCTCAATGGCGAGCCAGAATATCCCGGCCAGGGCTTAAATTGGTGTGGTGAAGTGTGTGAGAGCGAGAATATCACCGTTTTGATCTGACCCGTGACGGCTGCACAGCCATGCCCGATATGGAGAGTTCCAGGAGCTCTGGTTTAACAATCAGAGCAGTACGGGTGATTTCAAACAGACAGAACTGCTTAGAACAGTGCTGGGCATCATCTGCCAATTCGCAGCATTTGATTCGCTCTCCATACCAAGTCACGCTTTTCTGGGCATGAGAGAACGGCTATATTTGGCAGGGATAAGCAGGCTCTTGAGCAGGCGATGGAATTGCCTCATTGGGGTGCTGCGAGAACAAAGTCCCTGTTCATGTTCACATGCTTCACAAAGACCTTCATCTTGTTCACTCCTTGATTGTTGCCCATTTTTGACGGATATACCAGAGTGGGACAAGTTTATGCTACCAAGAATCCAGAAGATTGTTCTGCGGCGGACAAACATTACTATCGGTATTGTATTTCTCCATCAGAGGTTACATGAGGCAATGTACGACCTTGTTCAGACAATGAGTTCTGTTTCCGTTACATCGAAATAGCAATTGATGAACAGACTTGTGTCAACGGAGCGGGGCCATTGTTTGGGCTCAGTGGTCCTGTCCCCAACTGTTATAAAGCCCATCCAGTAGCCCCTATTGCACCACAAGCAGCCCAATTTAAAGAATGGAATCAGTCACTCCTGCGCCTACACTCGAGCAAGTCCAAGCTGTTCACAGTAAAGCAGCAGAAGTGATTTAAAAGCTGAATCTTGTGGAGGCAAACATTGTTATATCGGAAAAAGATCATTGTGCTCTGCTGGACTACTACAACGAGTAAGGGACCACTCTGGTCCTGACATTTTCCTTACTCATGCATGTTCTGCAGATTGGAGCAGCAGTGTCACGCACTTCTTAGTCAAGGCGTGAGTCAACAGTAAGAACTGAAGATCCAGGACAATGCTACTCCACTTATATACCTATGGGAACAAAGGGACAATGCCGGCAATTCTTTTTTGCCAGTATCTCTATCTTTATAAAATTACGCCTGTCTGAAGCCTTAAAGCGCTCGGGGGACCGCTCTCCGGTCCCCCTCCCCCTTACAGAAATTCAAAAATGTAAAAATCCTGGATTTACAGGCGTTTTCAAGACAAAACAGATAAGAAAATATGGAGAGACATAATTTTCATGCAGAGATCTCGAATCACTGCAAAATATTCTATGGTGCAAGCAGGTGTCCCCAAATCCCAACACCAAAGTAAATTCAAAAGTACTTTTTGAGATCTTCCTTTAGATCTGGCGAGCAAGGTCGTTGCTGATGCAGTCGGCATTTTCTAGTCCTTAGATAGGTACGCCGAAATGGGTGTAATAGTTTTAAATTTTGCTATGTGCACATCACCAGCTGCCACCAAAATTCAGGGGTTCAATTGGCCGGAGAAAAATATTGGTATGCCCGCTTTTGTAAAATTTTCACCCGCATGTGGCCAAATCCACCCAGAACTATTTTCTCAGCTCACTCAGTCTTGATTTAAATTGAAATCTTTCTAGGAGATCACACTTTGTTAGAGGGACAGTAAAACTGAGGCCACAAAATTTCAAATGAAATAGCGAGTAAATTCAAGTCATTGGCGCCCGTTAAAATGCCTCTGAAAGTTTAACGCTGACATTCCAAACCAGCGCCAATAATTTAGGTTTGTGCCCAGCTATAAAAGTGTACACAATATGCCAATCACCAGCCCCGGCAAACCGGTGCTTGAATGAGTGTTTAAGTGGAGTTTGGCACTGTGTACACTTTTATAGGCGCGCGTGGCGCCTTTGTTTCGTTGCGTGGGAGTTATCTGTCAATGTTAGAGCCGAGGCAGTGTCTGCCAAAGTTTGTTGGATTGGTGAAGAGGGAGATTCTGCCTGGAAAAATATTATTAAAAATTATTAAAAACATGAACTGAACTGAACTGAACTAAGAATTGAGCACCCTTATTCCCAAGGACCAATTTCCAAAGAGCTGTGTCGAGTTATTGCCACCCATTCCCAGGGACTTCCATTCTTATCATGAGGTGTTAACACCACCGCCACCGCAGTCTCACGGTGGTATATATTGGAAGCTTCCATTTCCAAGGACCCTTCTGAAAGAACTGTCGCGTTAACACCACTGCCGCCGCAGTCTCACGGCAGTAGATATTTTGGAAGCTTCCATTCCCAGGGACTTCCATTCTTATCATGAGGCGTTAACACCACCGCCGCCGCAGTCTCACAGTGGTAGATATTTTGGAAGCTTCCATTCCCAAGGAGGGCAGCGAAGTTGGTGCACGCGGATTGCTGACTCGGAAGGCGAGATCAAGTGGGCGACAAAAGCCACCAAAGGACCAGAAGGAAGAGACGAGATCGCGATGGGAGAAGAAGGGCCTCCCCAGGTCAAAAGGGTAGTAAGGTGAAAAAAAAACTTTTGCTTTTTGGCTGAACTATGGATGCTATGAGCCCTATGGCTATGGCTACTATGACTACTATGATAGACAACATGAGAACTATGGGGGTCTATGGGTGTCTATAGACTTGACCATGAAAAAAAACCAAAAATTTTGCTCCTCCGAGATTTGAAAGGGACGATAACATGTGTAAACACAAGTACTCGTAACCGCGGGCCTTATTTCAACCCTACGAATGCGAAAGCTATCCGACGCGACTACCACGACGAGGATCATAACCTCATTTCGCCGGATGAAATCTACGACAAGTTGACAGAGGGGACCCTCTTCACTGCAAGGATCTCGCTGGAAACTTTCATTATGAAGGAGAAGATCAATCCGAATCTACTCGACAATCCGAGAAGACTTCGTTCTCCCCAGAGCAAAACTTCAAACATGAGACAGTCCCTGGCCTACAAAATAATCAGACAACGTAAAATGAAGTCAGCAAAGTATAAAGAGCCCTCAAGAGGAAGATGACTGTACGAAACATGAGTCTGACTCAAGGCGCCGCCAGCGACTTCAATAAGGAGTCCACGTCGGCGAAAGCAATCTGGAGATCAACGAGACATGAGCAGCCAATCAGAGTGTTGGTCTATGAATTTAGTGAGCAGTTTAGTTGCCTACGGTTTTCTAAGTATAAGAAAGAAAAGAAAATAATAATAATTTAAGTTGAGTCCAAAATGAGATATATTAAGTTGGTTTCGGAGGCATTTTACTTTTGCCTTGCTTTCCTTGGCTCTTTTGTTCTTCTCTTTCTTTTTGTTGTGCTCGGTTTTGAATGACTGGTCACACCTCCATCCTCTTTCTGCTATTGGCTCCATCTAACCTACCACAAGTCTCCAATTGATTTGTGGTGGATCCACATCAAGTTCATTTACATGCTCCTAAAATAAATTCACGACTGCTCAAGCAGTAGGAGTTTCAGGGATTTTTTGGTGGTTCCTTGTAGAATTTATTTGGGTAGTCCCAGAAACAAGCTTTGGCCTGATTCTAGCTCCAGAAAAATGGTGAAGTTGTCATTCTTCAATGAACTCAGTTGATGCTTGTTTGCAACTCCGAAAATAAATTCACCACTACCCAAGCTGTTGGAGTTTCAATGGTTTTTTGGTGGACCCTGGTAGAGCCCATTCAGATGCTCGCATAAAGGAGCAATGGCTTGATTCTAGCAACAGAAAAGCCTGAAATTCGTCATTCCTAAATTAAATCAACGCACTTCATATTTGATTAGTGTTCCAGAGCAGAAATGCTTGTGTGTACCCATTCAACTTGACTGACGATCCCCTCAAACTCAAATAAGTTATGAACTTAAGCTCCAGCTACAAATGAACATAAGTACGAGGTGTGCCGCGCCCCGCGACGGCCTTTACTCCCAAGTGAAGTACATGGCTGCGACCATTTTTGACCGGTACTCGTGAGTTTGACGAAACCCGCAGGTACTACATGGATCCGAGTTCAATGTTTTTGCACACAGGTACCCGCGGTCACGCCTTAGGTCGTGGAAACGTTAGCCAAGATCCAGATCACGAGCACCTCTCGTTGACCTCTTGGCTGGGTGACGCAGCAAGATCAATCTCCTATCAGCTATCCCTGCCGAAATTTTGCCGAGTCCTGTTGCCGCTTTATGCCGTCAATGAAGCCGATTAAAATTGATATTGGGATTACCATCCCAAATTATTGGGACCAGTCTGTCTTAAACATCGAAGTGGGTATCCAAGGAACCCTACTATACTGTAGTAGTAAAAGTAGAAAAACACTGCAAGTTATTTGAGAAGGATTGGATCAAAATTGAGGGAGAAAAAAAAAAAGTGCAATAAAGGTTACTCGATCGCAAGTGTGTTGGAGTAACCCCTTTGCCGCTTTTTTGTTTTCCCTCGCTCAATTTTGCTCCGATTGACCCAAATTAAATTGCCAGCTACTCCTAGCTCTTGTTACTCAACACAGAGCTGGTTACGAGTCTACTTAACAGAATACAAGGTTCAACGCAGTCGGTTAATTTGGATTCCTGACTCTAGCTTTGCCGCCTGAGCGGGTCCCAATATTTCCGCTTTGTCCCGTCGAAACAGTATAACCATCAAGTCTGCTGCTGCCAGTGACGCTCGTCGGAACTGGCCCTCGCCTCCCCCACGCTGACATTTCCTTATAAGGCATGTCTAATCTAATCCGGGCTGATGGCCATCTGAAACGATCTGGGGCAAGCATGCCGACACACCGAATGGGTGGTTTGCAATTGGCTTGGTAGTCTAGAGGTTATGACGTCTGGATTTGATATGTCAATGTGTGTTCGATCCTCGCTGTTGTCTTTTTGTGTTCATTTTTCTTGATGCCACACAACACCTGCCTCCCGCTTTCGAGGAGTTAGGGCAAGCGCAGCGCGCCCTAAGTCCGGGTATTATCTTTGACATCCCGCCTCGCTGGTTAGGGGTTTGGGTTAGGTGGTTAGGGGTTAGGTTAGTGGTTAGGGGGTTAGTGTGGCTAGGAGGTTAGGGTAAGTATCTGTTGGTGTTTAAGGGAGTCGTTATTTGTCAGAAGATATGCAAAAAAAAACACTTCTTGACGCTCTGACCACGAAGTTAACGTACACGTGATGTGAAAGTCACGTGAAATGTCAGAGTGGGGGAGGCGAAGGGGATTTGCTCGTCGGCCATCACATCAAGTGAACTAATTTCTTGGCTGGCGCCGCTTGCGTTCGAACCATGCCTGTGAGCCGAATCCATCTCACGGCAAGGGAGGTCTTCCGGGGCCGGATCCACCGGGGCAAAAGACTGTGTCGTATCTGTGGGCATGGGCGACGATGCGGGGGAGAGAGATTGGCTGTATGCTGGGGGGTTTAGTCTTCTGCGCTCGATGACCTCAAAGACACTGTGGTTTAAGGTTCCTGATGATGGGACCTGGGTTCCTTGACAGGTACTGGAAGGAAGGTTCGACCCTGAGACATCCGACGTGGAGCGGCCCTGGATCTGCGGTCGGCCGTACAAATTTGTGCCACTCTCGATGACCTCTTGATGATTGCGTTTCCGAATGAACCAACATATGATTAAGCCACCGAAAACGAGGACCACTACACCCCCGACAGCGGCACCAATAATAGTTGCCCTGTTACTTTTCTCACCGACAGTAGAAGAAAGCGTTTCCTGTACCAAATCCGGCTTATCTGCGCAAGAGTCGGAGTTAAGAGTCCAAGACGCATTCCATTGAGACCGCAGGAGGACAGACTTTGTTGAACAAGCAACTGAGCCTGGGCTGTGTCAAACCGTCCATTGTTCCATGTTAGTGCTGCGGAGTGTGGGCAAACACTGCGACCATTTTGATTCGCTGACTTACGATTAGTCCCGGCCCAAAAGGGTATTTTCGTATCAGCTGGCAAAGGAACCCTCAGGGGAAAGTATCTGGGTCATGAAAGTCTGTCAGTTGATCCTCCAAGTGATGACAGGAGCAGAATATGTACGCGTCTGTTAAGAAACTGCTACAGTTCTGATCATATGCTGCCCAACTATATATTCAAATTAGCTGGCAGTAGTAAATCAGAGTCAAATAACCTACTTCTGTACTGCGGATTCGAATCCTTGACATGCGGTACAGGCACTGATGAGATTATACGCTGCCCAAGAGCTTTGAAACGGGTGTTAGTTAAAGACGAAGTTCCTTAGTCAAATCACCTCGCCATGTGCAGAGATTGGCTGTGGTGGAATTTGGGTTTGTGTATGACTCATCCTGTTGAAGTTGCGGCACATCCCAATCTGACCAGCGTGATGAATCGAAATCGGCCTAGCACCAAACGACATCCTTACCACCGGTAAAACAAGATCCCCACACGAAGGCCGTAAGAAGGCAAGGGGAAAACCCGACGGAGTTCGACGCCCAATTGTAGTCAGTACCGCATTGGGCCTGAGTCTGTTCTGAGCGGCTGTTCAAAGAGCGCGCAATAGCTGTGGAGGCCTCATGGAAACAAATTCGAGCCATCCACGATAGGATACGCATGGTGAGTTGCGAATCTTGATGGTGGGGTCAAGGGTGATCTTTGCTTCCCTCCTGGGGCAATATAACCCAGACACGGGCCAGTCGCTGGCCGAGGGGGGTTGTGTTTCTCATATATTACGAGCTGCAAGAGTTTCGCTGGCCGCGCGAGGGCACGGGACTCTTATGACGGCGCGGGGCATACTGTGTAGGGGTCTGCAGTGGGCGCCTCCCATTCAAAAATCGTGATGTCGGATTGCGACGTGGCACTCGCTGGGAGAGAACGTCGAGGAGCTTGAGGCGCACGTGTCGGAGAAAGCGTGCCCCACTGCAGAGCGGATGGGTCAGAAACCATAGAACCCCAATACTGCTACTTGTAGTGTACAGCCGCATAGCTCGAAAAGGCTTTCGATGTCGTGGGTGACGGCCGTCATTCAGGTGCGTGCACCGACGTGCACGACTTCTTCCGGTCCCCAAACCGGGCGCACTCGTTCAAGAACTCTTAAAAAAGGAGAACACAGTATATTGCGAGTCGCTGACGCAGGTGTTTACAGCAGTTTGCAAAGTTAATGACAGTTGCCGGATTTAGTAAATAAGATCAAACTGCCGACTTCCTCTTTTCTTGCGCTCATTGTGAGCTCAATCCTTGGCCGTTCTCCTTGAAAATAGGTGCGTTCGAAAGCGTTTCCACCGTGCTTTTTAACTGATGTGGTCTGTACGCCTATTTGCATTTTTTTTCGCGTCGATTTAGCTCGGAGTAGGCGCGCTCAAACGGAACTCTCGGCCGCTTCTTTAGTCTACAGTTTTACCCGCCAAAACCTTGCCTTCACAGACCTTTCTCTGTGCCTGTAGTCCGCATTCTCCGGCTCTTTTCTTGCTTTACCGGGTGCGTTTGGAAGGAGATGGTGTCTCCAACTGACTATAGCTCTCTGTATCCAGCGCCTGGCCAGCATGGGCAATCGCTCCATTAGTCGTGATGTCAAGATCGCCGCTATCAACTTGTACGAACAAGGACATCTGGCTCTACAACAAATCCTAGCCTGTGTGGGCTTCTCGGAAAGCACTTTCTATCGTGTTCTACGTCTTTGGCGCACGACCGGCGACGTCATTCGTCCGCGGAAGCGTCCCGGCCGCCACCGCATTCTTCATCATGACGATCTCCAGTACCTCTTGCGTTTGGTCCGTCACCATCCAGCCTATTTCCTCGACGAACTCCTAGACCTCGTAAAACATAATCGGTTTCTGTCCATTTCACTACTATTCGCCGAGAACTCGAGCGGGCGGGAATGTCCTACACTATCCTTAAAGAAATTGCGATGGAACGCAACGAGCCTTGCCGCGTGGACTTTGTTCGAGAAGCAGCACAGTATCCGGCTCACTACCTTGGATTTCTTGACGAAACATCCAAGAACGACAAATCTCCTGGTCGTCGTTATGGAAGGGGGAAGAAGGGCAAGCGGGCAGTTAAAAGGCCACGGGTCTGCTGACCGGATGCTGTCTGTGAACCACTTTGTATGCTCTCCTTTTTCTCCATCATAAGTCCCATTGAGTGTTGGATTAGACTCAGGATAATTTATTAGCTCAGCTAGGTCCCCTTTCGGAACGTGCCGAGTTTGCAGCAGTTTTTTATCATGCATTCTTAACTTCTTGCACCATAATTAGAACCAAAAGGCATGAATAGAATTATTTGGTCTGATTCAAACCGATATAACTGATGATACATAAACGCTCGGATACGTAAAAAGGCGATGGACCGATAAGGGCCTGATCGTGTGCACTAGAATCACGTTAGAATTGCCTTAGATTCTAAGAATAGAATCGGCGGGGTAAGATCCGAGCGGAGGCCCCCGATCACCCGTGCTGGGCTATGTATATAAGTATGGTATAATAGAATGTACCGGCGCGGCATTTCATGCGGGATCGCGGCGCGAATGTCGCCCGAGTACCATTGCAGCATTGATCAATGATGGGGATTGCGATCCGATTTGCGGCATCGGCATCCTCCGGCAATCATCCGGCTGCTGGGGCTGATCCGATAGAATGGCCCATTCTATAATTGGATTCTAATGCAATTCCAGTGGGATGGGGGCCGATGCAAACCCTCCAGGCCCGCTAGAATACCTCCTCGTAACTAGCAGAATGAGTGAATGAATGATCAAGATACAACCAATTTTGGTGCTTGCGGCGGGACGGGCCACACATATTCCACTCAGATGATGATGAAATGGGGCGGGACCTAGTCCACACCGTCAACCGGGTGCCGTTGCAGTGAGCTCTTCCGCCGCGGGCACGGAAATTGGTTGTGTCTTGATCATTCATTCACTCATTCTGCTAATTACGAGGAGGTATTCAAGCAGAGCTTGCCTCAGCCCGCATCCCACTAGCAATTATAGAATGGGCTACATTCTATCGGATCAGGCCCGGCAGCGGGATGACTGCCGGAGGATGCCAATGCCGCAAGTCGGATCGCAAACCCCATCATCGATCAATGCTGCGATGGTACTCGGGCGACATTCGCGCCGCGATCCCGCATGAAATGCCGCGCCGGTACACTCTATTATTCCATACTTATATAGCCCAGCACGGGTGATCGGGGGCCTCCGCTCGGATCTTACTTGGCCGATTCTATTCTTAGAATCTAACGCAATTCTAACACGAATCTAGTGCACACGATCAGGCCCTAAATTCACATGAGAGGGCCTCAATGAATTAGAGCGCCTGGAATAGATTTAACACAATGAACCGTGTATGGCTGACACCATTACCGAACACTTCGGAACACCACCTGGGAATAAACCCGCTTGACGCCCGCCAGGTTGCGTGACAAGTGTACAACACCGGGTCCTCTGAAGGTTTCGCTTTTGGGGTACCCTCGCCCTCCTTTGGGATCTACGGGACGGCTTTGACTTCGCATCGAGCCCCAAATTCCTGGCTGACTTCGAGTCGGCAGTAGCTCCTGACTCCGCGTCGGATGCCTTCGTAGCTCGAGACATCGAGCGTGTGACTCTGTCGCTCGACAGAGCCTTG
The DNA here is from genome assembly GCA_029378375.1 of Mycena olivaceomarginata. Taxonomy (NCBI): domain Eukaryota; kingdom Fungi; phylum Basidiomycota; class Agaricomycetes; order Agaricales; family Mycenaceae; genus Mycena; species Mycena olivaceomarginata. The sequence goes on along the minus strand of JARKIC010000951.1, from coordinate 106,820 downwards.
CTTCCATGCCAGCAAACACAGGTATGGATATGGATTGTATATCCAAGTCGTCATTAATTACCACATCATGGTATGTGTATTCGGAGCACGCACGAACCGTACCTGGCGCTTCGTTCGAATAGATGCGAGAGTTTTAGACGAGGAGAATGAGTGAGGGACCGCAACACACCGCACTAGTCTTGGCTGCCTGATTGATCTTCCGACTTGCGCACTTCGGCGGCCTCCATCTCTTCGACAACATGGAATATCAGATCTGCAGGTTGACCCACCACAGGGTCTTCCGAGACCTGCTTATTTTTGCATTCACACTTCTGTGTGTAGTGATGTTGCGGGCCCGGCCTGGCCTGAAGCCCCGGGCTTGGGCCCGGCCTGAGCAGGCTCGGGCTTGAGATTCCCCAGGCCCAAGCCCAAGCCCTTGAGCAGGGCTTCAGGCCCGGGGCCTTGCGCTTGGGCCCGGGCTTAACATAGGGAAGTTCTCGTTTCAACAATGTTCTGACAAACAAGAGGACAGTACAAAGGAAAGCTACATTTCAAAATAAAAGAGAATGACATTAAGATCCACCGGTAATGGGTAACTCATAATTATTAGGATCATTGTCAACAAAAATATCCCAACTCCCACCGTTCTCGGCCGGCTGTCCATCGTCCTCGGCATGGACTTCTGTTTCAACCTCCTGGTGTTCGTCATTATCCACCAGAGCCTCTGGTACGCGGAACAACAAGTCACGACGTATAAGGCACTTCAGGAACTGTAGGGCCTCAACAATATCACCTTTCAACCGATTACGATGTTTACTAATAGTATTTCCGGCAGAGGAGAAGGCGCGCTCTGAGGGCACCGAGGACGCCATGATGGCAAGGTATTCGCGGGCCAGAGATCCCCAGACAGGATAGCGATCGTAATTGAGCTGTAAATAATGACTGTTAGATTGATAGGTTGGATGTGCAATTCATGCTTACCCCGCACCACTCAATTGTGGACATTCCCTCTGGGACAGATTCTCGCGCCACCATATAGCCTTTGTATTCGTCAAGCCAGGGTCGCAAGGGGTCGATGTGCGTGGCCGCAAGATCAGACATGGTTTCGTCCTCGTCCAGAGGTGTAACAGCGCGTCTCCGCTTCGTGTTTTTAATTGCCCGGGAAGCGCGGGGGAAATCGAGCTCGAGATTGACCTGCTCCCGACCTCGGTTCTTACGAAGCTGTACAACTTCGTTCTGCGTCCGCTGCGCGCGCAGTTGAACCATGCAAAGACATCCGGGCAATAACTCTCTACAGATCCCGACAAGTGGCCAAAAACAGCGAAAAATGCCCAAAACAGCGAAAAAAAAATGGCCAAAATGGCCACTTTGCGAGCTCTGTAGCGAGTTTATTGCCCGTATATTTTTGCACGATTCAACTGGGCAAGTTGCTTAGTACATCTCAGGCTACAATTTGGGTGACTTATATTTTGTCCAAAAGAATCATTATCAAGCTAAAATGTACAGGTTGCCCATGCCCAGCGTGAAAAGGTTCAAAAAATGACCACTGTTGACTTACTAGAAAGCAATCTCCTGTGAATGATGATTTCCATACTTATTAACACAATATGTGCTAAAATATGGAAAGCCGGAGCACCATGCTCTGAAACAAATGATTAGAACAGGTGCCGAATGTTGACCGCTGTCCTCCCAAAGCGATTGTGAGATCAAACTCCGCATTTTGGGTGCATTCTCTTGCAAAAAAACCCTTTCAAGCAAAAAAGCTGTTCATTAGACGTACCCGCTCCTTCACACCTTCGATGGGACTAACAGCGACAATTAAGGGACAATATTTCAGGTGATTGTGGAAATATGTACAGAGTTGAAACCCGGATCCGAAAAAAAAAAAGAACATCCCCCCATCTCTCATTGTAACATGAACAACCATACTTGAAACTGGATTTATGTGATACTATTACCTCGTAGTGTATGCCCAAATATTTCCAGATTTTTTAGGTCTGTAGTGCTGAACATGGGAACATCAGAAGGTGATCTGCCCACATCAGATTAATATCCCATATGAATGGCACTGCTTCTGTCAGGCTCAAGGTTAATGAGGAAATCATGTGGTGCAGGTTCCTGGGTATTCCAAGGTGGGTTCTATGAACATTCCACCATGGAACCCACAAACTCCACTAACTCCACCGTGGGTTCCAAGTGGAACATTGACTCCACTATGGTTCGATCAACATGGGTGTGTTCTATGAACATCTATGGAACCCATGGAACTCTGCATTGCACATTTTCCTCATTAACCTTGAGCCTGACAGAAGCAGTGGCATTTACATAGGATACAAGCGGTGGCCAGTGCTTCGCGCCGACCCCCACTTTATAAATAAGTGATACCTGTCAGCTGACGACAGACATGCGAGAGAGGTTTACAAATGGAGATATGGCTTCAGACAGACAGAGAGGCTTAATTTTATAAAGAGGGTGATGCCTGTGCATTGACTGAGAGATGGCGAAGTTTAACGTTGATGTGCCAAAGATTTGGGTGTGATGAACCAAAAGAGGGCATGAGATGGCTTCAGACATGGATAATTTTATAAAGAGAGAGACAAAATTCAGTTGGCAATAAGGGCATGCCTCGGGATTAAGCGGAGCTTAATATAACACTTACTTCATGCCGGTTGATGGATAACAGATGTCAGCTGCACAATGAGTTCTCCAGCAGTATACAGCGAAAGCCAGTGGAATTTGTTGGCCAACAAGAAGGAAGGAGCCGCTGATTTCCGGTGGTGATTGGTGGAGATCGGTGGGTCTGATGGTATACATTGCTAAACAACGTCCACCAGTATCCACCAATGGCCGCCAGTAACCATCGGTGGCCACCAGCGGCCGCCAGTTGACTTCCTAGTTGCGAGCATATTACTCTTTGCTGGAACCTCTGTAGGGCACAAATAGAATCAACATTCAATGTTGTATGCTACACATGCTGCTGTAAGTGTTTCAGTATTCTTCACATGGTATTAAGGCTGTTCACGAGTGCAACCGCGGGTGGGTATTCAGGATATTTCCTCGATTGAATGTTCTTCAAGTCGTAAGAAAAAGAGGAGAAGGAGGAAAACAAGCCGCCGAAACCGTCAAAAAAGTCGGCTCCGAAGGTGAGTCTATGTTCTCAGTATTTCGATCCACGCTAGATCAGTCTCCAGCAAATATTCGCCCTTGTCCCCACCACCGTCTCCCGATACATCCAATTCAGCCTCGACATTCTCCTTGCTGTACTCCACCAGATTCCCGATGACCGTATCCAATGGCGATACGGTATCAACCAGGATATGGGCCTTTTCAAGGTGTAACACTTAGTTTATCGGTACAGTACCACCGTAGCGAACCACGGGTTGGGCTAGTCAATTTCGAACAATGTGCCCGAGCTTGTCCTTGTTTGGCTTTTGTCCCAAATCTCACATTTCTGCGACGTCCCGCTGTCTATAAATACCATCATGTGGTGATTTCCGCCAACAGATGTGCGAGCTGGATCTACGTGAGCTTGCGAACGGTTAGAGTAAGCGTGACATAAGCAAAGACTACAACGAGGTCTGAGACCTCGGTAGTAAACCACTTCAAGTTTCATCCGGCTTGCCTGCCGGTCTTGTGATCGCTAGTTGTTTACTTCCGAGGTCGTGCGACGCATCAACTCTCTGCCTTGCCGTCGCACTCTCAGCACCTCGCTGAAAGCACTTTCCTTACTCGTAAATTTTCGCTATGACTACTCCACTACCAAATGCTGGCATTCTGGCTCCTATTCCGGACTCCTTCGACTTCAATGGCTGGATGAACCCCCCGCCGGCGAAAGATCCTACTGGCCGTACTTTGCGAATCAGAACCGGCACAATCTGTTGGCTGAACAAGCGAATGAGGTCAGTATTGACCAAACACTCAACTGTAGAGACGAGCGCTCCAAATACCCGGATGTTGCCGCGGCACTTGTCTTCTTCTATGGCTACACTCCGGACGACATCGATCAGCAGTGAAACCTTTTGCACTGATGTCGGTCCTATTCCTGTACTCATCCGGACAGAGGTGGAAAGAGCCCGGAGGAAGAGATCTGAGCTCGCTGAGGCAGACAAATCTGAGAAGACAAAGGGCCGCCCTCTCAAAGGCTGGGATCGAGAAACCGTCGACGCCACTTCATCCTACTTTATCCCGACTTACAGCTCTTTGCGGTACAACAGGCGCGGTCTGTTTTTTTCTGTTTGGGCAAGTTTTCACATCGAATTTGCCGCATTGAGCAGATCATATGCGAGCGTGTGGTTCGAGTGCATGAAAATGTATTTCGGCTGGGTTCAGCGGGCATCTTTTTCCCTTCAGCCCTTGCACTTGTCGCCACATTTTTGGATTATGAAGTGTGTAAGATGGCCTGGTGTACCTGCAGTCACACTTTCTGCATCCCGGTCGGGGTCTTTACGCATGTTAGAGGCTATATAATGCTTCATGATGCTCGACAAATAAATAATCAGCAAATCAATTTCGACTGGTGGCTCAGGATAAAATCTTACTTTATAATACCCCTGTGGTCTCTCTTGATCTGACCTGATACAAAACCCCATCCATTCTGCTGTGCTAGATTATCCGGTTTAAACATTTTTGTGATCAAGGGTGTGATTTTTCTGCCCATTGATTTATTCACCCAGGCCCGTAGGATAGCCTGTGAGCCATAAAATCTTGTGTGTGGATTCTAACATGTCTGACGCCATTTACGAGCCCTTATGACCTTAAGGAATATGGTTATGATAATTGCTAATTGCAGAATACAGTTATTTTCAAAATTTAATGCTATGCTAAGTGTGAGACCTCATCTCTCAAGTTTAGCTGCGATATCCAATGCCAAATTTCGTGAAGACTAATAATCCGTTCAGACGGGAAAAACCTGGCTTATGTGCCCCTGAAACGAAAGTTCCGGTTACTTTTGGTCATGACGAGTATAATGTATTTCGGCTGGGTTCAGCAGGGATAAGGGAGCACTTGACTTATTTAAGGTTCATTGAATAGACGCGCTGCATTCCGGTTTTGAATGCCCCAGGAGGGCAATGGGCACAATCAAATTTGAACCCCATGCCTCATATTGTATTCCAGGTGTGTTCCCACTGGGATAAGGGAGCCATTTTGCACCAAGTGCCTCAAAATGGCATTTTGAACCCCATGCCTCACAATGGAACCCACTATCCAGTGCATTATACATAATGTATTTCGGCTCCTTTTTTTTTTTTTTCTTTCTTGGTGCAAAAGTGGAATGAGTACGAATTTTGAGCTGAAATCATGTTCCCCATAAGGCAATACGTCCTCGGAGAGAGATATGCCGATAAAACGGGGCGATGAGGTCTACTAACTCAGAGGTAAGGGGGGATGGCGGTGCCATATAGATTTAGACGCGGCCTAGAGCTGCTGTTGCCGCACTGACTCAGAGATAGGGGGGATGGCGGTGCCATCTAGGACGCGGCGGAGCCGCGGTGCCGAAGGTCATCTACAGCACCTACAACAATGAATAATAAACTGTGGACCTCCTTGCCTCGAGAAAGTTCGGTATACTGTACTATTTCGACCATTTGTTCACGCCATGTCACCGGTCACCTCAAAAGTTCACTGGATAAGGTATTCATTCCTCGGGAATCACACGAAATTACCATATATGGCAGTCCGGTGGATGCCGGACCGTTTTTGAGCCTAATTAGGCCTCAAAATCCGAATGTCACAGGTTCTGGATGGAGAAAGACATTGCCCCCGATGATTGATTCGGGGCAAAGCTGCTTTTGCTACGCTTGAACCTGAAATATGGGTCAGGTCAGAATTAAATGTCTGGCATCAATACGTACCAGTGCAGTTGAAGCGCGACTGTTTCAATTCCACAGCAGTCCCGGGGACACTTTCTGAGACGCGCGCTTGCAATTAAAGCTTGCTGGAAGCGGAACCTCTCAAGTGATGCTGTGGATCGAACTGCAGCTGAAGCAATTTGCACGGCCAAATACACACATATTTGTTACTGCTCGCCTAGGATCCATCAGACGTCCAATGCCTTCACCAAACTTTCGACGAATCAACGACATCTCGTTCTCATTGACGGAGTACCCTGACATCCACGGTTACGTCTCAGGGACTAATACGGAGACAGCTGTGTACCACTATGTCTTTCATCAGCAGGGACCTACAGGTTGCAAATTTTCAAGCCCCCCTCTCCACGCTTCCTGGAGCAATTATCATGGTTCGGAATGGCCGCCAGGAAGCGCGGAATGGCAACCCAGCGACACACCATAGGAGACGTCGTGCGTGGCTGTAATGGCTTACTTCTACTTCTCCCGAAATGGAGACCTCGGCATTTGCCGCTCTACGAGTTTAACAATTTAACAATGTGATATTCGTCTACGTATGAAATACTTAGGCACGGGTACCTCGACGAACCCAAATGAATGAAGGGAAATAATGGAAGATGATTGTAAGTGTGATAGAGTCGTGAGTATTGTAATGGTCTCTTGAGTCACTTGAAAAACCTTCGTGCCCAAAAACCCAGTGGGAAAAAGAGACGAGAGGAAAAAGCGACGACCAGGGTGGGGTAAGTGAAAGGGAAAGATTATCCCGCCGCACGCGCAGCCATGGTCCGTTGGACACTCCCAAAAATTCTTCCCGCCAGGCAAATTGCGCTCGTGTGCCAATCTGCTGATAGATGGCTCGCCAGTTTGCGCCTTTTGATTGTATCGGGGAGCATTTCGTAGGTAATGTGGTCTTGGATGCTCGGAGTTTGTCCCAGGTAATACTGCAAAATTTTCAGGGGCCATACATTTGGATCGTAAATGAAAAGCGACTTAGCTGCATTCAGAATGGGCTGGCGGTCCTCTTCTCGTATCCCCGCCTCCTCGAATTTCCGCTCTGTACGGATATACACATCTTATCCCGCGTCCCGGCGCCATTCTTCGAACTGCACACAATCAACGAAGATATGGTGCATGCTCTCCACTGCGTTACAACCCCATCTACACAAACAGGATTCGAGTCTGGACCTCTATTCCAATGTTTCTGCCGTCGGGAGTTGACCAGAGCGAGCGTAGAGCTGAATGACAGCCGAATGCGCTGATAGCGCCCGCGTATAAGGATATTCGGGAGGAGGCAAATTGCCGTAGATGCCTGTCAACATCCGCATCCGATTTCCAATAGCAAGTTTCGATGCGGCCTCTTCCACTAGGAAAAAGTCGATGAAAGTGCGAGTGTTTGTTTCAATCCAACCGTCTGATTTAGTGAATAGCGTGAAGGTAAATGTCGGATTCGGTGCGAGAGGAACCAAATGAGGGAGCTTCTGAGAGCCGGAGGCGTAGTGATCAGCCTCGCTGTTCAACTGAGCGGGAATAGACAACTCAGCGGAATGGCCTCGCGTGTACAGCATGTTCACACGCCCTTCCCGGACCAATGCTAAGATCCAACGATAATAGGATCTGCCGTTCATCCCTCTCAATCGAGAGTCTTGGCTGATGTGAGTTTGGATGTCGTCAATAAGGTCCACCGAGTTCTGGTGGTCGGAGTTGAGGGTGGGCACGGTATTTCCATCGCTATCCTTCCGAAGCACCAGAGCTAGGATACTGTACTTTTTCCTTCAAATCGGTAGTCGCACGTCACACACCCCCCTGTCGATCACGAACTTTGGTCGAGGTCACGGGTCACTGGGGCCTCTGTCGAACCTCCAAGTGGTCACACAGGCCCCAAATTCCCAAATTGCCTAAAAAAAAAAAAAAAAAAAAAAGGCAAAAATGCAAAATTTTCGGTTCAAATGCCGAAATTTTCGAGGTGTTACGCAAAAATTCGGCGGCTGCCGAAATGTCGAATAGGTAAAATGGGTCACGCATCACACCCCCTGTCGATTTGAACGAAAAAGTACAGTATGGCCCATCAGCTCTCCATGTACCATAGACAAGTTACGACCATTGAGCTGTAGTTAAGTCTGGCCAGACGACCGAGCAAGAGATTGCTGAGCTTGAAAGAAGGCTCAGTGAATTGAGACATCCGGAACCACAGGGACGTACCGAGCGTCTGCTTCCCGAGTTAGTAATAGTAATTTATTTACGTCGATGATCTCCGATCAAATCATCCTTGTCAAGTACCACCATAGCACCGCCTGCATCTCGCTCAGTATATTCAAGATGCGCCGCATTTGACCCTCTTTTCCTTACCCCACTTGGCCGGACAACGCCGGTCCGATAGAAGAAGCACTGCGGATCCCCGCATGTCATCACGGGTTTTTTGCCGGCTATGCAATAAACAGATCGATCTGCTCCCCCCCCCAAAAAAAAAACCTGATCGGACGATGACGGCATCACCGGTTAGGTGGCGCAAATGAATTGAATGACGGTATAATCTCAGACGCTTGTCATTCTCGTGGGAATTAACCCAACCGATGTGAAAAGTTGGCTCTTTTGTACAATGGAAGGCGGCGGTGATTGTCGGGGCCCCCGTGCAAAATACTGTAATTCTTCAGCATCAGCTAATGGCTTGCCGGCTCCATAGTGGAGCGCATTGATATCTGAAACTCCAAGAGCTTCTAGATATTCAGATAATCCTTGTAATCACTTAGCCTGTTCATAGGACATCCAGGTTTTGTCGCCAGATTTCCAGAGGACTTCAAACAAGGCTTTCGTTCGCCGCCCGTATTGATTGGTATCTTATCAACCGCCCATTCGTTGGATTCGTGGTCAGCAGAAATACCCAACTGGCAATCAAGACGGCCGGGAAATCGCCGGTTGTCGTTAGGAACATGGATGCGCAACAAAGAAGAGCGAAATACGTCATGTACTCCACGCTGTTTAATGTTGGCGGGGAGATACAGCTGGAAGGAATTATTGCCGAAGTCTCGGACAATAAGGCACGGCCCAATAAATTTGGGGATAAGGTTGGGGGCCAAACCCTTCTCAAACTTGATTTTCTTCGAAGATAGATACACCAGATCACCTTGTTCAAGCGTCGGATCGACCTCGCCGTCCTGGAGAAGTGGGACGCCATGTGGAAGTTCTCGTCCACGGGCCGCGGTTTACGTGAAATCGACGACTCGCCGCCGTCGCTCATCCTCCGCTCGCCCTACCTCTCCTCGGCGTCGCGAAGCGACATCTCCATCATCTCCCGTCTGCGTACCGATTTCTCAGCACTCAACGCCCACCGCTTCCGGTGCCGCCTTGCCCCGTCTTCGTCATGCGATGCGTGTTGTGCTGCGAGCGAGACCCGCGCCCATTTCCTCCTTCACTGCCCAGCCTGGGAACACTACGTCCCCCCGCTCCAAATGGCGTCGTACGGGGCCGGTCTACTGGGTGCCGTGGATGTGCGTTCCCTCCTCAATCACCCCAAGCTCATCAAAGCCACAGCCCGCTTTATCACCGATTCTCATACATTCAGTTAAGCCCGTATTTATTTTCCTCCTTTCCCTCCTCGTTACCTCTCCTACCTTACATCCACAACATAATTCCCCACCATACCTCGCACCAACCCGATGTCGCCTCACGCACATTCCCGTTGTCCTGATGCACCCCATACAGTGTTACTCACATCACTCTGTTTCCCCTCTCGTTCCTAATTCTGTTCCCTCTCTGTTCCATAGGTAAATAAGCATCGTATAAATCTCCTCGTAGTTACTTACTTACAAAACCCCCACCTACTTTTAGTAGAGTACTGCCACGTAGCCCTCGGGCCAGGTACGGCGTATATAGAATTAATGAAATGTTCAAAAGGTGCAGGCTGACGTTTGCGGTTGGCGGTGCGAGTCTGTTTGACTCGCGCGGCAATCATGCTGTCATGAGCGGCCATAATTGCAAGTCGGCGTTGCAAAGCAAAGTTCGCCACGCCCGGGTACTCACGACTACGATCAGAGTTCCACAGGAGGGAACGAGGCATACGACCAGAGTTCAAAAAGAACGGTGAGTAACCTGTTGTCTCGGTGCGAGCCGAATTCAGTGCGAATTCAATGGCTGGCAGCTTGAGGACCCAGTCCTTCTGCTTGGGTCCGATACATTGACGTAACATCTGCGTCACGGTGCAGCTAGCGCGTTCCGTTCCACCGTCTGACTCGGGGTTGTACGCGCTAGACATGTGGAGTTTGACTCCAGTGAGCCCATGCAGCCGTTTCCAAAATACGCTGGTAAACAATGAATCGCGATCGCTAACAATGGACTTGGGTAGTCCATGTAACTTGTAGATGTACTCGAACATGAGTTCGGCCATCTGCCGAGCCGTATAATTGATTCGACTGGGGATCAAGTGGACCATGCCCGTTAGCAGATCAATGACGACAACAATTGAGTTGAAAACACTGTCGCGGTGCTTCGGGGCCTACGAAGTCCATGCCGACAGAGTCCCAAGGCTCTTGCGGAGGTGATAACGAATGAAGCAAGCCGTATGGCTTTTGATTACTCGGTTTTCTCCGCTTGCATGTAACGCATGACTCGCAGAAACTACGAGTGTCGTCTATGACCATCCTCCTCCTTTGAATCCCGGTATTCCCAGAGAAGTCAGTTGTGACATGTGCGAATTAATTCCGCTCTGATAGGCCCAAATACAGCTCAGAAGAATACCCACCAACCGTGTGGCGCCATGTGGAATCCACTCCGCAGTGTACAGCAAAATATATTGTACAAGGTGTTACCACCTTGCGGCATTTGCTAACACCACGGAGTCCAATACTGCGGAGGAGTGAGAATGAGTGTGACCACCATCTAAGTGGACCCTTGTTATATACCACATGTGGATTAGCATCAGGCCTCTGACTTACTCGTGCCTGAAAAAGTGTTGGTTGGACTGAGCATAACAAATACCTTCCAACAACTTGTGGAACGAAAATACGAGGGCATGGGGTTCAAAATGCGAATTAAACCATTCAATAGTGCAGCACTGGGTACAAAATGGGAGCACGGAGCATGTGATTCAAAATGGCATTCGGTGCCATGGGGTTCAAAATGCGAATTAAACCATTCAATAGTGCAGCACTGGGTACAAAATGGCAGCACGGAGCATGTGATTCAAAATGGCATTCGGTGCCATGGGGTTCAAAATGCGAATTAAACCATTCAATAGTGCAGCACTGGGTTCAAAATGGCAGCACGGAGCATGTGACTCAAAATGGCATTCAAACCTTAAATGTGTTAGCTGCTCCCTTATCCCTCCTGCTCTCGGCTGAATTAAATCATTGAATAGTGAGGCACAGGGTTCAAAATGACAGCATGGAGCATGTGATTCAAAATGGCATTCGGTGCCATGGGGTTCAAAATGCGAATTAAACCATTCAATAGTGCAGCACTGCTCGGGTGATATGAAACAAGTACGGGACAGCTACTCAACTCGGGCTTGAGAAATGATGGAAAGTACTTCACGTCCGCAACCGTGCACTGTGTTCTTTCAATTTTATGCTGGACGGCGGAACTGCGTGTTTCAGTTCCTAGCAATTTCGCATGCTGCAGGTCACGGTGTCCGGGCGAGTGGTGCATCAGCTCCGACTTCTCCTTCTCGAAGGTGGCGCGGTGATCACTTGCGCATTGTACTGCGATGGCCGCGGCCTTGTTGAGAACACTGACATTTAGGACGGAGACTTGCTCGCGGTGCTGAAGTTCGTGTCGTCCACAAAGTCGTAGGCCCAGCTAATGAATACCCCGATAGCCTTGAGACGACGGAGAGCCGGTTGATGGTGAGCATGGATAGAATCACCGAGAGAGCTGAGCCCCGGGGAGCACCCTCTAAGAGGCATCGGAAGGTCGCCGTACGCACGCCGTCGATTACCACTGTGACGAGGTGGTCATGGAGGAAAGAAGCCACCCAGCGGATCAGCGCGCATGAACCCTAGTCTCTTATAAACAGACACTACAACATTTTTTAAGTCGTACCTCGTTATGTTGTACGTGAACGCCTGCGCGAGCGGTGCGGGTGCACAAGCACCCACACTTTACGATTTCGTGGGGTCTCGTCCATTGCAGCAATCACGCGCGCAGGGGACTCGGCCCTAGTCTCTCCTAGACAGACGCTACAACATTTTGGTGCTCGTACTTACCTCGCATGTTGTAGTCTGTTGATAAGCTTGATGTGGTGATCGCTCGCCGCGTTATTACAAATCATCGGAGTTTGAAAACATTCCCACGCTCATTACACTCGGCAGCGACGCGTCTTCTCGCATTTCTACCATCTCTCGGAGCATAAGAAGCCCAATAAGACGCGTCTTACCACTACGGACACTGCCTATAGTGCTTTAATTGTGGCCAAAACCACCCGTTAAGACTGTTTGCGCGTAAGTACACGTTATACACCAAGCCTTTGCCGCCGCTTGAGCTCCGCAGCCGTACTTCGGCGTCCCGAAACAGTCGTATGGCCTACAATAATCGTCCTACACCCATAGAAGGTCTATTGTAATATGAAAAGTGCTCAGTGTGGCGTGAAATGAACCATGTCCTCCGCACATCATCGGAAGACCCCATTTGACACAAGTTCGAACTTCGCGCAGCTTGTTTCAAATTAGTAGAAAGCCGCTTTTTCGTATGCTCATCAAGATACGCTTGAGTTTGAGGTCCAGGAAATTTGTACACCTTGTTCCCAAAATTTTCTCAAGTTACTCCAGAAGTTGTAGTAAAATTCATTCGGCACCACGTTTGTTTAACAAGAATCAGAATGTACCTCGGATCTACTTGGTCGAAGAAACTTCTATCATTGATCAATAGGTCGGAATGGCCGTTGGCCGCATCCCGCAGCACCATCGTCCTCCGCCTCGCTCACTCGCGACTCCCCTCCCTCCCCAATCCCCACCTCCACCGCGCTCCCCGCTCCCCGCTCCCCCTCGTCCCCGCCCCCGCCGAACGAGAAATAAAAAAAAGCACCACACACATAATACTCCTAAATAGAATCGGTGCCCGCACCCAATTCAGGCGCGCGCCTGCAATAGCCGCGATGTCTTGTTCGGTCTGTCATCAACGGGGTGTAGCGATGCTTGGCGCTATTGGCTTTACTCGGCGCCTGGAACGCTCTGTGCCGAAGTGGAGAGAAAGAGAAATGCCCCGGGTAACGTCCAGCATCGCATGAACGTCAAGAAGAGGCAAGGATTCGGGTGGGAAGCTGGGACTTTTATACCTGGAGCACGACAACCATCAATTCACGCTGTCAGGTGGCCCTGTGTGATGGATATCTACCGTGGCAACAAGGGTGATGGGAAAATGATAGGCGCTGAAACCGAGGCAAGAGGTATACAACTCGTTGCTCATGGTCTTGTTGGAATCCCTCTGATACCTGAGCGTCTCACTTCAATTATGCCATCATACAAATGCTTTCCATTTACCTCGCACGCTGGTAGTTTCCGCAACAGCTTCCTTGGACGATCGGGGGCCTACTATTCGTGTGGGCTTGGACAGGGAAATATGGAACGAAGTTGGGGCGGACTTACGTTCAACTGCACGATCACATGAAAGGTTTGAAGTCCATTGCTGGCGCATGGCAAAACTCGTCGGGCCTTCGGCCTTTGGGTAAAGAAGATCTAGATAATTTTGATTGTGATTCAATTGTACGGTTCGAATTATTTGGGGTGCTGTTCCTGCTAGAGGGTCCACGGAAAAATCTGATGCTATGCAGTCTCAAAGCCTATTCCAAGACCTTTGGATCGTGTTTGTTAACATTATCAGAGAAATCGCATTTCATGGTGAAATCGGCACATTAAAGTTACCTCCCTGGTCGCTGGAGCACGCCGCTCGCAGCAAAAGTTGCTCCAACTTTGGTCATGGTTGACAAATTAGTGGAGGCAATGGTAGGCGTAGCGCTAACCTTGGTGGCCGGAGTCCATCCCGGACCAGGTAAAATGGAGATGCACATTGCCTCGGGATCTAGCGCGTACGCTGTACATAATTTGGAATGAAGTTCAATCAGAATTTTGAAATGGTGGACTGGAACGACCTACTGAAAATCGAAGATCAGTTAGGGCTCATTCCTTCGTGCTGGACTGCACGGATAACCAGAGAATCCTGCTTCCAATCTTTGAATACGGAAATTCGCTGATGGACGAGTTTGTCGAAGGCATGGAGAGATGAGGACTGGGGAAATTCATTCCGGTTCTGAGCGACTGCGCAGAAGAATCCGAGTCAGATATCGCCTCAACCACAACATCAGAGACATTTATTCAGATGGAGAGCCAGTTCTTTTCTGCGGTGTGGGTCGGATCGCGACTGCGCGGAGCGAGAGTTTGGATCTGGAACTGGGAAAACATCGAAACAGCTCGAGTAAGCCTTCGGGAGATTCAACTCGTGGAGCCTCGCATCATAGGGCCAAGAAGAATGGAGCGACCTCCTCTTCATACGGTCGCAAGATCAGCGTCAATAGCTTTAAATGGAAGGGCTATGAAATACCCGAAGGAACTGATTTCGTGCTAGAGCTGTTGCTCCGAGTTCTCATTCCCCTTCCCCTTCATCGGAGAGTTCTGGGTCCCGCTCTGAGTTGAGTTCATCAGAGGATGAGAAGGAATCTAGATCCCGATGTAAATCAGGGGTTTTGCGCGGCGTGAAAATTGGGACACCATTTACCTTCGATGGATGGGCGGATCCTAACTACCTAATCCCAGAATATGGTGCCACATTCTGGGATTAGAAACATAGATTATATGCTGTGTGCAGAGGGCAGTAGATACAATGAGAGTGGCGGCGGAGAAAACCACGCTGCTGATGCAGCGGCGGAGTGTGTGCGTGTATGTTGGGGTCATACAGCGCATACAGCCTCCCGTGCGTACTATATACAAAAAAAAAGAATAGGGCATAGCACTTACTACAACAGTTCGCCATTGTAGTCCTCCGAGTCAGACATCAGCGGTGGGGGTGGACCGCTGTTGAGCATCTGGTCTATCAAGACACGCGTGGCCACTGCGGATGAGCAGGGCTTCAGTGAGTGCCAACGGCTGGCGGAAGGCGAGGGCACATACCATGGGCTAGAGACGCGCCGTAGCCTGCGCAGCCAAAATTTCCCCAGAGGAGCAGTAGTTCGGTGAGTGGCCACATACATCATTCACACGGCAGGCTAAAGCTCAAAGACATTCTTGATACCGGGCAACATCACATGTGCGACAATAAGCCCATCCGCAAAGCCAATCGATGTTTGAGTGTGCCATCACTCGTTGTACTCAAGGATGGGTCGTACCTGGGAATTGCTCAGGCCTTCAATAAGGGGTAGGCGCTGAAAGGACAAACCACTGAAGATTCATTGTCTGTCAATAGTTATCCATGCAGTCTTGAGCACGGGTGTGGTGGATCCGTGCCAATTTGGGTTGGTGTAGTATCAAGGCTTGAGCAACGATGCTGCGAGGTTGGGCAGGAATGAGATTAGCTGGATATAAAAGGCAAAAGTGAAGCAGGACAAAAAAAAGAAGAGGATTTATGGTAGAAAAAGGGCTATAAAAGGTGGCATGCGCAAATGTGGAAGGAAGGAGGGAGCAGTATGGAACAGAATGAACGAAGAGAGAAAAGGAGAACACAAAACACACCTGACAACCCAGAAGACCGAGCCGTATCTTCTAAAACGAGCCTTACATTTCATGTGTTGGTCGGAGGAGTCAGTCAACAGCGCAGATCTGCAAGGGGAGACAGGTCAGAACATCGTCTTCAAGAGACCAACAAAGAAAAAGGAATTCCCACTGTAAAAGACAGAGGACTTGGGAAGACGGTGGTGGTAGAGGAGAAAGAAGTGAAGTCCGTCTAAACGAACCGTCGCCAAATATTTGGACAGGTGTTAACACGTGTGCCAGCCGAACTGAGTTCCACGGCACTCAGCAATATCCCGCGTCCCCCTTTTTTTCTGGCCGATCGCCCAAGGCCCAGAACGAAAAATGGCGTGAATGCTCTGACAAGGCCATCCATTCCAAATCCAGTCTTCTATCTCTGCTCTCCTTATCAGTTTTCTCTTTGTGTCCTCTTGCAGGTGCCGAACAATCTCACTCAGGCACGCATGAAGCTCGAGCTAGGATGCAAGGCTTTGCAGGAGAAGGTGGCCACGGCTCTAGCTTTTCTGAGCATGAGTTCCCCTGGTGCATGATACAGTTGATATTCACAGATGAGAACGAAGAGGAGCAACAAATTCGCATTTGATGATGTGTGCCAACTGTCCATTTTATTTATGCTAAGTATTTCCATTTCTTCAGTTGCTTACTGAGTCTCTGACATAGGCTATTGAAGAGTAGGTGGTTCTGTGCTGCATTCCTCTTCCCTCATGAATGGCATTCAATTCTCTGTCTCAGCCTCTCCCGCCGTCAGTACCAGCACTGAGTCCAGCCCCGACACAACGCCATTTGGCCGCCCGTCCATGGACTAATGGGTCGGCACCTGTGGATCAAACGCCGCTCCCGCACTGTACTGTAGCAGCATTCGGGCTTGAACCGTTACATTGCCAATGTAAAGACGGTTTGAACCGTTTCTTGGTTCGAACCATTTTTCCCAGTAAGCACCCATGTTTTCCCAGTTTGAATGAAAAAAAAAGGTTCAAACCATTTTTTTTTTGGTTTGAACCGTTTTTCCATTCAAACCATTTTTTCTGTTCGAAGCGTTTTTTTCCCGGTTTGAACCGTTTTTGCTAAAGCATTTTGGTTTGAACCATTTTTTTTTTTGGTTTGAACTGTTTTTTTCCGTTCAAACCATTTTTTCCTGGTTCACTGGTTGACTGCATGCATCATGGACGTGCGGATAATCTTCGTGCGGACGAGGCGGTGGGTTCCTTGTCCGCGCTTCCTCCACGCACCGGCCATCGGCCGATGCTGACGTGGCTCTCCTCCTCCTGCCTTCTCTCTTTCTCTCCCTTCACCCCCCTTCTCATCGTACGCTAACGCGGCTCGCAGGCTCCCCCATCGACGGCCTTGCCCCACATCGCACTCTACAGTCGCCTATCCCGCTCTCGCACGACTCCGTGGACGACGACATCCTCCTCGCCGCCTACGTTTCGCACAAGGAGGACCAGGACGCCATCGGCGGCTCAGTCGTGCAGACGTGCGGGGACCCGACCAAGCATCACCACGTTGTTCCGTCCCGTTGTTCCCACTGTTCCTGCTGCTTCCCCGGATCCTGTCGCTCCCCGTCGCACTGCGCGCGCACATGTGCCATCAAAAGCCATCCAGGCATCTCGTGATTCCACGGAAGTCGAAAGGCCGCTGGCATTGACTGGGCCACCGAACGTGCGAAACCCAACATGCGAGCACGAACCCGAGCAGCTGCTGCTCACAACATTTCGACTTCATCTGTACCTAAGAGTTTCTGGGAAGCTATGGAGCATCCCGAGATTTGGATGGCACCGATGGAGACGGAGTACGGGTCGCTGGTTGGTCGCGAGGTTTGGGAACTTGTTGACTTGCCTGCCGGAGCGAATGTTATCTCCTGCAAGTGGGTGTATGCAGTAAAATATGACACCGCAGGAGAGGTCATCAAGTGGAAGGCGCGACTGGTTGCACGCGGTTTTCAGCAAATCCCCGGAGTCGACTTCTTCGAAACCTACGCAGGAGTTGTGCGTTATGAGTCGTTGAGGATGCTCTGGGCCATTTGCGTGAACGAGCCGGGCTGGGTGATGTGGGCAATGGATGTTGTCAGCGCCTATCTCAATAGGGAGATGAAGGAGGTGGTGTACATGCAGCAGCCCGAGGGATTCGTCGTACCTGGCCAGGAGGGCAAGGTATGTTTGATGAAGCGGTCGCTGTATGGAATGATGCAGTCCGGGCGGAACTGGGCTGAGCATCTGGAGGCCTCTCTCTCTGCGCTCGATTGGGTTCGCTCACGCGCTGACCCCTCCATCCGCATTAGATCATCTGCCGCGGGTACCTCAATTATTGGCGTCTATACCGATGATTTGGACGGTATTTCCTCAACCCCAGCAGCCGCAGAAGAGGCGCAGAGGGGCATCAAGTCCATCTATGAGGTTACGACTTCTCTTGGCATGACCATCGAGTACAATGAATCTGCCGGCACCATTTCCATTTCCTCACGCCCATATCTTGAGCGTGTTCTCGCGCGTTATGGCATGTCCAACTGCAACCCGAAATCGACCCCGCTCGCTGTCGGCGTCGTGCTCACGTCCGCGCAATGCCCCTCGACGCCTTCAGACCATGAGTTCATGGCCGACAAGCCCTACCGTGAGGCGGTCGGATCGGTTCAGCATGCTGCAAATACCACCCGCCCTGAAATCGCATACTCTGTCAATCGCCTTGCCGCTTTCCTCCAGAACCCGGGTCCTGCGCACTGGAAATCCGTGCAGCACCTCCTCGCGTACCTCAGCGGCACCCTTGACTATAGAATCACCTACCGCCGCGGAATCAAGACTGGCATTTGTCCCGTCGGTTGGTGACACGCCTGCCGACCGTCCAAGCGCGAGCTAAAACTCAACAGGTGAGCTCTCGCTGAAGGAAGGAAAGAGGAGTAAAAATTTGCAAATGTTTCAACTTGCTAAGGAACCGTTAAAAGGCACCCGGCGGCTGACTGGGACGAAGTGCGTAGGCGAAGCGTGGGCGGGGACCGGGAGCGAAAGCGAGAGCGAGAGCGGAGGCGAGAGTGCGAGTGAGAGCGACTTAAAACTGCACAAACTGGGGCAAAGTAAAAGTGATTTTTATTGGGAAATAAAGCCAGGTCTTTTATACACAAGAGATGAGTGAATGGAGTAAGATGAATCGAAATGAGACTCAGCAGGGACAAAGGGCTGAGGGAATGTAACGATAAAATTGAGAGTCAGGGAAGAGGGCAAGTGGTTGAAAAACAGGGAAGAGGTTGAGTCGGAAAACAGGGTAGAGAGGAAAGTAGAAATCTAGGGTGGCGGGGAATTGGATGCAGTTACCGAAAAGATACATATCAAGAGTTTTGGGGTATATGAACGCCAGGGAAAACAGCGAGGGAAAACAGTAAATTTGGATGTCGGTGGCGTAGTGCAGCCGGCAGATTGATATGTCAGGGAAGTTGGCAGAGTGGATACAGCCATCGATACATATCTGTTCCTGGAAGATGGTGTCTAGAGGTGGTGTGAATTGTCGGGGTTGGAGCAGCATGGGTTTGTGGAGTACAGGGTGAGAGAGAGGACCGAGAGGATGGTGGAGGTAAACTGAGTAAGCGTGTGTAACTTTGTCGGATCAACGATACAAATGATTGACGTTGATTGACAGAGATCTGCAGTTCACACGGCAAGCGCGCTACCATGCGCGTCATTGGTTTGATGCCGACTACGCAGCTGACTTGGACACTCGCCGCTCGACATCTGGTGAAGTCTTTATGATGTTGGGTGGCCCAGTCTCTTGGTCTTCGAAGAAGCAGGCTACGGTTGCGCTGTCCACAGTGGAGGCAGAATACGTGTCGCTGACACGCAGCTCCAAGCAAGCTATATGGATGTATAGCTTCCTTGATGAGCTGCACATGTCGCAGGACCGCCCCGCCATTCTTTACGGTGATAATTTGGGTGCAGCAGCGCTTGCACGGGACGCGAAAGGGCACGCTCGCGTCAAGCACAGGGGTTGCGCAAAAGCCATTGAATGGCTAATGGCTTCAAGAAGTGGCATTTTTCGGTACAACCTCTGCATGCTTTCCCCACCTGGAGTGCATCCAATTGACACGAAAAGAGATGTTCATTACGCCTGAAAGAGACTTGGATTGAGTTCCGCGCGGAGAGAGAAATTGGAAGCCATTCAATGGCCCATATGGCTTTGCGCAACCTGTCTAATATACTGTTAGAAGTAGAGTGAATTATTAATATGCCTTTCACCTGTGGATGGAATATAGATAGCCCCATGACTAGCCGGTAATCTCGGTTTTCCGATGGTTCTACTGGGTCCCAAAAGGCGAAAAAAGGCGAAAAATAAATAAAGCTATGAAGAACCTAGTCAACTCCATGTGAACTCAAGGACCAATCAATGTACCCTATTCTATATTACTTTCAAGCATTGTTCTATGTATAATCATGCATCGATGTGCCCTGGCCCTTCCCTCCGAGAAGTTGGTGTTTTGGGTAAAAACAAGGTCGGCAATGAATAGGAGTCTGCGGACATGTTGAGTGGGCAAAATATCTCTCTGGAAATGCAGAACTTCCTAGTGTAGCTCTCTGATCAGCTCAGGAATAATTGCTCGAGGTAAAATCACAAGCTCAAACCGCGGAAGAAGATGAATTGTGAATTGAATTGGAGGGAAAACGATCATCTTGAATGTCCTTTCCACTGCTGTGATTCGCCCTCACCATCTGTAACATTAGATAAACTTAGAGCAGCGCGCGAAGAATGAGCTGTCAGCTAGTGCCGGTGGGATTAGGCAAAGATTAGATTGGTTGTCAACTGTGCTCGTTTTTGCCTCGTTCTCCCTATGGCAGAAGAAATACGGTCTCATTGTCATCTTTGGGAGGTTGTGATCCATCTCTCTACTGATCAGAACACACGCAGGCCGAGAACCTGCGTCGCGCTTTCGAACGCTTGCCCTGACTCCGGGTATTAGCCTTGTCGTCCCGCCATGCTGGTTAAGGTTAGCGGTTAGGGTTAGGTGCGTGGCTAGGGGGCTAGGGACAAGGTAAAAAGCGCGAACGTGACTTTAGAGTGCCGAATGGTCGTTCACGCACACGAAGAAGCAAGGTTTCAACCTATTTTGTCTCATTCTACATACCAATGAATTATTTTATTGCATTCAACTACTTGTAATTTCTCAATGAGCCTCCAAGCCGCGACTTAGCTTCGGGCAGCATCTCTGTGCCGGCCCTGCCGCAGTCACATTTGCCGTTTTTGCCGCCACCAAAATTCCTAAATTTGGATAGGGGTTGGCGGCGGAAAGTGCGAAAGTTCGATAAATCTTTACAGCCGTTTGCGGACCATAAGGGTATTGTTTCCCTCTGAGCTCTGGTTTAAAATTGATCGCCCAGTCCTCAATGTGCTCGCAATTACGGTCAGGTATTTTAATCAGCACATCCAATTCCCATCCTAATGATATCTATAGACTCCAGTGAGCCAAGATTTGGGACGTATCTGGTGGTGTCCAATGGGGTCACTAGAATTTCTCCCTATCCATGCAGCAGGACTCTATGGTGAAGACCAAGCATTTGGCTCGAAATTATCTGACTTTCTGATTTCGTCCTATACACCATCGTTGACTGCCTTGATCGAAGGTTTTCGCCCACATTCTGAATTCCAGGCAGAACTTCAACTCCTTGCGCCGAAAGGTTGCGTCGGGTTCCTGGGCGGATTGACAAAAGCCACGACCAAAGCTCGGGAAGAGCTTTCTAACATCTTCTCCTTCACCTTGAAGGAGAAGGGTGTTGTTCCGGACGCAACAAGAGACATGAGCAATGATCTTGTCGCTCTTGACGGCGTCCGTCCGAATAAAGTTGTTGGGGTGTTGAAACGAAGTGTCGGCTTGACCCGCTTTATCACGTGATCGTGTGAAGTTGAATGCTCTCGGGATTCTTTGCGGGATTCCTCCAAGATTCCTCGAACCACAACTCCCAACTTCCGGTGATCACGATGTCCAGGCGACAATCCCTTCCAGCATCACCGTGAGCGAAACGCAACCCTTCTCTCCCACGATGGCTTACGACTGCTACGGTGCGGGTCACCTAGCTGCCGCTACCCCGTGCTTGAGATTTTCCGGGCCAAGTTTTGCCTCTATTTCTTATCCCTCTTTAGAAAGTGATTCTTTTGACGATGCAAGCTGATCCTAAAGAGGGATTTGTATTTAAATCAAAACTGAAGGAGGGTAAACTTTTTCTTGCTATCGAATTGGCCACAAGCGGGGAAAATAACGGAAATTTGGGCTGATTGTGGCTGTGTACAGGGCCAAAAAAATTCTCCGGCCAATTGGCCACTAATTTCAGGTAGCGGCAGCTAGGTGACCCGCACCATAGTGCCTGTGACGACTCCATTGCAGCCCGGAATTTGCGAGAACTTCTAAGGCGTTCCGAAAACACATCGCCCCCAAAGTCCACTCACGCCAGATCTTCCAGCATGTCTTCCGCGTTCGTATTCTTCTTACCGCCCACAGTTAAATGGGTTGTTGGGTTGTTCACGGTTCGTCCCACATATGCTCAAGGCTTCGCCCAGTCTTAACTGCCTTGATCAGGCACATGGTGACAGCAGCCCCACGGGCGACCCCGCCTATACAGACTCTTTCGATCCATTCTCAGTCTCCCAGGCAGCGGAGACATGCAAGGCGCTAACGGGCTTCGTTTCTTTTCGTGACTTGGGCCTAGTCGCTCCCGAAACTCCTCCACCGCGCGCGAGGGCAGATGGGAAACGGACGAGGCCGACATTCAAGGGTTTCATTGATTAGTGGATCAAATTCTCTGCCAAACTAAGATTTGATGTCGAGCTATCTCTCCTCTCCTAGACGAGGCAGAACATGTTTTTAATTATTGCACTCAAATATGATCCACCACACCACTGAGGCAGACACCATCGGGGAACAGCTTCCAACAGACCGGCCCTGCACGGAAGAAGAAGATCAATCCAGAGAACTGGAAGGCAACATTCGGAGCCGACGGATTGGCGCTGACGTCCGATTGCCGAGAATGCCTGGACGAGGGGAGGGCAAACATTCGTGCGCAGCAAGAAGGCGCCGCCGAGAAAGAAAATAAACCCGGAGATGCGGCGTCCGGAAATGACGGGTCTGATTTCATTGGGGTAACTGCAGTCCCTCTAGACACAGGTGCCGAATTGAGGAGACGCGCGCCGCAGACTCGCGGCGTCTCGGTGCAATTATTGCGCCGAGGAAGGCGCTCGACGCGAGGGGTGACGTTGGAAGGAAAATGTTGGTTTTTCGAGTGCGCGCAGGACTAAGCTATGAATTGAACCGAGACCAGATAAAATCGTGTTGTGCATGGCGGATGCTGACGACGCTTCGGCTTGGCAGTTACCCGTTGAACCCAGTACTTGTTTGAGCTGCATAAAACAGAAGGTGATAAAGAATAGAATCCTTTCTGATGTCAGAGTGCATATATGCTTCAACGGCGCTAGACTGGCAGAGTCCTCGCCATGCTGATTTGCCGTTTTGGCCAGCCATTTTCTCCGTAGATCCTCCCACAAGTTCTAGGTCTCTTGATAATCAGTGTTCGTCTACCGTTGTGGCATACACGGGCCTGTGGATTATTGATCAATAAACTCCGCTCATTATCGCACTTATCCCTCGATTTCGTGGGTCCTCTACCCAGTCCAGAAATCGCGATGGAGTGTTTAACTCTCTATATAGCGAGGTACGAGCTGGTACATATAGAGTGTCTGTCCACGAGATTTGGAGAGAAACACGTGGGGAGGGATCGGCGGGGATGCGCAGAAGATGGAGGAAGGAAGTAAGAAGTGCATGCGTGCGTTGTTTGACCTGGACGCTGTTGAGTCCGGCATCACGGCGCAAAGATTAGAAATGCTGCGTTGGCGAAGATACTCAGACACCACAATAAGTAAAGCTGTTCATAGGAGTTTAAGTAAATTGACCTTTGTAGAAATCCTCATTGGGTAGGGCCACATCAGATGTATAACATATCCAAAAACTAGGCTAATTGGGATACTATTTCCCACCGGCTAACCAGCCACCTAAGCAATTTCTTCCCCCAGCGCAGAGATACTGTCGAGTGGGTGCCGGAAAATGTGCCCGGAATTGAAGATACATATTTCAAGAGTGAGTTGGAACCTTTGCCTCGAGGCCTCAAATGCCCAGCTCGTGCGCAAACAGTCGACAGCCCTGCACGCAATGGAGAACAAAAAGTCAAAAAAAGGCCCTAAGGCCTACATCGACGGCAAAGGGCGGCACCTTACCTCCACAGAATACATTGAAGCACTGGAGGCGGCAGAGCAACAAAAGATTGAGGAGGAGGAGGCCAAGGCTGACCGTGCTCGCGCCAAAGAAAAGAAGAAAGGTGCTATGTAGAGCTGCATTAGCAACAGAATGGGAGCGCATAAAAGCTGCGCACCTGGTTTCCGTACAGCAATGGGAGGAAATATGCGCTGAGTTGACCGGGATGGGGAAACGAAAGAAGGATCTCCCGCGCAAGCCGAAACGGGCGAAAAAGCCGGAGTTGCCGAAGGACGACGACGACGACGAGTCAGATGGTGGGTCAGATGGGGGTTCCGGTAGTGAATAGAGCTTGTAGTGGCCTCCAGTTGGCTGTGTAGACGTGGAGAGATGTAAATGATGAATGTGTCACATCGTGTCGCAAGGGCTGATTTGTGTGACATTCGACCTGTTGTCAAACTTCGCCTCGCAAATATTCAAAACACACTCCGTAAATATACCGCCTTGCAGGATTAAATTCAAGTAGTATGAGAAACTTTCTATCAACTCAGATTTACAAGGAAGGGCTCATAATCCGAATAATTTGAGGAATTCAAGTTGGTGTCGCAAGGAGTGGGGGTACACTGTAGGTACAGTTGAGTACGTCGTGTGGAATATCGTCGGGTGAGGCCTCAGGGCTATTCCATATGACGGATATTCCAGAGGATAAATTCGAAATAAAATCAATTAAAAAACAATATTTTTTGAGCTGGCAACTATTTCTACTTGAAGAGAGATGTTATGCTGGTCTGAACTTTGTTCTCTTCACCCTCCTGAGCCATAGCTGCGCGGAAATCTCAGAGAGCCCGGCCCAGTGTCCTTTCGTTTGAGATTTTTTGACAACGCAGATTGAGTAAATCGCAGTTTGCCACCGTCCTAGTCAGGGCGGGTGGAAAAGTAAGCAGCAAACTCGGTCTGTGAGTGCGGGGGGTCCGTGTCCTCTGGGTCTGAACCCAGTCGTGGTACGTCAAGTCCTGGTGGCGTTCATCCTTCCTGAAGCGAGCGGCTGTGCGAGGCTTTTGGCCTGGTTTTGGGCCAGGTTTGGCCTGTGGCTTCGTCGGTTTCGGCGGATTCTTGTCCCTTGTACAGACAGTTAGAGATTTCTGAGAATCAGTTATGGCCATGGTGGTGGAAGTGAGAGATAGATTCAATCATGGACACAAACAATGCGATGAGCCAGCAATTTCCTCCTTTTGGTAAGTTAGAATGCGATGACGGACTTCAAAATCCGGCTCTTGTGCCATCCGCTGAATGGAATACTGACCCTCAAACCCTATTCCATATTCCACATTACGGGGAGGTGGAATATTCGGTTCTCCCGACTCGGGAGAGGCTCAAAACCCGGTCCAGCGCTTACCATTCTGGTCCCACTATAATAGGATTTGTGTAGAGACTTTTTCGCATTCCGGTCTCTCAGAAATGACATTCACACCCTGAGGAAATGGCTATCCGGACCAGTTTTAAGAGATATCTTGTCAACCGATACTATCAATTTAGGTCAAACACATATCAATTTCGTGTCATCGCGGATCAATTTCGTGTCATCGCGGATCAAAGATCTGGAGCTTCCTGATTTGGGTTCCTGTCAGAAACTGATTGCATTCCGGTCAAGCTTTCTTATTGCTCACCAACCCCTGGGCCACTTTCCATGACCCCGGTAGCCATTTCACGCAGTTTTTCAGTGGGAGTCTAGAAAAAATATCAGCGAGATCATGCACTCAATATCTGGCTCAGTAGGAGATGGACAACCACTGAGGCACATGACTTACCCTGGGCACATCAGGTCGTCGAATTTCTAAATCTGGGAGGGAATAAACCAATTCAAATAGCCTGAGAACTACCATTGCTAGGAAGCTCAAGAGTCATCTTCCATACTCTGAGCCTGCAAAGCAACAGGGTTTCCGACCACCATGATGGTACGTGCGAAGAGACATTTGATGGCCCTGTCACTGATTCAATCAACACGTCACACTCTTCATCCCACGCCCGCCTTCGACTCTACGTGCCACCGATTTTCCCGGTTTGCGCAATTTTTCTAATGTTTCTGTATTCAATTCGGACTAAATCTGTTCACCCAGTATTAGTGTCGATGTCTCGCGCATTCTGTGACCTGCCTCGCTCCAGCAATTTTCCTTTGCCATTCCCATTTGGCCATGTCGGTGCGTCCACATTTCTTGCTCTTTGCCATATCTGCTTGCTGCATTTCTTCCAGTGGTTCCTCAATCCGGGAAAATAACAATCTCACGGAGAATAAATAGATCCGCAACTGTTCTGTTCTGCTCTCCGTCTGGTACATTTGCACTCCTCTTTCGATGCCGCTTTTACTCACAGCTCACAACCTTCATGTGCGCCAGAACATACCTTTCTCGGGACGCAGTAGGATCGTAAAGACAACGATAACTCTCCCAGCTGTGTTTCCGTCTGTTTTGTTCTATTTTCTCTCCTATCGTCCTTGTTCATTCTCCACCTCCACATATATTCCCAAGGGGTGTGTGTATTCTCTGTGCGTTGTCCTTTCCATTTCCTTGCATTTGCTCCCTATGTATTCCGTTTTTTTCATCCGTGCACTTCCGAGATCGCCAAGCAATTTATAATGCCGTTGTCCCGTCCTCCGACTTCATGTTTGATTCCCTCGTAGCTCACAGAGTCACAGGAACATTCATTGAAAACACTAGTTATCAAACAGTTGGCGCCTATCCGCTTCAACTTCGTCCACTTTAGACCACAGACCCACCGCTCTCGCAAGTGACAAAGCCAACGTCGCACACGATACTTTAGGACAGGGATCTGAGAAGAATTCTGAAGGGGCTAAACCATTTTCGCACTCATAATTTACAAACCATCAACTTATACTAAGGAGATTGGGGGAGTCCCTGAGGCAGGAGTCTCCGCAGAACACATTGCCCTTTTTCGGCATCTTGGCACAAGCCCCTTCTCAAAATTCCCTGCGTGAATGTCATGTGAGTTGAGAAGGCGGCTTGATCCGAAGCTAGTCTCTCGTAGACAGACGCTCTATACGTACCAAGCTCGTACCTCGCTGTATAGACCGAAGCTAGGATCAAGCCACATGACCAGCACGTGCAAAAGCACGCTTTCTGAGAAGGGGCTTGCATCAAACTCAGGAAAAAGGGGATCTGTTCGGCGCGCTATACTGCAACAGACAACGCGTAAAACCCTTGGTTCGCTAGAGATCATATGTTAATACTTGATAGCAATTCAAATGAAATGGACTCTTCAGATTTGTCTTTAAGTGCCTGAGACCTCTCGTACTCGTCTGCAACCCCGACGTGGGCACCAGTGCCATCATTCACGAGCGCGGTGTCGAATCGGCCCCCAACGGTACGTCCATGTTTGTTGGTGTACGCTGGCTTGATATGAATCACGTCGAGCGTGTCACTGGCGCTCTCTCGGCCGAATGGATCTTTATTCCAAAATTTAATTTTGTGGTAGACGGCGACAGATTGGAAGGGAATTATGAAGTCGTTTGCTGCATTCTCCACCTGGCGTTTCGAGAGTGTTGGGTTCTTGAAGGCTACTGCAAAACGTGCAAATGCGTCACGGAAAAACTCGGCACCGTATCATGTAGCGAGCACGTCAAGTTTAACACCGTAAACGGACGGGAATTTCGTCATCCGGAGGTGTCGGTGCTGCACGAAAATGGGAGGACACCAAATTTGGTTCTCACTGGTCAACACAGGGCAACCCGCTAACAGCCAGCGAATGTACTTCTCGTGCTGTAAAACCTTCCCCTTCCGTTCCAGCCAGACTGTCATCTGAAGATACTCGTCTTTCCGGTTTGTAGCGCGGTAAGCATCTTTGGTGAAGTCGATGTGAAGGCGCTCCGTTTGTTCAGTGTTGCAATTGTCGAGTGTTCCGAAAAGGCGGATGAACATGGGATAATGCCCGATATTGTGACAATATTGTGAAGTTTGGGGATATTGAAATTCTGGCGGATGTCGAGATCAAGAAGTATTGACTTGTTTGCGTGGAAGCGCTCGAGATCATCTCTGAGGCTGCGCAAAGTCTCGGTGGAGTGCATGGGGTACTGGGATTTGTAAAGAAAATCGAGCGACGCCCGTACCACACGGATCAAACGCGCGGGGGAATGACCACCTGGGAGACGAAGGTCAACAATGAGACCAAGGAGAATCCGGCAGATTTGACTGTGCTCGGTTCCTGAAATCCTCGATAGCGTGGTGATCCCTCTTGGAAAGCGTCGGGTGTTGTGATTGGGGGGCAGTCTACGGCAACGTGCATCGAGCTCCAGTGGTCCGTACGCCTCCTTCACCCATGAAACGACATGCTTGATTACGCCTTGGAATAGTTGGTGAAGGATGTCGGGCGTGATGGAGAGGTATATATTGACGAAAGGTAAGTCTTCCCAAAACGGATGGTGGATCGGCTTGATCCCCGCCTCTATACAGGCACGCGTGAAGTCGGTCGCGTCGCCATCAGCTTTGGCAAGAGCGTCAAGAACTGCGGTGAGATCACGCGGCTCATAGAGAGCTTCCAAGTCGCCTAGCTCGTCGGGGGAAGCAGGACAGGTAGGACATTCACTCATCTTGCAACCGGCGGCGAGACATTGCTCAGGATAGTCTCCCGAGAAGACTGCCAAAATAGGATGTGTACGACGCACAACTCCGTCGCCGCTCGGCATTTCGATCCCCTCCAAGCCTGCATCTTTCAATGGGGCCAGGATTTTCCGCATGCAGGCATGATACAAATTTGAGAGGGCGCGACGACGAGAAGCTGCTACCTTGATGTGATCGAGGCGCGTTGTTGGAAGATAACCGATAAGGATATACGCCTGACGGGAGGGTTTGCGTCGAACACCCTTTGGAATGTTGCCGATGGTCATGTACACCGGGTACGCAGCCTTGTTCCGAAACATGGTCGTCTGGGTTTTGTCGGTGGAAATGATGATTGGAATGATTGTGGCACCTGCTTTCCGTTTCTCTAAAGTTTTCTGGAGGATAAATGAGCGAGTGAATCGTGCGAGAGAGGAGAATGATGCATACTTGAGTCTCCCACCACCATTCGCCGGTATGCATATCATGGTAAAGACGGATAGTCTTACTGTTATCAGTGTAATGCCTCTCCGGAGCGAAGATGAGGCAGTCGGCGAACTCAGGATCGCGACGACGATGGCGACACCCACTCCTCGGTGGACGAAGACTCAGCCCCCGCGACATCGCGCACTCGATCAGCACCCCACCCCTGTGTCTATCAGCACCGCCGCCACCCCCGTCACCACACCCTTCGCCTCCGCCACCCCCGTCGCGAGCCCCTACGGGCGCATGCCCCCGTACCGGTGTCGACTCCCTCGCCGTCGGCAGCGGCCTCGACAACTTTGGTCTTCCCCGGCATGGACGGCTTCGACCTCGCGGGCTTCGACTTTGACAGCCTCCCCCTCTTCGACTTCACCGCCGGCGTCCCCACCCTCGACTTCCCGTCCCTCAGCGCCACCTTCGATACCAACGACAACTTCCCCGCTGCCCTCGCTCCCCCCGCCTTTTCGCCCGCACAGGCATTCACCACCGAATCCTCGGCGTCAACATCCATCCCCGGCAACGCGGGCGCTTGCATCCCGGTGTTTGCTGCAACCACCAACACCACGACCGCCGCCGCCGTCTGCCCTAAGAAGCGCAAAGCGCCGGCTCCCTCTGAGGCGGAGAACGGCGAGGCCGATGGCGGTGTGCCAGCTCCGAAGAAAACGCACAAGGTGCGTTCCGACAACAAGAAGAAGGACACGGAGGACGCGGGGGTGGCGGGCGCCGACGTACCGAAGAAGCGCAAGAGGCGCAGCGACTTTGCAAGAAGCGTTCCTCCCCGACATCAGCGTGGCCGGCGTGTAGGTGCGCGCATGAGTCTGGGTGGAAAAGAGTTCGCCACGGAGCTGCGTGTCTCGTCGGCAACTCCCCTCCCTTTGTATACCAATATTAATCACTGCTTTCCGTGGCCGGATCAACCGAGTGTGTCGGTGGAGCTGGGCCGACGTCGACCTGTGCCGACCCGGCTCGGCAGAGTCCGTGGAGCCGGGTCGGCACAGGGTCGGCACAGTCAGCCAACTCGGTGGATCCGGCCACGGAACGCAGTGAATCCTCGTATCTCAGAATAATCATCTCTTGCTTGCATTTTTGTTCTCGGACTTTGTGACTGGTAAAATACTCTTTGTGACTGTCCGTTTTTGAAGCACAACACATCGCGTCCCACCCTTGACTACTTGGCTATACAGGTTCTGCCACTCCCGCTGAACGTGCCTTTTCAAGGGGCAGCCTCACCGACTCAAAGCTCCGCAACAGATTGAATGCTCAATTGTTCGAGGCATTGCAATTGTTAAAGAGTGCCTATCGTAATGGTCATATCAGCGCGGGCGCCAGTGCGGCCAAGCATATTGGCGCTCTCATTGCCGAGCTCAATGCGGACTTCGGGTACAATTTGGACTCCGAATCGGACTCGGACTCGGACGCTTGATGGTTCCGTACATTGTGCTAGAAGTCGTTTATTTCAATCACTGGGTATGGGCAGCCCCGGTTCGCTGATCGTTAGCTGACTAAGCAGATCAAACCCGAAATCCGTTCACTTTCCTCAACACCAGCAGATGAGAGTATTCTGGGGGGCAAAATGACTTGCAATTGTCACTATAAATGTTATAATTCAAGATATGCATTTAAAAAGGCCAAAGTACAATACTGTAAGCAAAAAGCGGGTGATGGCTGGTGATGGGGTGAGTTGGGGTGCATTTTTGAGGGATGCTTTTCCTTGCATTGAGGTGTTTATGTCTAGTGAACGGTTCAAGGACATAATTGGGACATGTCTAGTGTTTTTCAGAGTTGTACATGGCACTACAGAGCAAAGAAGGGCAACTTATATCGTTGGTGACGCGCGGAAGCCTCGAGGACCAACGTTGTAGGGTCCGCTGACATTTGCTGTCAGATGTCAGATTCTGACAATCTAATTGTCAGTCAGGCTCTGACAATTAATTATTTTCGAAAGCTCAACAAAGTGGCTCTGACAATTCCAACCTGGCAATTTACCGCACCCTCCCAAAGCCCCGTTTTCAGGTGCTTTTGGCTACATCAGAACTTCACTGCTTCAACTTTGGCGGAATTGAATTTACTTGTGACTTATTCAATGCAATAACTATTATTCAGCACAGCATTCATTTTTGATACCATCAGCTGTTAGCAACAGAGTCCCCATTTTGGCCATCCACCGCTGTTAGAGCAGCCGGCTCCAACTGTAGAAGCCTTCAAGTCTTTACTTAAGGTTCCAGACCATTGCCCAGCTTGAATCAGAGCTTTTTGAAGTATTTTTTGGGCTGTTTTCCAAATCGGGCAATTGTCATTTGTCATTTGTCATCCTGACAGTCAGCCTGACAATTGGATTGTCAGTCACTGACAATTAATTATTTTCCTCAGAACGCAATTGTCAGCGGACCTTACAACGTTGGCAACGCCTCGAGGCTCGCGTCATCCTATATCGGGTACTTACTGTGGTATTTTGTACACCGTTTATGGAGACTACTGCAGGGCGCACGACGACGTTGTACGGGAGAACCAAGGGAGAACGATACATAAGAGCTTGCCAACGCAAGCAAAGAGTCACAGGTTGGTCACGTGGGCAGCACCGGCAAATCCCGAGACTTGCAGACAAGGGATTCACAGTCGCAGTACTGAATAACCAGTGTAGCGCGCTCCGCGGCAGAGCCCACTAACAATTCGCCTGGACACTCTTGGCCATTGCCTGGTTATCTAATAACCTTGTACGAAACGAAGAACTCAAAATTTACGAGAGTACCCGGATGTCCAAGCTGAACTGCAGAAGACGAATGTTAAATTGGTGGCAGGTCAGCACTCTACTTAACAAGAGGAAGTAACATGAGATTCCAGAATGAGAATTAAACAAGCCTCAAACAGGAAATTCGAAGTCGGCTTGCGCTACCTTTAAATTCGTACTAGATTCCAGTCTCCACCCGAGCTCCCGGTTTGCTGTCAAAGAACACAACATTGTTGTTACAGCGGCTCTGCTTCCAGAACTGGGAGCCCCGCTTGTTTACCCCAATATTGCGGGGCTGCTGTAATATGAAACGAAGGGGATAGGACTCATGAACAAAGTGAACTTCGAACAAATAACTCGGGATACCGACACCGCGCCGGGCGGCGTCGACGTCACTTTAGCAAAGAACAAGTTTTTGTAATTGTCTTTCTAACCAACATGGCCGTCCCCCAACACGGCTACGACACATCAATGGCTCTGCTGACCATGACTGCGATAACTTGAGTGAGAGATGAGTTACCTGGATGTGAATGAAACCTCATAAGACATGTGAGAGTCTGAGGTGTGAAAGGTCAGAGCACGCGTGGAAGTCGAGCCAAGCAAGATATATTCAAGGTCCAACAGTGGGCGTCGAGGGGATACAGAATAGCTACGAGACACTCTTAACTTTCCGCCAAAACGTGACTTCCCAAATGCGGGAATTTGCTCGGGGCAGCACGGCAAGCTCCTGAGCGGCAGATTGCATGCCGTTCTTTGTTTGTACGAGCGTGTCTCCCTTGTCTCTCCCCACCACCCCACGCGCGCCACAAACTCATTCTTATCCATACCCACAACCTCGCTCGAGTCCAATGTTCTAATCCCGTGGAGTTTGAACTGCAGCTATGTCTTATACGCGTTAAGACAGCCGAGAATGCATCAGACGCGTCGAAGTCGCGCTCGGACGCGGCTATCGACGTACGTCGACCCGCCTAGCTCACTTTTCCCCGTTACTGTCTTTTGCCATCGATTTCCACCAGGTGAGACGCATAGACGAGTGCATGGTTGATCAAAAGGCGCCTCCCGGTACATGTACGCTAGTCACTCCAGTCAGCTCAAGTCAAAATAAGACAGGCAAAAAATCTATGATCTCTTTGTTTCGACACCTTCCATCCCCAAGAACGATGACTACTGACCCGAACCGCCACCATACCCGTGCTGCCACTCGTGAGGGCATCTTTCCAGCCCCGAAGCTTCCTCGCGACACTCCGGTCAAAGCGAACAATCGCTGGCGCTCGTCGTCAATGGTTGATATATTCCTTGATTGCCTGAAACGCATCTTCGAACTGTGCAAGAGTGATTGAGTTCAAATTTGACTGTGTTGAAATGTTCTCCGTATCGACAAGGATGTCGGAATTTGGCGGTTCGGCCGACATTTACTCAGTCTCTCTAGTGTTACCGCTTCCTAGGTTTGGCTGTTGCAGTCGCCGGAGGTGCCAAGTTACCGTGGGAAATATGTGTCGTACGCCTGTCCCGCAGACCGTAACTGTAATAAGAAACGCCGTGTCCACATTGAACTCGTAATATTCAAATTTTGCGCGTCGCGATGTTCGGTTCTGGTACGTCATCCATGGAGTATAAATCAGACAAGTACAACTCACCCCCGGAAGTCAAATTTTTGAATCGATATCGTAACAGAATCGCTTCACCTGGTATTTTAACCTTGAAAATCGACAATCACCACTACAACTGCGCAATGTAAGAAAGAGGTCATCGAAATCTGTTTCGACTTCACGAATGTTGACGTTTTGCAGCTGCAACGAGATATTTGGTGGTCCGTACATCCTCAATTGCGGTCACTCATTTTGCGCGCTGTGTATTTGCGCCACATATTCTCAAACCGACGTGCATGTGGTCGTTGGCATAGATCCCCTGGTAAGTTCATACTTGTAGACATATCAGAGTCTTCATTGAAAATGAAAAGGATGCCCGTTGTGCAGAGCACCCATTTTCTTCTAGTTGTCCACTCCTTCACGCCACCTGCGAATATGGTTGCACATTGATGCAGAAGACATCTTCCCTCACGAATTACACATGCACTTAAGCTGGTCGTCAACGCTGATTAGGTTTCGTCATCGAGGTACCACTTGAATTCAGTGCAAATTTATGCGAGGCAAGAATCTCCTGTATTATTCATCCTCACAACCATCCGTCAGATCAACGTTACAGCAGTTTGCAGTACAACAGGCGCGGACCAAAATTTCTACCATTTTGGGCTTTTTTTTGATCGTTTTCCTTAGAACACTCGCCTTGCCCTTATTTCCGGTCCGTTTGCCTTGGGAGTTAGCTCATGCAATTCGCATTCAAAATGCGCAAGGGATAGCATCCTCACATTTCTGATCTGGTCTTGAAAACTGCAAACCTCTACCGGCACGTATTCGAGGACCTGCTCGCCGTCCCCGTCATCCCCTGTGTCAAGTCTGGGAAGGAGAAATTCGCGGGTAGCCTGTACACGACTACCGTCGAGGGCTTCATTCCCACATCGGGCCGCGGCATCCAGGGTACGACGTCTCCTCGGGCAGAACTTTTCGTCGAGGACCCGAATGACCCGAGCGGGGGCAAGACATTTGTGTGGGAGAACTCATGGGGGCTAGCGACGCGGACCACTGGCGTGAAGGTCATGGTGCACGGGGACAACAAGGGGTTGGTGCTGCTCCCGCCCGTGGCGAGTGTGCAAGTGGTGATTGTGTGGCAGCGGAATTACAGCAAAGATGACGGACGAGGGCAGGGCGGTGATTAACAATGCGTGTGAGGAGCCGGCAAAGACGCTGAAGAAGGTGGGTGTTGGCGCGAAGGCGGACCTCTGAGAGGGGTACACGCCAGGGTATAAGTTCAACGACTGGGAGCGGAAAGTATGTTGTTGGCGAATTATCCTGAGGTGGATATCAGGGTGTTCCACTTCGGCTTGAAATGACCTCGCGAAGCAACAGACGCTGACCGTGCCCCGGGACACGGGTGTCAAGCACCCCATCGCCCTCGGACCCACCATCGTTGCGCTGCACAACGATCCAGAGCGAGATAACGGGACGACGTCGTCCCCGCGCTCGACGCCTAGAATGTGGTCATGACTCCATGCCAACGCATTTTGAATGAAGGAAAACGGACCAGAAATGACCAAGGAAGAACGAAATTCGCGTCAGCGTCCTTTGGCTCAAGTGAGAATCTCGACTTTTGAAGGAAGCAAAGTGGAGAAAAAGTTGGGTACCGTTAGAAGCCAGATAGGAAGGCGGTTCAAACGCGCCTACTTTGAGGTGAATCGGACAAGTATTGCGCCCAGGACACGCGTTGCAAGAGGGGAGCCAAGCTAACGAGTCGCCGAATTTGGCCAAAAGTAAAAGTGTGAATTGGAACCAGGGAGTGGGTCCGTTGGATAGCCCTACTAAAACGCTTCAGAACGCACCTGAAATTATCCGATTCTACCAAGATTTGAGCTTGCAATGAGTGTTATAAGAGGGAGAGTACCGCGCTGCTTCTTCTTCATCAAAATTGATGAGTGTCATTACATGTGCAAACAGCTGTAAATCCTACAAATGTGAACACAACTGATAACACGGAGAGTAGAGATGAAACAGACAATATACAACACCAGCATTCGCAAAATGAAGACAACAGCCCAAATGATTTCATACAGGGCATCCAAGATGACAATGAAAATCCATATAGTACGTCCTTTGTCGGAGGAGGCTGGGAAGCTGAGAATCTAGCTATACGAAAAAGACGCAAGCCACCCCGTCTGCTGAAAACCGGCAAGTTCACGCGCTCAAATTTAACCATTGGTTCCCTCAACATTGCTGGGCGTGATGTAAATATATCTATGCATAATAGAAACCATAAATTCAACTTTCTAAAACAAACTATTGACCTCAATAACCTTGGTGTCCTTGGGTTACAAGAAACTCATTTCGACCCAGAATCTGCCACACAATTTGATAATATTTTCCGCCGTTGGTTCAAATTGTATTACTCGGCTCATCCCGAGAAACCGACTTCCACAGCAGGTGTGGCTTTTGTTCTTAACAAGAAATTTTTGGATACAGAAAACATCTGTGAATATGAACTAATTCCAGGCAGTGCAACGAAAATTAGTTAATTATGGGAAAGCGTGGGTGTAGAAACCTGAGACTTCACTTTTTTCTGCGCAAGCATGGGCGTGGATTTGGCTGTAAGTGCACATGCACGCCCGGCATTTCGGCTTGCAAGCCAAAATGTTGGTTTGGCAAGCATTCCGCCGGCTTAGCACAAGCCAAAACATAAAAGTGGCTTGCGTCGATTCCGCACGCCACACTCCTACTACGCTCAATCTGTATGGCCCATAGACATCCCCTGAGTGTACCCTTGCTGGGCATGTGGCTTTTTCTCGTAGTTTTATCTACTTCAATTTTCCAACTTCTGGAGGCCCAGAACGAGCTTGGTGAGGCATTGAATCTCAATGGTGACCTCATTCACGACCTTTGGGACGAATCCGTCGTTTCAATCTGCAGCGATGGGAATGAAGCCCTCAACGCCATGTTTGCGTCTGTCCCATTCGGCAGTAGCAAAACGCTGATCGATCACCAGATGCTGAAATTCGACCGCACACACACAGGCTTTGATGAAGACTTTCGCCCACCTACGTTGCGTTGCGAGCACCCCTCCCAGGTTCCGCCATCAGACCCCATCCCCGTCACCATCCCCGGCGGAATGAAACGGATCGGCGATCAGCAGACCGAGGACGAAAAGCCATCCAAACGGGCGAAGATTCAAGTTATCGTGCGGAAGAAGGCGGGGGGGGCCTAAGGAGACGAACAGTGTAACTGTGTCAAGCACGCCTCGTCGGCTTCGTTCGGGGAAGAGGGTTTAGCGCACAGCACAAAAAAGTTGGACAGGTGTACACTCCTTGATGGTTGACTTCGAGGAGTAAATTATAGTAGATCGAGGAACCTGGTGAGTGGCCGGAGATCACTAGACTCGTAACCAGTCTGCCTACGCCATTCTAACAAGCTTGCCTTTGCCTTGTTAGAATGGCGTAGGCAGACTGGTTACCAGTCTAGGAGATCATGTCTTTCATAGAACATCATTTGAGCAAACAAGTGCTGAATGGTGGGCTATAACAGTTCAAAGTTCAAACATACTTATCAGCCCCGGGTAGTTATTCCGACGTCCCAAATACAGTGGTAATTGTAAAGATATCCTTTGTTTTGCATGCAATTATTGAACGCGACTAGGTAGCGCCTGCTATGAAGGCAGGGATGATCACTTCGTTGCAACAGCAGGCGACAGTCTCGGCGACGGTGAAACTTCCGATGATCGTATTTTTACCGTCTTGCTTTGATGAGAGCTGACTTCTGATAGTTGGAATACTCGGGGGGGAAACCGGAAATGACAGCGGTGCTCCAGAGACGTAATGAACGAAATATTTACAGTGGTATGGCAACGCAGAGTGAGTTGCTCTAACGTGCAGCGAGTTGCTGATTGATCCGCCTGATTTGGTTGATCCTTGGCGCGGCAGCTTGGGACCCCGATACCTGTTGACCTTGTCCAACCCATGTCGTCTGCATCGCTCCCGCCGCCTTCGTCGTCCACCACCAAGATATGACACAATTTCAACCAACCAGCAAACTCAAAATTCGTCTATGTGCCTCCGAGCTGTGCGGATGACTCTACGACATGTCTGCCCGGGGACCGTTGTGTCCACTCCTACTCCTACGGCCAAGTCACATAATACCAGAATCTGAATCCATTCCATAATTTGCTGGGCCATTCCATAATTTTCTGGGCCTTGATAATCTTCATTCCTTAATCCACCAGATTCAACTTTCTTTGCGCGCTCGATAAAATACCCTGGCCGCATTTAGTCCCTAGTCTCAAAATCAATCATCCCTCGTTGGTAGCCTTCGAAGGCGGCGCTCGTGATGACAATGAACCGCCACAGACAAAGAAATCGTGGCTCGCTACGAGCACCGCACATGGTCGAGGTCTCATCCATCCTGCCGCTCCGTGGGTCAAATTCTACGTCGGCTTTCTGCCGTTGAGTTTTGATTCTCTCAGTGTCCCTCAAACTATGAAATCTACGGCGCCATAAGCGAGACCATTTATAAATAGTCGGTCAAGGACATACTTCTGACTGCGATGAAGATCAAACTTTTTCACTGGCAAGCACTGTGAACTTGGACATTGGTGCATTGCAGTGGACTCTTGAACAGCTGAGGTAATTGCCTCTGGTCACTCTCCAATAAACGGGAACTGACTCTGGGATTCTATAACAGATCCATTTATCTTGTGACTGATACGCCTGATAAATACTGGACGATGATCAACAAATTAGCATTTCGTGAAAAAGGTTCCTGTGAATCAATATGTTTGGAATCCATAATTCTGTTACGATTGCAATGAGCTTCACCGATCTTCAACAAGAAACTCAGCATGCACCACTACCCATTTTTCAAGATCTGGATCCAAATAGCTGATGCTTGAGGAACGGCATGCCATCCAAGTATTATTGATGCGGACAGAATTGACTTGAACCACAGATGCGGGGTTGACAAGTGTAAAAACAAACTCTCAAGGAGGTCATTCCAAGTTGTGCTTATGTCGGACAGATCATCAAGCAATGCACGCAAGATAAGTAGCCAACAAAATTTCGCTGATTAACCTGCCATATTGACAGCGAGTTATTTGTTCAATTTCAGTGGAGTGCCCACCTTCATTTTCTTGAAAGATTGCAGCTTTGACTCGGAGCGATCAGAAAACCTCAACATGGTGTAGGTAGACGAGGACAAAAGTCTCAGAAGCCAAGCAGAAACACAAGTCTGGCATACTAGGTGTGCAAAGAAAGTTTTGGAGTAGAAGGTTTGAAGTAGCACCATGGAAGACGGCGACGGCGACATATATGATGTGAGGGCAGAAATAGGTATCGGGGGTCCCAGCAGGCTGCCGCATCGAGGATCAGCTTAAATCAGGCGGATCAATCAGCAGCTCACTGCACGTCGAGCAACTCACTCTACGTTGCCATACAGTGGAGATGCTTGGTGTAGCCGAGCACAAGCCAAGCCCAAGCCCAAGCCACGCCCGCCCAAACCCGCCAAGCCAAATTCAGACTCCGCTAAGCGGCACAAGCCAGTCGGCCAAGCCAATAGGAGAAGTCTGACAGGACGTGTGATGTAGGAAGCCTGGGTTCGACGCCCTGTTTTTTCTGTTCTTTTTCTTGATCAATTCTCAGAGGTTTATTTCTTCCGAGGTCAATCCCATGAATGCTCATTATCCGACAGGACACCCCTCGAGGATGTCATTCACATCCTTATCTCTCAATCGCGCCCAGAAACTGTCTTTGCCCAAGCCCATGGGCTGGGTGCTTCCTATGGGTGCGGAGAGCTCGGTGGCAAGAAGGTCGCGGAGCTCAGAGTTCGACGTAGGATATCTTGACGCTGAAGTCGGAGGCGGAGGACTCGAGGTGGTGGAAGAGGCGGAAGAGGACACGGGGGATCATGCCTGCGTTGGCGGAGGGGTTTCCGAGGGGCGTTGGGGCGAGGTCGCCCTGCATCGTGTAGCTGTATTCAATGTTAATTCTTTCAATACCCCAAAAGATGAGCAGAAGCACGCACGTCTTGCCCGTTCCTGTCTGGCCGTACGCAAATAGCGTGCAGTTGTAGCCCTGGACGACCTCGTCGAGCATCGGAGCGACTACTCCGTGGTATATCAGCGCCTGGTCCGCTTCTGGGCCAAATGCGATATCAAATGGATAGGTCCTGACAGGGGGCAGGGTGACCACACCCAAGCTAGACTGGGGCAGGGCAGCCTCGATGGAGAGCTCCTTGCTCTTTGCGCCGTTTAAGGACACGATTATGGGGGAGTTATCTGCCATCTCGCGTTCTGAGCGGCGTCTGCATCGGACGACGACCTGGATGTTGGTCTCAGCGTCGTCCGTCGACTTGTCGAGGACTGAGCGGGATCTGGGCGGCGGCGGGGGCGCTTTTGCACGGGACGACGGCGGGCGGCGAATGGCCATCAAGGTAAAAGTCAGGAGGAGGCCTCGTGACCAGTTACCACCACCATCGTTTTTTTGCGTGGTGGCGGTTTTCTGGCTACGGGGCCCTCACACTGCTGAAAGCAGCGTAGGGGAGCTGCAAGCACCCCTCCCACACCCCAGTGGGCCCCCTGCAAGGAGGAGTGGTCTAGGCGACCAAAGCTCGGCGACACCGACTACCAACGTACACCGGATTCCCCCCCAAGAGGAAGGGACGCTGCAAGCGCCCATGGGCTCGGACGTGCTCCAGCCACCTCTCATGCCAGTTAGGCAACCCCAAACCACTCTAGTCCATGTAACAGGACGCCTGTCGGCACTTGTACCCCACGGCGACACCGCCATAACCACGAACATGAATAATATACTGGTATCAATAATTTGTACGCACAAAATCATTAAACCTTTCTTTTCCCCCACCCGAGCCCCCCCTCCTCTCCCACTGCAAGCACGGTCCCCACTGCTTGTCCCGCACTGGGAAACGTACCCATGAGTCAGACGTCGGATCTACCGGCCGAAACCACGCGGTCCGCTATCACCTCAAGACTTACACGCAAAACGCACCTACACACAAAACTGGAGTGCTCAAGACGTCAAGTGACATCACAACTTCGAAACAAGGGTGTCCACGTCCGTACGGAGGCCGAACACTAAGTATTGAGAGTACGCGGTGGAAAGAATTGACCGATACAGCAGACTAAGGTAGCCAAAGCCGGTCGCAAAAAAAAAAAAAATGAATGCCCCATGCCACCTTTGCAAGGAGGCATCCCACCGAACCCCCACCTGCCCATGCGCCGACGCAGCAGCGTGGAAAGGGCCACTGCTCACCCCGCGTAGACAGAGTCGTCCTTCATCCCAACTGCCCTGCACTCGGTGGAAACTAATGGAGTATGTCCCCGTTCAGCCCGCCACACGACGATCCCAACGTTGCAATACTGCTATCCGGAGAACTAAATCTAACGAGTCGCGTCGCCATGATGCGCGAACACGCACCTTCGCCCACACATGACCGCAAATGCACACAAAGCACCCCTTGCCCGCTCACCGCCGCTCGCAAACTGGCACGACATGTGAATATATGCGAGGTTAGTAAGACGGGACACCGACCAAAAGCCTGTAAAATAAGCTGACCGCCTCGAGACAGTACATGTGGGCACCGCATGCGCCTCCTTCGTAACAGATAACAAGCCCGGTGAACCTGCACGATGCAAAATATAAAATAGAATGGGGGACACGTCCGCGCCACCACCCACCCCTGGCCACTCTGGAGGTCGACAACCCCCACACCGGGACACCCGTTAAGACCCGTAGGATCGAACAAGGGGACGACAGCTCCTTCAGCCGCGCCCCTCGACAGTTCAGATCGCCCGAAGACCGAGTGGCCGCCCGCAAAACCTCTCTCCCC
Organism: Mycena olivaceomarginata; assembly: GCA_029378375.1. Classification (NCBI taxonomy): domain Eukaryota; kingdom Fungi; phylum Basidiomycota; class Agaricomycetes; order Agaricales; family Mycenaceae; genus Mycena; species Mycena olivaceomarginata. Next base: position 65,857 of record JARKIC010000951.1, on the reverse strand, counting down.
AGTGGACCCCTCACGTCCGGCGACGTCAACGCGGACCCCTTCGCACCCACCTACACGCTTTCCCACACGTTCCCCTCAGGCCTGATCACCTCCTCGGCAACACCTCTTACATACGACGAGGAAGAGGACTCGGAACCAGAGGGCGAGTTGAAGCAGGTACGCAGAACAACGCATACCTAGGTCTAGGTAAAATCTGACACACCCGCCAGCTAAACACACCACGAGCCGCAGCACTCTCCCTCCCTGACGAGCTACCCGCATCCGCCTCCTCCCCACCGCCGCCCGTCAGCCGCTCAGTGTCACCCGCACCTGGATCCCCAGCCCTGTCCGACGACCAAATGGACGAGGACATCGACAACACCCCCAACTACACCAAGCTCGCAAATGACCCGGGCTTCGGGGCCCTCATACCCACCGCTCGTGCCGAAAACCCCCACAAGCCCTACAAAGGTTTCGCCGCGTCCGGTCCGGAAGACCATGCAGGCGTCCCATTCCAGAAACACTCGGGCGGCGGCGCCGGGCTGGTCATGTCACACAACACTGCCATGACGAACGTCCACCCCCGCGTTGTCGACTTCATCGCCGAGGACCCGGACTCCTTCATCCTCTTTGTCCCATTCCTCGGCGGCGCCCACTTCAATAAAAAATATCGAGACGCGGCCTCGGACCTCACCAAATACCTCGAGGAGATCACTGGTGCAGGCGGAATCGAAATCTACCCCCCCACCCCGCGCGAGAAGGGGGACTTTGCGGGCCATGTCATGTACCACCCACCGTGGGTAGTTGTCGGCAAATGCACGTCGGTCGAGGTGCGCGACGAGCTCGCCCGCCACCAGCTCATTGCTTGCTCTCGGGACCTGGCGGTCCACGTCCTCAAGGTCGACCTTTTGCGCAAGTCCTGGCTGCTGGGCCACTGGCGCTGCAATACGCTAGTACCAATCCCCCCAGCCGTACTGCGTGCCGCCGTTGCCATCGCCACCTTCTCCCAGGGCCCGATCCGCACTGCCATCGTGCACGCCACCCAGAACGAGGAGGGCACGGCAGACGAGCGCGTGTACAGGTTTGTTCAGACGCTCGATGTCGCTCGCCTGCCCAGTGCAGCCGAGCCGCCACTATGGATTGTGTATGGGAAGCCGTGCAGCGAGTCGCACGCTGTGTGGGAATCTGTACGTCTACCAACACACCACTGACCGCGTACGGAGACTAACCAGAGTCAGATCCGGGACCTCTTCCGGAACACCAGCTTCACCAAGGGCCTCTCCGAACTCACGCCCATTGGCTCGCCCTCGCGCAGCTCCGGCAGCACCACCCGTCGCCTAGCGCTCTGCTACATCTGCAAGCTTGACGATCACCGCTCGGACACCTGCCCGTACGCCCTGCTCCCCGACTGGCTCGGCCCCAACGAAGTCATCAAGGAGGGGCGGGAGGGAATTCTCGCCCTGAACCCTGGCAAGCCCCAATCTCGCAATGGTGGAGCCCGCGGCGACCGTACCTTCCGTCGCAACCAACGCCCCCGTCGGGATTAGGGGAATCTCGGAAGATAACTTGTCTCGAAAATATTATATATTGACTCTCGTGCCACGTATTACATGGACGTTATAGACGGAGTAACTACAACAAAATGTAGTTTATACCCACCGTACCACGCCATGTGTAACATTGTGAATACATCCCTCCTCTCCCTCGCTACACCCAACGAGTGAAGTAAGCGAGAAAGAGCCTGGTTCTTGGACTAGAAGAAGTCACTCGTAAGTTAGAGACGAGCGCAAGCCGACCCCGCCACATCTTACCGACGTATGCTGCTACATGCGGACGGGAAACGGGAGAGGTCTGGTGCGGCACCAGGGGCAAGTAGAAATACATGCCTGAATGCTGCAACAGGGTGGAGCCTATTTAGGCTGGGGTCCACTCGCCAGCAGTCCTGGCAGGGTAGGTGAAGGTGACCGCGCTCCCAAGGAGCGCGGGCTGAGCCATTTTTCGACATTTTCAAAGCAATTTTGAGGTCGGAGGCAAGTAACCTTTGGTTTATCGAGCCATGGTGATCTTCATTTAGGTGCGCATCGCACTGCTCAAGTACCATTGACGTTGGAGACGGGGGAACTGGCCTCAAGGCTACGAAGTCGCAGAAGCCATAGAGGTGGATTGTGGCTATGCTCGCCAATCACTATGCTAATGTCCTTGCCAAGCCAAACCAAACACGCTCTCTCTCTCATCCTCCACCCAGTGTTGTAAAGTCAGTGACTTTTGATTGACCCGGGTCAATGACCTTTGGCGTTCTGACATGTCGTAAGGGGTCGCTGACTCGTCACCAACTTTTGACTGACCCGTCGAACCAGCGGATCAAATGACTTTCCCACACTTTGCGACTTTAGCGAAATTTAGCAGTTCACGTGGGGAGCCCAGCGGAGTCACTGACCTTTGACCGACCAGGTCGATCAAAGTCATTGACGAGTCGATCAAGGTCGGCGACCCGTCACTGACGGGTCGTTGACAACACTGCCCTGAGGCTGAGGCTCCACCAACTCCGGCCCGACCCGAATCTCCCACCGGATCTCGTCCCCAATGGCATCGCAGATCTTGTTATACTCCCGTACGAGATTGTTGATCTTGGGCTGACGCCTTTTGATAGCAGCTTCGGTATGAGAACGCAATTTGTGTTCTGGTTTGCAAGGTCAGTAATATCTCGATGTCTTGAAGCCTCAACTTACCTGATGCTTGTTGGCGACGCGAGCTACGTTCGGCCCTTTCCCACTCGAATTCTCGTGCCCGCAGTAGGCCTCGGAGTCGGATTTTTTTGACGTGTGCATCGAAGCGGTTTGGAATCGATGTAATCGATAAATGAAGCTTGAAGTTATGCCTGCAATGAATTGCATCGACGTCTTGCACTTGTTTCACGCCTCACGCCCCCTTGGTGGGAACATTTCCGGAAGGGAGCCAATTCAAAAGAGATTCATTTGACGCCGGAGCTTGCCCTAATCATTCGTGAGAAACCTCTGCAGGCAGTTTAGAAATAAAGCATCTAAATCCTCTAGTGACATGCTGAGCAAAAGAACTTCTTAATAGAAAGTAACTAATAATGCCCTTAAGACCACTGATCTGGATCCGCATTGGCAAACGTAGTCCCCATCCCGATCTGGTCATACCATACCTGTCTAAACGGCTGTGTTCCCTTCATGCCCTTATCGTCATGCCACCCATTGGCATAAAGCCCGACGTGGAATTCGAACTCGCGGGTTTCGGCGATGGTCGTGGGAATGTTGAACTTTTCCAGCACCTTCACCCCGTCAAACCAAAGCTTGTAGAACCCGGTGTTGTCATTCTGCCAGCTGGCTTGGATGACCACCTTGTGCCAATTGCCGGCAGACACGGTGGCCAGGTTTTAAACTCGTTGGGATCATCCTGGTGTAGGATCTGTGGTAAAATCCAGTGTATCGTGCATCATGGATTCCGAAAACGGATAGAATTGCAAGTTTATCCCACTTTCATATAGGAAGTTTTTACACTTTTTCAGAGTGTCCAGGACTGTTTTGGGCCTGCATTCTGCAGAGTCCGAGCCCTTCAAATGGCGGGGAAATTTCGTTCACACCAAAACCGTGCCAAGAGAGCCCAGTCCGTGAACGGCTACCGTAGGGAGTTTCGGGATGTCTGCGAAGTGAGCTCACCCGGCACGTCGGATCCTTTATATATCTACTTATACAAAAGACAATCGTGCCGTAGGAGTTCTACTGGCCAATCAGGTTCTTCCGTTGATAGTCCCCTGGTAATAGTTCTGATACATAACATATCCAAGATTTAAGTCAATTGGCCCAGTATTCATTGTGGTGCAGCTGTTCTAATGGAAACCACGATTTTTTGGGAGAAATTTCATTACATAATTACATCAAAAAAGCCGGTACTCGATCCCCTGCGGATTTTCAGTGCGAGTCGAACGCACCTACTCCCGAAGGATTCTGACCAGAATTGAGGTCATGGTGAGTGTTCTAAGCAAAATGTTTGCAAAAAAAAAAAAAACGGTCCGCGCCTATGTACCGCAAATAGCTGTAATTCGATTCTGGCAAATAATTCTGAAGACGCCGCTCATCGCTGACCTTTGGCCGACTGCTCGCATTTTGGGCCACATCAAGAAAATGTTTTTCACCTGACACGGGCTGGCTGATCTGGCGCTGCTGACGCACCTGGCATTGCTGGCGACATTTTCTTGGGTCCTTGCTTACCGTGCTAGAACATCCTCTGTAAGAGAATTCTCAAATGTCTTGAGCTTCAATTGAGCTTCTGTGTTCTGTTAGAGTCCACACGATAATCTGATTCAGCTCCTCATCCTCTCGGAATCTCTGGAACCTGCTGTTGCCTGTTCATCTTAGCTTCATGCTCATAGTTTGGTACCATTTACTCCCGCCTTCGGAGTGTCACAACTCCGCGAACGGCCCGTGTTCGATTTCAGATACACAAATGCAAACATCACAATGCCTGATACTACCGTACAGTCACGGCAAAAATTGTTGCCCATACCATATTTGGAAATTTTGTGATGGCTCTCAATAAATGGGTGGTAGGCCCACTACTCGCCAAGCCCTGGCCAGGAGAGTTGTCTAATGTCACATATGGCTCCAAATATATGTTATTTTGGCCTAGACTTTGCCCTGAATGGATAATTACATGGGTCATCAGGGTACCACCAAATCAGAGCAGGGCGGCATTTTCCAGCATTGTACACAGCCGAACCGCATGCATTTTTACTCATACAGACCATATATACAACCTTCTACTGAAAAGCTATCCAATGCTGGGTCCGCCACCCCATTTATTGAGAGCCATCACAAAATTTCCAAATATGGTATGGGCAACAATTTTTGCCGTGACTGTATCTGGGGAACTATTTATTTCCATGCCAAATAATCCTCTCAACAGATTCCTCATAGTTTGGTACCATTTACCTCCGCATTCAGAGTGGCACAACCTCGCGAACAGCACGGATGAAAACATCGCATTTATTGCTAGACCAGTGACTGTCTGTCTATGAGAACTGTCGATAAACAGACCAGTGGATCTGAGTTTGAAACTGGTTTACGCGCGGCATCCCATAACGGGCGATTTGTAATCAAAGATCAAACTTGCTTCCCAATATTTCTTGGGGTCTCCCGCCCTCACAATGAACTGGCCGTCCGCTTTGGGTGCGGAAGTGATCGCCGACCATCCGCGAAAAACCTGATTACCAATCGCCCATTATAGGATGCCGTGCGTCATCCAATTTCAAACTCAGATCGACCAGCCGCTATATCGGTGCCTTGTCCCATATAGCGGCTGGATTCGAGCCTAATTTATTGCTACCCACAAAGCCTTTCGTATGCGAAATATGATTTATTTCAATGGCAGATTACATTTCCAAGATATTCACTCTGCGGTGCGGGCTCCGCAGGCCGCAGTGACAGGAAGTGACAACGTTCCAGTGCGATTGAAACCGAGGAGATAGAACAGAGGGAAGATAATGGAGATGGGCGCACTCTATGTACGTACCTATCGAGGGTCTTTCCTTGCTTCACATGGAGAATTTGCACAGGATTTGGGGCATCTCATTAAGGAACGGTCAATCCTGTGTACTCTGTACCACCGTGATTGCCCGATCCGAATCCGCGAACGCGATCTTCAGTGCGCCGGTCATCGTGGCAGGATCTTCTTCAACCCTGCTTTCGACCCGCTTAGCCCCGCGAACCCTGAATTCCCTGACACATCCTCCCTTGACGCGTAGACCACTATGAGTCTTCACGTCCATCTGCACTCAGGTCTCTTGGCCCTTTCGTTTTCTCTGCTCCCAGTACTAGTGCTTCTTTAGTCAATCCTTAGTACTGGTTCTCATGTGTCTGCGCAAATGCAGTCCCGCCCTGGGCTATCACAAACGGGTGTCGCCGAGCAATACTTCTGCAGAGGCGGTGGCACTATACCTAACAAAATTAGATGTATTTGAACCGTGTGACACCTCACAAGCTCGAAGGAACTAGCAAAAAAAGAGAACTCAGCTTGCAGTTGCGCTTCGCCCAAGGAATTGAACGTCATTAAAGAACTCTCCTGAAGGGTGATATGTACCCATCAACTTGAACACACACATGCGAGCATTTGAGGATTGGTTGTGGATATTAGAGACTTTGTGCAAAAGCCGCATGAGCCGCATGCGGCTTTTTGCGCATTGTGCAAAGCCGCATGATAAACTGGGGGTTTTATCAGTGTATCTATATTCATTTTGATGGAATACTAGTAAATTAGGTGCTATACCGTTTATTGAACCACTTACCAACCCTTGTGTTCATCATTTTGACGTCATTATTTGACTTTCTCCATGGCTGCTGTGCGGCTATGGCCGTGATGCTGCCAAAAAAAGGCCATTTCCCACACTTGCTCCACCCGCCTGATGCCGGATCAATACCGGCAGCTTCCAAAAGTACTCTACGGCATCTATGCAAGGATCAAATGCATCATTGATAGGGAAACAAAAGCCGCATGGTGCCGCATGCGGCTTTGCACAATGCAGAAAAGCCACATGCGGCTCATGCGGCTTTTGCACAAAGTCTCTATTGAGTAGACCCGAGTCCACGGCCGCACGAAGTGCGCCGTTTCATCGGAATGCGTCCACAAAACGAACCTCGCTCAGCGTAGCCCAGGTAAACACCGGAATACTGTTTTTGACAAGTACTTGGGTTTTCAAGATATTTGGGAAACAATCAGAGCGTTGCTCTCCTGGTTTCCGACTGTATTCACAAAATATTCAATTCCTCACCTCGCCGGGGGTCAATATTCCCTGCGTCTGTTAATGAATAGATTAGACCTCAAAGGCTCTCTTCCAAGTAAAAAAAAGCGTACCATTCATATCCTCGTGAGTGAGTCCGGCTCACAGAGGTTTAGGAACTTTGCCAAACAACGTCAAACAAAATGAGAGATATGGGAAAAATGGGAGCCAAATAAGTGCAAGCCTTGAGGAACCTCCATGTCTAAGACATGGAGGTCATTGTCTTTGTATTTTCTTCATATACAAAATCGGACTTGGGGGATGGCATGCGTGGAAGGACCTGCGTGTACCACTCGAGTTTGGAATTTCAGTTTTTACGCGGACCTATTTCGTCTTCCAGGCTCACCTTTGCTGCGTTGGGCTGAAGAACAAGCCGGCTGAGTGGTATTGCGACGACAATTTCGTTGAGAACGTTGGTGGGAGGGTGCGGAAGAGGGGTATCACCGAGGTCATGATCGACCGGTGCCCCAAAGGCCCGCCGCATTAAGTGGCGAGTCTGGACGCGGGGCGGTGGGTAGGAAAAAGTCGTGAGGGTGAGGGGGAAGAGCGAAGAAAAGAGTTTGTGAGCGACGGTGTGGACGCGGAAAGAGTCTTGGCAGGGGCAATGTAGATTAGATCAAGTCAATCTAATCTAGTATTATCTATGCGTTGGTACTTATGGGCAGTGTAGGCGGGCTGGAAAAAAAGACGAGTATACATGAGTACAATTCAGTTCAGAACCCTCCGTTCTGTTTCTATTGTCGTATCAAGGAAGTTGTTTCCATGTTAATCAAGTCATCCAGTTTCTACTTACACCAAGCACTGTCTGCCTCCGTATCCGCTTCCGTGTTATCTTGCTCAGCTACACGTTCCTTCCTCTCACTTGCTTCCCAAATCAGCCGCTCTCCACTATGCTGTTTGGCCATTCTCTGGCATCCTCTGAATCTTTTTTACTTACGCCAACCGTTCGCAACATGATTCCGCAATTATATCAACTTCTCAATGGGCCGATTGACATTTCCATTTCTGCCGGGCATGCACGTTAAAACCAATGCCCCGGTATCTCGATCAAAATTCCTTCTACTCTACTGTAGAATTTCATTCAAATCGGCACGGGTTGTGACCCACCAACTCGGCACTCCGGCAACGAACGAAATTTGGCATGACACTTACAAAATTTCGGCATTCAAGACGGAAATTTTCGAAAATTCTGCCTTTTTTGCAGCACCAAGAGAGATTTGGCCTGGATGTCACAGATTTACATTCGGCACTGGGCGCCGTGACCCGTGACGGAGACCAAAATTCATCGCGGCACGGGGGTGCGTGACGCGTGGCTGCCGAAATTGTACAGTACTACGGCAACGACTCGCTGAGGATAGGCAGCACGGGTGGTGGCTAAGGCCATTATAATTCCAACTTGAACATCGTAGTGTTGAGCTGAACAAATGGGCCTTTAACCAATCGAGTCCGGAAATGGCTCAGATCTGGCTTATAACGGTACTTACATTTCCTGCTAAAGCACGCCTTATATGACTTCAGGCCCCTTTTAATGGTCGCAAGTTAGCGCCGACATTCGTGCGGGTGATCACTTACCCAGCGACAAACTAACTTGTGCACCCAATTGGATGTCCTCAAAGTCATCGAATATTGGGATAAATACATCTTATTGTGTACTGGTATGAAAGAAAATCGTATGAGCAGTTTCTGGGAAGGGATGGGGGTCTATGGCCAGCAGGTACAGGAAGTTGAATGTGATTTAGTTTCAAGCGCCTTTACAGACCAGTTCATCGCGTTGAGTGTGAGGAAATATGGTCAGGGAAGCCTCAGTGGATTTGTAATTCTCCCTATCAACACAAGTTAACAAATACACAGGTACTTTGTCTGTGCAAGGCAACATACTTGGACAAAAGACCATGATGTGCCCAACAATTCACGACAAATGCCACGAAGGTCACATAAAATGGTACGGACAATGTTAAAGGACCTTAGACGCACTCTGCCTATTCAGAACTGCTGAAGTTGGCCGGGAATGTGGCCAAGTTAACATCGACAATATGTGCGGGGCAAGGAGCTCAGGGCTCTCCATGCCAATCCAAACAAATGCAGGCCATCACCAAACAATGTGCCGAGGTTTTGCACCAAAACAGTATTTTGGCCACTGTGCAATCATTTCAAGCGGGATTTTGACGGATCGTGCTGCGAGGATAGCCAGCGAAATTCCGGTTCAGACTGTCTCTTCAGATTTATTTTGACAGCCCTGGTCCTTTTGAAAAGGAGCTCAGGGCTCTCCATGTCAATCCAAAGAAATGCATGCTGTCACCAAACAGTGTACCGAGATTCTGCATGAAAACAGTATTTTGGCCACTGTGCAATCATTTCAAGCCGGATTTTTGACGGATCGTGCTGCGAGGATAGCCAGCGAAATTCCGGTTCAGACTGTCTCTTCAGATTTATTTTGACAGCCCTGGTCCTTTTGAAAAAGGAGCTCAGGGCTCTCCATGTCAATCCAAAGAAATGCATGCTGTCACCAAACAGTGTGCCGAGATTCTGCATGAAAACAGTATTTTGGCCACTGTGCAATCATTTCAAGCCGGATTTTGACGGGATCGTGCTGGGAGGATAGCCAGCAAATTCCGGTTCAGACTGTCTCTTCAGATTAATTTTGACGGCCCTGGTCCTTTTGAAAAGGTGCTCAGGGCTCTCCATGCCAATCCAAAACAAATGCATGCTGTCACCAAACAGATGATTTTGGACTAAAGAATGAGTGAGCAGAGCTGAAATAAGCTCGCTACTAAAAAACCATTACTTGATAATTCTATGTCAAATTATCACTATTGATAGGAGTTCATTGAGAGACAAGTCATGTATCAGTAAGTACTTCCATCACTCAGAGATTGAAGCCTCAGTGCGTCATTTTTCAATGCCTCATGGCCAGTTTGGAAGCCCTGTGACACTTGGGTGGAAAATACCGTCTTCAGGCTTATATTTGGCATGTGTTCCAATATTCACTGGCGAGATCCTATGAGCACTTTATTTCAAAGGATTCCAGTAAGAACTCGCTGGTGTAGAGGTAGTTTTGTCAGATGCCCGATCTGGCAGGGTAGCGGGATCGATGAAGGCAGCATTCCCAGTTCTCTGTTCCACGATCCCAGTTGGGATGTTCCAAACAGGACTGCACCCCTGGGAACAGCCGGAGAGTGTGCACCAGAAGCGGCACTGGCTTTCTCGATTTGTCGAGATCATAATGGATTCAAGTTGGCCTTGTGCTTCTCAACTAGAGTGGTTTTTTGCTGACAATGGATTCAACAATATAGCTGCACAGGATGGTTACACCAAGTTTGAAGACGTTCTGTGGCCAACTGTCGGATGGAAAGATACAGCTGCTAGAGTCGACTGCAATTGCAGTGTACTACCAGGGGGTTTTCGACGCACTGGGGATCCTTGCAACGGCGGTGGTGGGAGAAACCACTGATAACGTTCGAGATGGCGCCTTTTTTTTTAATCTAGCGAGATTGTACAGTTCTGATAGTCCTACTGAATAGTTCATACGGATATATATCCACAGCGGCGTGTGTTGGCAAATATGCTTTGGCCAGAAGCCTGTATCCAGAGGAAACGGCTGTTTCTGAGAAAATTACCAGGCAACTCAAAGGAGCGCAGAAGGTCCTCGTCTTCTTCATCCAACGCGGCACGGAACTCAGTGCCATCGATCGAGTTCCACCACACATGGTACTCACGTCGAAGAGCAGCATGTCTCGAAACAACAAGAGTGTGGGAAGCACCCACCAGCACCGTGCGGTGCTCGAGCTCCGGAGCATCAGATGAAGAGTGGGGCAAATGCTCATCAAGCTCTAGCATCTGCATGCTCGGGAAGTGTTCCAGGATCAGGGCGGCAAGCACTCCGGATGTTGCTTGCAATGTGATCCCTGGAAGATCCTCTATTTGAAAGCAGCGATCTGCATCGCACAAGAGTCGGATTTGGTAGGGATGGTTTCCAGGGGAAAGCTCCTCGAAAGCGAGGAACAACTCATTCAAGTCGTGGGAAGTAATGACGAGCCGGTGTCAGTGAGAAGTGAATGGCGGGGTGGTTGAATGGAAGGGGGAGATCAGAGGGGGCGGACTGGAGCGAGTCATCCAGCCACAGCTCGAGCGAGCTGATGACACACTGTGAGCGCTGCAGCAATTGGCCAAGATTGGGGTTGGAATCCAGCGGCGATTCCAATATGAGATGGCGCAATTTGGGGAGGACCAGGAAGCAAGCTGGAGCAGCGCTACCGCACAAAGACAGTGTTCTAACACGTGCCAGCATACTCGCTGTCAGAGAAAGTGATGGCCGGTGGCCGTTCTCACCATTCTGACCACCTATGCACTCCAAACAACTTATGGAGCGAAAATATGGGTGAATAGAAGATATCTGGTTATGTTAGAAAAAGGCCATAAAAGGAAATTATGAAAATATAACACATTTTTGCTCAGAATTTGAAACCGACTTTTTGGGGACGGTTTTTATGTAAGATTTGATTCCGTAGTCGAAAAGAACTCGTTAAGTAGTGTAGAATACCACTTTGAATCGTATTAATACCTTGTGATTTGAGCTCACAATCTCAGTAAGAAGATGGTCATTTTTGCCATTTTTTGCTCAAATTTGCCTATTTTCACTGAAAATGACCATCTTCTGACTGAGATTGTGAGCTCAAATCACAAGGTATTAATATGATTCAAAGTGGTATTCTACACTACTTAACGAGTACTTTTCGACGATGGAATCAAATCTTACATAAAAACCGTCCCCAAAAAGTCGGTTTCAAATTCTGAGCAAAAAGGTGTTATATTTTCATAATTTCCTTTTATAACCTTTTTCTAACATAACCAGATATCTTCTATTCACCCATATTTTCGCTCCATAAGTTGTTTGGAGTGCGTAGGTAGTCAGAATAGTGACGACTCTGACCGCACAAATCCGACCACACGACTCGTGAAAGAGAGGCTCATACGAGTCCCTGTTTGTCCCCCTCGTGAGCGCACCAAATGTCCATATGCCAATGCAAGGTTGATGCCAAGGGCTCCATAGCACCAGGGAGCCCCGCGTCACCGGCGGAGGTGGATAATACACATCCGAGCGGTAGAGTTGATGCGGGTCGGATAGGCCGGTCTGTATTCGAGTGCGTCATTCAATTATGCTTCGACGTTGTGAAGCACTTCATGCAAAGTACATTTGACTCTTGTCATTCATAACCTTGGTCATTCAGAATAAAAAATGGTAAGTAGTTTCGTTATCATGCCCTTTCATTGGGCTTTCATTTTACAAATGTAAGCTCGAAATCATTTGGTGCCTTTCTATTCTAGTCTCATTAGGCTCCCAGTTGAAAGGACCCTTTTTTTGGAGAGGCAACACAAATGGTACCGAGATTCCTCCATTTCGGCCAGTGTCTTCTAAAAATGTCTCACAGGTGCCCGAGCTTGCTTTCGACTGGTTCAGGTGTCTTCAGCGAGTTCCAACTCACGCTGATGACGGCACGGTTTGATAGCCTAGAATCGATAATCGGGTGGTTCGTGGTTTGCGGGAGCAAAATTGAATCAGAATTGCTTCATGACTCGATCGAGTTGTCGATTCTAATGTCACCACAACTGGCACGCACTCACACACGTCCTCTTTTCTCGCTCATATTATGCGCACTTCTGGACCAAACCTCGATTATAGGCGCGTACCTGGGCCTTTCGGCTAACCTCCACCGCGTTCTGACCCCCTCCTGAGCCGAGCTCAATCAAGCTGCCTGGACACCCACACATCTTTCGAGGTAAGCATCTCTCCTCTTTTGGTTGGGGCGATAATGAGTATCTCCTCCAGACCAACACGGCGGCGGCCAACATGTACGAGGGTAATGGTCCGACCAAAATCCTCATGGTCCGTCTCTTCCACCTCCCCAAGCAAAGAATCCAGTGCACGTGCGAAGATTTTGGCTGAAAATCCGGTTGCAGGAGCTCAATTCTTTCATTTGATGGTCACGAAATTTTTAGAGATAATCCTCGGAACAGATCGAGCTTCAAAGATAGGAATTCTTGGCAAAGTAAAAGGGTGGTACGCAGTTGTTGAAGCACAAGTCCGTGGTTCGCTCCATCTTCACATTCTAATCTGGATCGAAGGAGCACCCGCTTCTCCTCTTGATATGAAAGACAGAATGAACACAGATCCAGAGTTCAAGCGGAAGCTCGCCGAATGGTATGACGAAGTTTTCCCAAGAGTACGGTTCCCTATGTTGCCGCCGAGGGCGATGCTAAACAACGGCCGGTTTTGAGTCGACCTTTAGATCCTGATGAAGAAGATTATGAACAGAGGCGCGACCAACAGCATCGTGATTTGTGTGAAAATACTGGCCTCGTTCATGGACATAATGCCACCTGCTTCAAACATATTCCCCGTCGCATTCACTCTCTCATTGACCCTGATAATGATTGCAGGTTTCAACTGCCACGTCCCCTTGTATCCGAAACACATTTTGATGAAGACGGAGACTTGGTGATTCGATGTGAGAATGGACACTTGAATGGCCACAATCCGACTGCCACACTTTGCCTTGGATGCAACACGGACATGAAACAAATGGCTGCCGGTTCGGTTGCAACGGCAATGCCCGAATATATGTACAATTATACTGTGAAACTGCAGTTGGATACGTCCATCGTCTTTTCTGCGTTGTGTGCTTCCATTAAAGCATTGCAGGAGAACCCACCTCAGGACATTGACGGTGCAGTAGACAAGTCCGAAATGAGTCGGCAGTTTGTTTGTTTTGTTTTTGGGGGATGTTGCTGGGGCTTTGCGCTCCAGACCCCAACCGCTGGCGCGGGGCCGGCCGCTCGCCGCAGGGGCTTCTTTCCCTCGCCGGGAAGGTCCACTGCGTGGGGCCTGCGGCGGATTGTGAAAAAAAAAAAGAAAGCGTTGACAGATATGATATGCTGGTCCGGTATTAGTGCTTCATAAACCCACACAAGTTAGGGTGAAGTTGCGCATCAATTCACTGATGCCTTCTGTAATACTCGCAACCGAAAAAAGTAATTGATCGTGGTGGTTCTCCTGATTCCGAGAACCTAGGCACCTCAAACACCTCATGAAGTGAAAATTTGAGTGAGAAAATTGGATGTGGTGACAAAAAAGGATATTTCCGAGATATTTTCGTCGAAATTTTAAGACACACCGGAGCGCGGTGGGCCGCAGAGATGAGCGGCTAAATTAGCATTGATTGGCGCGCAATCGATAAGCGCCGGTTAATCGATGGGCGGAGTTTGAAATGGCTTCAGACGGACAAGCGTAATTTTATAAAGAGAGTAACTTGTTATAGAAGGCGGCAGTGTAAAATTTATTTCTATGGTTAACAAGAGCGCGGCGGGCCGCTTCACAGCCCACCACTTCGATTTCTCATGTCCGAGCATATCTGACGGAGAATTGATGCAAAAGTGATTGTGCGCGAGCGGAGCGTTCCACGGGACCGTGGCATGCATCTCGGATCGGACACGGGACCCCAGCTCTGTCCGGTCCTGGCTCCGCGGATCGCTCGGTTTTAAGGAAATCATTGAGCGGAGACAGCGGGGTTTAAAAAGGCTTCAGACGGACAGAGAACGTGATTTTATAAAGAGAGTGAAAAGTACTTGTCGAGTAGTGTGGAATACCAGAACTACCTGCCCAGATGCGAAATATATTACACCAGTTGAGCCGTCATGACTCTTCCTGAGCACTCATTAACGGTGTAAAAAACATTGTAAACCGTGTAAACATCGGCTGTCGCTTCACGAGATATCCTCAAATGTGTCCTCCATCCATGTCACCTCAGAAGGGGTTCTGTGTCTATTAGCCGGCCTGAGGTTCCCGGCAGGGCCAGAAGACGACAAAAGATTGCCCTGTGAGCCCGTTTGGAGTGGGTTTTTTCACAGTTTTTTACATGCAGATTGGAGGGCCTCCATGTAAAATATGTATCTTACCCTGTGTTGTGCGTCTGATCCGGGTGGGCCGCAATGAGACTATTGAAATCCGTACAACAAACAGGCGGTTCCAACATCAGTGCACGAGCTCTCGAGACTGAGATGAATGCATACAAAAAAAAAAAAAGAGTGCCCGCAAGACAACCTGTTTAACCAGCTGATTGTCAGAACTTTATATCAACGGATATATAGTAGTGTGCTCAATTTATTAGATGAAGTCTCCTTGTTAGATCTGGATTTGGAGAGTAGGCGAGTAGTTTAATGCCGATAATCAACCTTCTCTTGTAATTCAATTCAATTCGATTACATCGAGGGCAAAACAGATAGCCAGCACAATTCCGATGTATCGAACAGGTCACATTCGTTGCAGAGCGCTGCACCTCACCAGAGCTCTAGGGGAAAATGCCAAAACAGAACCAACATCATACCTGGTGGGCCAGCTACTTCAAGCGTGCCAAGGTGGAACCCCCCATGAGTCATAAGATCAGCACAACAATTCAACACGCTTCTGTTGTATTGAACGTATTGAATCGGAGTTTGAAAAGGGTTTCAACAAGTCTGTTCCTCGTGATCTTACATCACAGATGGTGCACAACCAAAGTTAAATTTCATGTACCAAATGCAACTGGACAATAATCGAACTGTAGTGATGTCGAGACATTGAAAGAATTTGAGTACCAAGTACAATACCAAACAAAGTCACCAAGAAAAGAATTGTCAAACGACACGGGAGGTTCGAACCCACGACCTCCAGTGGTGCCCAAAGAAGACCAAACAATGCAAATTTGGCGGACGCCTGCACTGGAAGAATATGTTATGTCCCAGGGCCACATTGCGATTTTTATCCCAAATACCATAGACTCGCGACCAGTTCGTTCCCACGCACCGATCACAAGGGCAAGAAGATCGATGCTGTGGAAACGACTGGAACAACTGGTTGCCATTTTGGCTGATGGCGCCAAAAGTGGTTTCGGACTTAGTATTTTCACCCCTCATCCACCTTTCTGTATCCTCTGAACAACACCTCCCAGGCCCCGAGTTGCATAGAGAAAGTTGCTTCATTTTGGTTTTGGAATCAAATGGGGGCAACTTGTTTTTGGGTGATTTGGGAAACAAGTTAGGCTCATTCGACTCAGAATCGAAAAATACTCAACTTTGTCTATATAACTTTCGACACTTTTTTTGAAGGTTCGCGAGGTCGGGAAGGTCGAAAATACCAAGTCCAAAACCACGTTTGGCGGGATCAGCCAAAATGGCAACCAGTTCTCCCAGCCGCTTCGCCAACCGTGATAAGCGCAGCCACGTGCTTGGCGAACGCGGTTGGTCACGAGCCTACAAATACCATTGTGAATTAAACTTGATCGAGATGTATTGTGGCGCGGTAGCGCAGATGACGACATTGAATGGAGTGTTCTGCGGGCCAAGCTCAATGCCCTTTTCCCTACGCGGCGTTCATCCGGCCCTTCCCTCACTCCGGATGAGCTGATACTGCCCCATTCTCAGATCTGATGTCTTCCAAAGAATCTATATGAAGTTAACTGCTGTCTCTACACACAATCTGACTCCAACACTGATTTGATTAAACACCTTGCTGCCTGCGGGAACACTGCGATGTTCGTGGTGGCCACTTGATACACCTGTTTCAATGGATGAGGGATGTGAAGTTCAAACTTACTTCTGATTAATCGGCGTGGGGAGAGGAAGGCATTGGTATGATGCTGGGAAACATTTGAGAACGCCTGAAAGTGTTTATCCGCTAATGTTGTTCCGCAGATCTCGACTGCCTGGGAAATTTAGAGGCTACTGTACTTTTTTGTTCAAAATTACCTCTCCGTAGACTTTCGCAAGGATCCGCAAAATTTGCCCTTTGTTTTTCTTCCTCGATTCTACTTTTCCACTGTGAGTGAGGGGTATCGGCTCGGTAGTGCGTGGTGTCGGGGGTGCCGCCCCTAACATCTGGCATAAGCCCGACCATGCTTTTCCAGTAGCAACAATGAGAACACACCTTTACAAGTATTCGACGCCATATGAAGTTGTGGTCGTGGTGTGGGAGAGCGCGAGTGTTTGTGACATCAACAACCCGATATGGAAGGTGCTTTTCGAGCACGTGCTGTTGATGGTGTGCTCGGCTAGTGAATCGGACGCCTTTTGGTCCGCACCTTCGGTACTGCCAATAGCTGTAATGCAACTACTGTGGTGGCAGAAATGGATTGAACAGACTTTTTTGTGCCTGTATAGGCATGGAATAACTCAGAACAAAATGTGGACATGAAATATGGGTGTTTTGAAAGTGGATGGGTCAATCACCCAGTTACCATATATGGTAATTCTATCAAATTAATTAAGTTTTTTTTTTTTTGAGAAACACATTGTAGAACTTGCTCTCAGTCTGGTCTTGAAAACTGCAGTTTGAGTGATGGATTGAGTTTTATCTTATGTTTTCTGATGATTTTTCACTAGGACAGCCGCCCTGCACTCAATTCTTTGCCTTTTTCTTTGGTAATAGACTTAATCTGGTTGCGTTATGAATGCCTAGTGGACTGCCACTTTGGATTTTTGTTCTGACCTCTAAATGTGGCTTCTTGGCACAGAAGATTGATGGTAGCTATAGGTCATCACTTTCGAACGGCGGTCAGTAGAACAGCTACTGCGGTCTTACAAACTGCACGGTTAGTTTGAGTATTCCGAGTATTGTAGCTATACTGACATTGTCATATCTGTTAGGTTGCGATCATCCCGACGTCGATCCAGAGGCGCTTCAACAACCCTCCGAAGAAGAATATCAGGCAAATTTGAAGTACGTTCTAGCGTCTAGAAATGAAACAGAATACAAGCAATGAAGGAAGGAGACTAGAATTGCGAAGCCGAGTCTCTTTAGCGGTCTCCAGCGTAAGCATATGCTGGGAATACCCGGATGTTTTCCTGGCGACATCATGCACTGGGCTTGTCTAAATTTCACCGACTTGATCATCTCCCTCTTCCGCGGCACACTCGACTGCGAAAAGCCGGACTCAAAAGAGTCATGGTCATGGGCTGTTCTCCAAGGGACTATTTGGAAAGCCCATGGCAAATCTGTTGCTGCCGCCACACCTTATCTCCCAGGATCATTTGACCGACCACCTCGCAACCCAGCCGAAAAGCTCACGAGTGGGTACAAGACTTGGGAATTTCTACTCTACATCATCGGACTTGCACCCGCTCTTCTTCACGGCATACTCCCGGATGCTGAATGGCGCCATTTATGCAAGGGTGTCTGTGTTATTCGCTGTTTCAATCAACAGAAGATCCCGATGGAACAGCTTGTAAAGTGCCACAAACTTGCAATCGAGTACGTTGCCGAGTTTGAGACATTGTACTTTCAAGGCAAGCCCGAGCGCATCCACTTTGTCCGCCAAAGTGTCCACCACATGACCCATCTCGGCCCGGAGGCGATTCGTCTTGGTCCTGCTGCACTCTATTCACAGTGGACCATCGAGCGTACCATTGGGAATCTGGGGCAGGAGATCAAATCACACTCACAGCCTTATGCGAACTTGGCCGAACGTGCACTGCGCCGAGCTCAAGTCAACGCGCTCAAAGCCATAATCCCGGATTTGGATCCAGATGAGGCAAAGACTGTGCGATGTTCGATTGACCTGGGACACGGCTACACCCTCCTCCACGCCCGAGACGAGTATCGACACCGGTTAGATGGAGACGCAGCGCGAACAATCCGAAATTTTTTGGTATCCCAGAACGGTCCTATGAAAGGGGACTTGTCGGTTGTGCGCTGGGCCCGTCTGCGACTTCCCAATGGCCAGATTGCTCGCTCCATATGGAAGGAGACTCGGCGGCCCCTTAACAAAATCAGAATGGCTCGCAATGTCAAAGTACGTCTGAAGCTCCATCCCAATATAATATACTCGAGCTCATCTATACCTAGATTTTGATCAAAGGGCTTCAGCAACTCGTAGAAGTGCACTTTTACTTCCGTGCGAAGATCCGAGATGAAGTTAAGGTGTTCGCACTTGCTGATCTATATTCGCAGCCAGATGAAGAGTTTTTGGAGGAATCTTACCAGACAGTCTGGTCCTGTGGACACGGTCAAGGCAAGCATCTTGCAGTGGTCCTGGTCAAGAACATCTTCGCTGTTGTTGCAATGATCCCTCATAGCATTGTTGCGGATGCTGATAAGAGGTACCGGGAGCCTGAAACTACTTTTTTCCTTGTAGAGAAGCCTGGCTTGGATGTAATACAGCTGACAGGGTACAAGGAGGAAGATACAGACAAAGAATAATTAATATTCTTTTTTGAGCCTGGATGCTGGATTTTACGAAGTAGCAGTCGACCAAGACGCGCCTGGGGCCACATCACATGCAGGTGACACTTCTTCTTTCCGTCCTCCTCCTTGCGCCCAAGCAGCCGGAATGAGCACGCCATCTCTCGCATGGGTCTTTCCAGACTTGATAGAATCACCCTCGCCCTCAGAATCCTTCCACAACTTCGCCTCTTCCAGCTCTTCTAGTCCGACAGACAACTTCCGCTTGCATTTTCCTTCAGTCAGTCCACTGTGGAATATGTACCAGCCCCAGGCTCCACAAGTACACAGAGTGAGTTGCCATTTGGGAGGGAGGACATTTCTCATTGGAATAGCCGATTCCCATGCTCTCTAATTCGCTTCAGGCAGCCGACCATGATGCTCTTGTTGCCAGCGGAAACCCGACATATTCAAAGCTGCTAGCTATGGTTTCCCAACTCCAGACAAAATATGAAACCCTGCAGTTTGTATTTTTCTATCTCAAATATACAATAGTTACTGACACGGCATTCAGGGATGCATACTTTACTCTTGCCAACACCATTCCTAAAGTCTTCCATTTTATTCCCAATCCCCTTGATATTCGGATACCGACAGACCCAAACTCTCCTTCTCTCCCTAACTCCCTCAACACCGGGACTCGATTTTCTCAAGCCGACTGTCCTCTAGTCACGTATTGGCTCCCCGATGACATCAAGAAAGCAGATTCTGATCTGGCAAAAATCTCAGAGGATTCAAATTCGAGTATATTCTTCCTCGAACACCGTGACGGGAGTGCTTTCTCAGAGACAGAAGTTGCAGATGTCCGCGGCCACATGCGCGCTGCCTTCAATTCTTTGCTTGAGAAAGGACTTCGTGGTCTGCTCCCCAAATCAGTGGCCCGACGACCAGAGCAAAATGATCAAGACTTTGTGTATTACTACGTCAACTGGTAAGTCATTTCATTCCCGCTCCTGCCGTTACAATTACTTACAATGGCCAGTTTTGTCGACAGGGACATGTTCATGCGATACTGCAATCACGCCGTTGGCCACCGAGCAAAGGCTTCCTCATCCCCCGGACAGGCTGCCGAGCGCCAGACAGCCGAGCCTGACAACGAGATGGATGTCGACTCCGAGAACGAGATAAATAATAACGGCGGTGCTGCAGAAAATGAAGAGATGGATTTGCCAGAGGAGGAGGAGGACGTAAACAGCAACTCTTCCAACTCAGAAGATGGGTTTGATGGCGAAGACGACGACGAGGAGGAGGATGAGGGGGAAGCGGTGCCAGAAGAGGAGGAGGAAGGTGTTGATGATGGTGCAGGAAACATTGGCGATGACGAAGAGGTCATGGATTCGCTGGGCTACGCTTCATTGTGATACTTTGAATATACATCTTGACCCTCGATTATTCTCAGATTTTTTGTACGCGAGATTTAGGAAGAACCGTCATGAGAAAAGTGTCACAACAATAATCCTTAAGTCTAAGTATACAAAGGGAGGGCTACTTATGAGGCATCTAAAACAGACCAATACTGATTTGTAAACTGCTTTATTATTTTTCAAGAGCGGTCTTATCAAGGGCGGACTCTCTTGGGGACTGCAACGCAAAACCGAAACTGATCTGGACGCGCCAGTCACGAGCACGTGTAACGTGACCGTCACTCTCCTTTTATTTACGGTCTCGCAAGTGCGCCTCTTTCTCTCTTACTACGACCATCGCCATGTCCACGAATCCCACCCCCATTCCCTCCTCCTCTGCCGCCCCCACAGTCCCTACCCCCGACTCCCTCTCTCCCTCTCTACGACGCAAGTACGACGAAATTGTCCAAATGATAGTACCCCATCAGGAAAATCCAGATTTGACAATTGTTCAGTAATTGTCGACAAATTGTTGACAACGCTAAAATTGTTGATAATCGGCGATAATTCATGCAATCAGCAATAACATGCAACAATTGTCTTAAGCCACTCTGTTTTCTGGTCCCACAGCCGGAGTGGTTTAACCCTTCATTGCTGACTTGACTTGCCGCCCTTTGAGGACAGTCGGCACCTCAAACTCATTTGCAGCGGAAATCTGCTTGAATTTTACGAAGTCCATTGGCCAAAGGTGTTAAGTCCGTCGGATCAAATACTGAAACACTCACGTGCCAAAAAACGGTGGTTTGTTTTGATTGTGTTACGACAGACGTCAACGTCTCTTTCCTCTTCCCCCCCATCTTCCCCCAGCTTTGCCCTCTCGTCGCGGTGCATCCCTCCTCACCTGGCTTACCTCTGGGTGTAGGGAAGTGATTCCTCAAACAAGTAAGTGTCCTCTGCTTCCTCCTGTGCTGCAAATCCTCATTGGTCTCGTTGCTAGGACGCTGCTGGCTCATTGTATCTCGCTCACCATATGGCCATTCTGCGGAGGCACTTCCTTCAGCCTCCTCGCCCACATCTTAATTCTCCCAGATCCCCTCCCATCCTCTCAACACGGCGTCCCCCATCCGGCCCCATCCTGCGCTCACACGTCATGTCATCAGGTGTGTTGCTTTCGTTTCGGCACTGGGTAGCCTTGGTGAGTAAAGTTTGACCCGTCTCTTCATCAACCACTTGATGATGTACGCAGCTTTGACTACTAGCGTGCCGATCTGGCCTTCGGCGTCCACACCGCCCTTGAGGACATAGAGAGGCAGTTAAGTATACCTCCCTCCTCGACTCGTCGCCGTCACTTCGCTCATCCCATCGTGCAGCCTTACCAGAGTTCCGAAGTCTGGTCAACACCTTCCCTGAAGACTTCCAACGGTCGAGCACTGTCTCGACCACCACCGACAGCTTGGAGTCATCGACTAACTCTCGAACTCGTCATTGGCAGCTCGTTCCGGTGGTGAGTTCCTTCAGACGGCTACTAATCCCATGTAGGGTCGGGGGTATAGGTTTTTTAGAATCTATGGCCTTGATACAGTGGGTTTTATTATTTATTTGCTTTAACAGTGGTGCTGATAAAGATGTACACTCATTTAGAACACACCAACATTTTACTATAACCCCCATCCACGGTCTGCAATCTCCTGGTCTCGATCCTCTCGCTGCATTCACCCTTTGACGAGATCTAGTAGATCTGGGGTGCGGTGTATCGGTTATCGCTGGATGCCATCTTAGTTAATTAGTGTATGTATGTAGTTAGATAAACAGGTACTCGTAGCAGACATCTGAATATATGCATGTTCCCTAAATATCTGAGTGACCTGGGAATACGAACATGAATACGCCACAGGTAATCGTTCATAAACGGTTCATAATCATTCACAATTGCGTGTATTGGCCGATAATCGGTCAACAATTGGCATCAATTGTCAGGGGCATAAATAATTGAACAATCGTCGATAATTGTTGATAATCGGGCAATTATCAACAATTGTCAACAGTTGGCAGCAATTGCCGTTTTCCGGTTTTCCTGATGCAATGTCACTAAAGTCGAAGAGGACGCGGCATTGCTGAATCTTTTTGAGAAACAGGTGATGGCGCTCGTTAAGGGGAGTTGCTGAAAACAGACATGAATCAAGTGTGAGGATTCCGAAATCAACTAACCCAGGAATGAAGGTAGACGATCGATTTCGATCTGGTTGGTAACGAAAAAGCGGGTGTAGTGTTTAGCAGGGAAAGTTCCGGTAATCAGACCGAAGTTGGGAGGGCAGGTGAGGCCATCCAGGCGCACTCTCCGTACGGAGGACGTTGGTAGCAGGTCTTCGCTGTGTGGTCCGCTCATGGACATTAACCGACAGTCGAGTCGGATGACGTGGCACCTGCATGTCACGTGGTATACGCTCGGATTTAGCCTCCTGCAAGGGCCTACTCAAGAGGCAAAAGCAGATCATTGATTTCGCACACAGATCAACACACGTGATCAACCATCCCTTTCCAAATTCGGACGTCGACCAGAATCAAGCTGTTTCGTCGCATCCGCGTAATACAGACAACGGTAAATATGTGTAATCGAATAAAATACTGTTAATATCTAATATGCTCAATGAAGATGTGCGGAACATTGTTTTTGGTAGAATCATCCTCACGTCGCATTACTTTTGCTCTATGGTCAATTGGATCCTCGTTTTCTTTGTCTCGATGACTTGATGATCTCTAGAGGCAGTCAACAGTACGCTTCTGGCCTCTGGCCTGGTCTGGGGCAGGCAAACCAATGGGGATGAGTGGGGGTGACGCCGGCAGCCGGTCAAGAATTTCCGAGTCCGGAACACCGAGCGCGCGCTGCTCTCCTTGAGTGACCTGAATCTGAGCAAGAGCAGATGCTGAAATGAGCTGTCTCCAGGATGGGTGTCGTATCTCGAGGTGCTGAGGGAAGTTGTACTTGTAATGAATTTCGTTGCAACCTAATGAACACCGAATGGGAACATGATTTTTGAGGTGGTTCACGGTGGGTGGGCCGAGGCTTCAAAGACCTGCAAGAGGGGAGGCCACCCAGACGTCGAGAGGGGTGTCATTATCCGGGCACCGAGCACGCGTTGAGGTCGAGTTTGAGCAAGATGGCGGTAAGTAGCTGACCTACCCCTCCCCCACTACACATTCCCATAAAAGGAAATCTCCCCCGCCCGCCAGTCATGGTAGTAATCTGTCAAGACAGAAGGTCAGCTGGCTAACTCACCGTTCGAAATGAAGACAACATGTTTTGAGGCAGTGTAAAAGCAGCTCGATCAGATCATGTGAATCAATGTAGCTGTTTGCCAGGCCGTAATAAGGAGGGGGTGATGGTCGAATCGGTCCGACGGGATCCATTTGGTACAGTACAGGCGATTTCAAACCGACAGGACTGCTCAGAACAGTGCTGGGCATCATCTGCCAATTCACAGCATTCAATTCGCTCTCCATACCAAGTCACGCTTTTCTGGGCGTGCGAAAGCGGCTATATTTGGCAGGGATAAGCAGGCACTCGACCGATTTAAGCTTTTCGCTTCAAACCTTGATTGCGAGCCAGAATATCCCAGCCAGGGTTCAAATTGGTGCGGTGGAGTGTCCACGAGCCAGAATATCTCAGCCAGGGCTCAAATTGGTGCGGTGGAGTGCGTGAGAGTGACAATACCACAGTTTTGATCTGACCCGTGACTCCTGCACAGCCATGCCCAATATGGAGAGTTCCAGGAGCCGTGGTTTAACAATCAGAGCAGTACGGGCGATTTCAAACCGACAGAACTGCTCAGAACAGTGCTGGGCATCATCTGCCAATTCACAGCATTCAATTCGCTATATCGTAGTCCAAGCAAATGCAAGGGTACTGAAGAAAGGATGTGGCCAAACAGAGATGGACCGTTGGTTTTAGGATTTATGGGGTGAAAGAAAGGAGTGTAACCCCGGAAAAGGGTGGCTAACTAGGGTTAAGGCTACTTGAGGTGAGTAACAACTCGGTGTTAGGGACACCGCAGGGGCATCGGACAGAAGGCGAGAGATCTGCTACTGCCCAGAATGGCCAAGGAAAGGCAGATGAAGTGATGGCTGCTGGAATGGGGGCCACAGAGGGGCCAATCCAATGGTGGGTTGTAGATGAACCCAAGCTATTCGAAGTGAGTAACAACTCGGTGCTAAGGACACCACACGGGGCATCAGACAGAAGGCGAGAGATTTGCTAATGCCTAGAAGGGACACTGAGACACTCAGTGCCTCGTAGAATTTGCTAGATAGTTTGTCCACACTATATAGCCTCAATGTTGTGGTGTACCGGTATTTTTGATGCCATCAAAAAATGAAATTTCTGAGCACTTGGAGTACTGCTCAGATTGACCTAGATTTTGGATATATTATACCCATAGATGTACTCTAGTCAATGTGACTTTTGGATTGATCATATTTGAAGTAACTGTAATTCATTGTGCACCTTGTTGAAAACGGTCCCCCCTCCTTCAGAGAACAGAGCACTCAAAGCAGATTTGGACCGCCATGCTGCTTCAGAAGCGTTCGAGCCTCAGCCAGACTCTCAACCTCGGAGGCTACTTTCACGTTATCCTCCCCCCAGCACTTCAACGCATGTGTACGGAGGTTCTTGGTCGAGTTTCGGTCCTGAGTGGTTTGGTTGCGCACAATCTTTTGAGCGCAACCACGAGCGGCACAGGTGAATACGTGGTGCAACTTCTCTTTGCGATACTCGATCACAACTTCGGCGTCATAGAAGGCATAGATGGTGCTCGTCCACGCCTTCCTCGCCGATTCTGGCCAAGAATCAGCATACTTTTATGAATATCTTCGCAGGATCACTCACCCAGGTTCTTCTTGTCTTGTTCTTCCCGCGAGAGGCTCTCGATGACTTCGACAGAGTCTCTATCAGAGTCGTCACTGTCCTTCGATGCAGAGGACGAGGGATGGACAGAGGCGGTGTCGGACTTGTCGCCATCGCCGTCAACGTTGAATTGGAAGGAGCCTGTGCCAGATTTAAAAAAATTAGAATCAAGGAGAACAAGAATGCGTACTTTGGTTCGAACTTTGATGGGAAGCGGTAGTCTTCTGACTGGCAAGGGAAGAGTTGGAAGAGCGAGGCGTTACAGTCTTGGCAGAAGTGCCTCCACTGAGGGTTCGACGACCATGAGGGGTGTCGCTCTGGCCACCAGGCTGAGAACTCTTCCTTAGGGTGAGGAAGCCAACGGCCTTGGTAGTAACTTTGTTTACCCGAGACCGGAGTTTGCTAGCCATTTCGCCATTTCGCCGACCACAGAGCTAGCGGAGGAGGAGCGGCTAGAACCATGAGAGGCGGGAGAAGCGTTGCGTGGCCGCTTCCTAGGCGGCATGACGAGCGGATAAAAGCAGGGGCAGAAATTGGGTTGAGAAGTTGATAGTAGATGCAGAAGGGAAAGAGATTTGTTAACGACTCAAGCAGTTCGTCAAGGGCTTTAAGGTAAAGGAATTGAATAGAGCTCCTGTCTGTGTCACATAAGGTCCTGCCGAAGCCCCTGTAGATGAATTCAATGTCAATAAATTATTGCCAGTTCATTCAGGAGTGTCTAGGTAAAGGCAGACAGCACAAACTGTGGTGCAGCAAAGGCAAAAAATCATGAGAGCGTTCGGTCAGCTTGAAAAGAAATGAGAACATATGTGGACGTTAACCATTCTATGTTGGCTGCACTGCTGAGAGTCGTGATAGGAGCCGGAAAGGTCCCACTTTCAATAGAGTCGTCGGAAAATCACATTACAAGGTAACTGCCTCGATATTAAATCATTTTTGGGGCGACGGGTTGGCGCGGGTCAGGCGGGTTTGCACGGGTCGTGCCGAAGCAACCCGTACCCGTACCCACACCCCGCTACGGGTGTGGCCGCCCGTGGTGATCACTATGGCACCGTAAGTTGATCACAATATAGCCTTGCTGTGTTGAAAACGACATCATTAATGCCGCCCTGCAAGACAGACCAATAACCCTTGTATACCTAGCCGTAGAATATAATTTGGACAGTACTCCAACTACCTCGGGAGCACTTCAGTAAAGTACCTTAAACTGCAGTACCTTTGCAAGTACTGACCTGAAGTACCTAGCAAGTACTCAGATAAAGTACCCCGTTGAGTAGTGTTGTCGCGGGTACTGGTGTGAAGTACCCCAAAAAGCACAGCAAAATAATGCCGTCATATGAAGTACCTATTTTCCGCTTTGAGTACCTAGGTATTCACATGAAGTACCTTTACTTTCCTCAGTGTTATTTCACCATTTAATTTACTCACTGCATGTCCAGGTTCCGTTTAGCCGCGTGTCTCCTCATAGAAAAAACACTTAAAGCTCTTCTGGATGACTTGTCTAGGATTTATGATCGTTTTCTGGTGGCTCTTCGACCTCAGGACTTGGTTTATGTAACTGCACAGGTTATTCGTTTCATATTTTCAGATTTGTGGCCGCGCGTATGAGTGGAGCCAGGATAATTTATCAACGAGTGTTGAGAGCTGGGACAGAAGCACAGGAGTTGGGCCAGGGTGAGCAAGTAGAGGGAAAAGTGATCGCCGAAGATCAAGAGATTCCCCTGTACCTCCGCCGCCCCCGTTTACGCCGCCCCCACCACCCTCACCTCCTGGGCCGCCTGGAGACAAGAGATCACGATGATGACTTCCCAATGCCAACACTTTTTCCGAGCATGAGTATTCTGATTCATGTCCGGAGGAATGGCGGGAGGATATTGAGCGATATTCGTGCCTCCGGTAAGAAGCACTCTACTCTGTGCTGCGTCAATCGTCTGACCCCTCTTCAGGCATCCAGATTTCTTTCAGTTATTTGGTGTCGGGACATCATCTAGGATATTCGCCGCAGTGTTTCACGGTGGTGCTCCTCTCGATTTCCAATGTGGTCTAGAGCCTGATAAGTCCATTAGATCTGATACCATTGCAAGCAATTTTTGGACTGTTTTCGAGACTCTCATGTGTTAACTGCATACATGTGTGCCTATCGTGTATGTGTGTCTCACTCCTTATTCGCGGATATTGAGGTCGTCGTAGCACACAGAGTTCAGAGTATGTCATTCGACCCGCTCGCCGACACTTCCGCAGCGAGCACAAAATTATTTTGAATCTACTTTTCAACGCTATCTAGTATGTTCACCTCTGAATGCTTGTTTTCACTTTGAAATATTGCCAGTCCCAATACGATTGCACATTCTGGATACATCGCTTAACTGGCAGACTCGCGCGGACCTTGTCCCCGGGGAAATCTCCTGGTTTTCAGATTTTTATGACGAGGTATCAATCCCTCCTGAAATCACTCCTTTAAATGCACCTTTAAATGCACCAGGCCAGGAAGATAAGATCATCTCCACCCATCTAAAATTCAAGACATATCCAGCTCCACCCTGTGACGGTCAATCTGGGCACAGTTTTGAAATTTAGCTCGAGGATGCGGTTCAGATTGTGTTTCTGCCAGATGTGGAGGTTGATGGAAACGACTGGGAAGGCGCAGAGAGCGAGATGACGGGGAATGGCTGGACGCGGTATTTTATCTGTTTCCCTTCCGACATCTTGTTTCAAATTGGATGTACTAGTTTCCGTTCGGATGAGGTTTACGGCAGCACTCGTCGGTTGAGGCTGTGGTGGAATTCCGAGGCCTGGCTCAGTCAAGCGAATAATATCTTCAGCCACCTACACATTGTGTCCAATCTGAACCATTATGGTATGTCTTAAACTAAGTTCATGGCCCATAGACTTACTCATGGGAATTGCTCCCCACTCGTAATGGCCATAAAATTGACTCAACAGGCACTGCATTGTCCGTCTTGAGGTCTTGAAGTGCATGGATTTTATGACTCCGATTTTGCAAGACATTCCCTTGAAGATGAAGGTCCATTGTGAAGGACATACCTAGGCACGTAAAAGTATTCGGCCACGACGTCAAGCGCGGAGACGGGTTCTCGAGACGAATATTTGACTGGACAATAGCTCCGACCGCCCGGCTCAACAGAAATCCGCTGATAAAAAGCTGTTTTGGGGCTGGAAATCAATCGTTGGATGGCTTTCGATGGGTCTAGGCAAAAAGAGATGCAATAGAGCTGCATTCAAATGGCAGGCATTTTGAAAAGCATGACCTGATACAATAAAGCTGCATCCAAATGGCAGGCATTTTGAAAAGCATGACCTGACGCAATAGAGGTGCATTCAAATGGCTGGAATTTTGAAAAGCGTGACCTGGTGCAATAGAGGTGCATTCAAAGGGCTGCCATTTTGAAAAGCATGACCTTACACAATAGAGCTGCATTCAAATGGCTGCCATTTTGAAAAGCGTGCATTAAAATGGCGGGAATTTTGAAAAGCATGACCTGACACAATAGAGGTGCATTCAAATGGCTAGCATTTTGAAAAGCGTGACCTGGCGCAATAGAGCTGCATTCAAATGGCTGGCATTTTGAAAAGCGTGACCGCTTTGACTTCCCCTCTTACTGCATGTTTGTCTCCGGTAAACTCGTTCTTCATCATGTTGTGGACCACCATTGCGAGTAGCTACATTTTCCAATTCCTCTATATTCCTAACGTTTCCAACACTCATCGAGTCTTCGCCTACACCGATAGTTCAATTTGAATTCAGTCACACCACTTAAAATGCAAGCCTTTCACATGCCTCAAACTGTGTCCCAGTGATTGCCCTCTAGCTCGCCAAAGAATGGCCCCGATGCATGAGCTAAGTGGATGGAAATGACCGCAACGGCCAGAGCTATCCGATTCCAGTGAGTGCGCCTCAAAATGCCAGGGCACATACTTAGAATTGCTTCAGAAGCATTCCACATGTTTCAAAATGCCAGAATATACACCAATACTCCAATTTGAATTCAGTCACGCCGCTCAAAATGCAAGGACTCCACATGCTTCAAAATTTCAAAATGCCAGAATATACACCAATACTCCGATTTGAATTCAGTTACGCCGCTTAAAATGCAAGCCTTTCACGTGCCTCAAAATGTGTCCCAGTGATTGCCCTCTAGCTGGCCCAATAATGGCCCGATGCACGAGCTAAGTGGATGCAAATGAGTGTGACAATTCGTAATGTTCCCATCACTTTCTTTTCTTTTCTCTTTATCTTATAAACACGCAGATGGTTTTGGGTGCGTAATCCATCCCACCAAGTACCAGACAATTGACTCGTAATCAAACCAGAGTCACTGCAAGCTGAGATTATGAATATCTGCCAACGCATCGAGATCCTAGAAAGCAACTTACGTGTCTCACAAATTCCATATGGTGGCGACCTCATGGGTTCATCTTCTGTCAGTTTTGATGCTTCTTGTCAGCACAGAGCAGATTCCAGGTTCTGAGGTGACGAGGGCGACTGAAGCACGAAGAGTTCCAAACGAATAAGCCTGGAGTTTAGACTAGAATAGTGTAAAGTACAGGAGAATAACTACGGTTTATATACTAAAGTCTCTAGGGGTTTGTAGATTAAGGTACAGTGTCCAATGACAACGGACAAGATTAATGCGAAGTAAATGAAGGGGTATAGGAACATAGAGGGGTGATCGGGAACCCGAAGGTCGGGAAACCGATCATGACCGTTTGGGATCCTAAAACAGTATCCAAGTTCGATTGATCAGATAGTTGATCTGATCAATGATCGGGTTGTTCGGGTTGTTCGGGTTCTGGAAGTAAATGAAAAGACGATTCATGACATTACCCCCCCTCTAGGTGAAACCCGCCTCGGGTTTCACGATCGACGCCGCTTCTTGTTCCACAGGTCCTGGCCTGTGATGACCCATTTCCGTCTGTGTGCGGTCTCCCTTAGAGCCGCCGGGTACTTCTCGTAGAAGTCCTCAAGACATTCGGTAGAATCCCCCAAGTGTTCCAAGGGCTCCCAGGTATTATCCTCGGGTCCATAACCCTCCCATCGAATGAGGTATTGCAAGTGTTTCCGTTTTTTGTTGAGGCGTATCTTCAGTACCTCAGCAATCTCATAGAGATCAACCCCGTCGACCACGTCAGGCGGAGGGGGATCGTCATGATGCTGATGAGCGGCCACTGGTGGAACCCAGGGTCGAAGGAATACGGTGTTGAAGACTGGATGAACCTTCCAGGAATCGGGAAGTTTAAGCTCATAGGAGATGGCTCCCACTTTACGGATGACCGTGAAGGGCCCATAGCGCCAAGCTTCGAACTTCTTCATCGGGCGGTGTGTGACCAAATTTGCTCCAGAGAGGTACACCTTATCGCCGGGTTTATAGTCGGGGTCTGCCTGTCGTTTGGCATCGTAGAACCTTTTCATCGTCTCCTGCGCTGCGCGCATGGCGGCCCCCGTTTCCTCTCGGACCTTCGACATCCGGGTTGCAAATTTCGTCGCATCCTCGGTCGGTACTTCAAGACGTGGTTCCGTCCCCTTCCGCGGGTGGAACCCCATGGTCACGAAGAAGGGACTGAAACCCCGTAGTCTTGCTAACCTGGTCGTTGTGGTTGAATTCCACCAGAGTCAACCAGTCCGCCCAGTCGTCCTGCAAGAAGTTGGTGAAAACCCGAAGGTATTGCTCGATGTTCTGGTTGACTCGTTCGGTCTGTCCATCGGTTTGCGGGTGATAGGCCGTTGAGGCGTTCGACTTTATGCCCAGGAGTTTCAACAGATCCCGCATGAAGTGTCCCACGAACTGCGTCCCCCGGTCGCTAATCACCACCTCGGGCAACCCGAAGTCTTTCCACACATGGTCGCAGTAAATGCGTGCCATCCCCTCTCCTCCCAGGTGCTTGGTGCAAGGCACCACCCGGATTCCTTTCCCTAGTCGATCCACAATCACCGCGATAGAGTCGTACCCATTACTGACGGGTAGTTTGGTGATCAGGTCCACCGAAACATTCTGCCAAACCCTTTCCGGAACCGCGTTGGGATGTAGTGGTCCTCGGAGCTTAGAGGGAAAGAGCTTCGTCCTCTGACACACGGGACAAGCCGAGACGTATCGTTTAGCATCCGATAGCAGAGAGGGCCAGTAGTAGTTTCGGGTTACTAATTCCGCCGTTCGGAATTGTCCCGGATGTCCGGAAATGTAGTCGTCGTGGTGTGCTCGTAGAATCCGGTGTCGTAGATCTCCAGTTGGGGGAACATATACGGTTTGATACCGGGTTACGAACCCGTCCTCGTGTTCTTCCCAGCCCTCGGCCTTTTCTTTTAGCGCTTTCTTCACCACATCTTCCCAATCAGCTTTCCCAGCCTTGATGTCCTCCATGAATTGATCACCCGCCGTGTCGTCCAAGACCGCCGGCATAGCTTTCAAAAATTCCTCCCTGTCCATCCTCCGGAAGTACTGTTCCGGCAGCAGCACCAGATTCGAATTATCCTGCGCCCCCTTCTCATGACCGCTTCGCCTCGAAAGCGCGTCGGTTTTCGCGTGTTGTTTCCCGGGTTTGTGAATGAGCGCGAAGTCGTATTCGCTGAGTTCCAAAGACCACCGAGC
The DNA here is from genome assembly GCA_029378375.1 of Mycena olivaceomarginata. Taxonomy (NCBI): domain Eukaryota; kingdom Fungi; phylum Basidiomycota; class Agaricomycetes; order Agaricales; family Mycenaceae; genus Mycena; species Mycena olivaceomarginata. The sequence goes on along the minus strand of JARKIC010000951.1, from coordinate 33,981 downwards.
CTGTCGTCTATTGAGTTTCTTCATCGTGGTGAAGTACTCCAGATTCTTGTGGTCGGTCCAGATCTCGAATTTCAGCTGACTGCCCTGTAGATAGTGTTGCCATTCGTAAAGGGCCCGCATGATCGCCAACATTTCCTTGTCGTGGATGTCGTAGTTCCACTCGGTGTCGTTTAATCCCTTGGACATAAACACAATCGGAACCCACACCCCGTCCTGGCACTGCGTCAAGCAGGCCCCTGTGGCGTAATCCGAGGAATCCGCCTCCACCCGCCACTCCCCAACGTCCGTTGGAAAATGCAGTACGGGTTCCGAAGTTACGGCCAATATTAATTGGTCGAACACGTTCTTTTCCAGTTCTCCCCACCTCCACTTGTAATCCTTCCGGGTAAGACGAGTTAACGGCTTCGCATAATCCCCGAATCCTTTGATGAAGTGTTGGTAGAAGTTGAGGAACCCGAGGAAGCTTTGTACGTCTTTGACATTCCTCGGGGTTGCCCATTGTCGAACGCCCTCGACTTTTATGGGATCCATCCGAATTTTCCCATCGCCGACGATAACTCCCAGATATTCGACCTCTCTCTGTTCGAACTCGCATTTCTCGGGTTTCAGGAACAACTCGTTTTCCTGAAGAATCCGCAAGACCTCCTTGACTGTGGAGCGGTGTTCTTCCAGATGTTCCGAATAGATGAGAATATCGTCCAGATAAACAATAACCCGTCCTTCCGCAATAAGATCCGCAAAGATGTTGTTCATCATGGATTGGAAGGTGGCCGGCGAGTTCGTAAGGCCGAAGAACATAACCAACGGTTCCCACAACCCTCGGTTTGTGACGAACGCGGCTTTCTCTTCATCTCCTTCCTTGATCCGGATATTGTTGTATCCCCATCGAACGTCCAATTTAGTGAACCAGGTTGCCTTACGGAGCATGTGCATGATCTCCGAGATCAACGGAAGAGGATACCGGTTCTTGATGGTAAGGGAGTTCAACTTCCCTTCCGATAGTCCTGGACAGGCCGTAGTTTCCCATCCTTCTTCTTCACAAAGAAGAAAGGAGAGGCCCAGGGCGATTTCGAGGGGCGAATACGTCCGGTTTCCACATGTTCTTTAATGAACGCGTCCAGTTCCGCCTGTTCCGGGACAGACAAGGGAATACTCCGCCCCTTCACGGGTTCGGCGCCGGGTTTCAACTCTATCGCGTGGTCCCACTTTCGCCGTTCCGGTAGTTTATCGAAGTCCTTTTTTTCGAAGACCCCTCGAAATTCCTCCAGATAATGAGCGGGGACGCTCTCTTCCAGCGTTTTAGCCCCCTTGGCCTCGTGAGCAGCGGCTGCCAGCTTAGTAGCCACGCTACCCATAGCGCGGAGGTGTTCGGCATCCCGTGTGTCCAGAACGTCTTCAGGATACATCTTCGTGACGAAGATGCGGTGCGCCAGGGTGCGGGAACGGCCACGGAGTACTTCACGCTCCTGGACACATACAACAACACCGCGGGTTACGACGAAACCACGCTTATCCGTCTCCTCAAGCAGGGGATCCTGAAGCTGGTTCTGCAGTCCGTCTACAGACAAACCGCACTACCGATCACCTACGCCGACTGGAAGGTGGCGGTCATCAAGCACGACGGGTTGCGTCGCGCCTTCCACGTTATGGATGGCGCGCTTCGTGATCGTCCCGTCACGGTGCCCAAGGTGCAACAGAACCAGAACCCGGGGAACTTCTTTCGCAGGAATGAGCAGCGCGCTCCAACGAATCCCCCTGCTGCCGTCGTTCCGCCCCCGGTCGTCACTGGCGGGGCCCCTAACGCAGGGCCCGCGCCTATGGACATAGACCGGGCGGTCAGCAAGAAGCCGGTTCCCCGATGCTACCAGTGCGGAGAAGTCGGGCACCCCCACCTGTAACGACTTCGAACAATTCATTCTCTGTTTTGACTATCGAAGAACCCGGTGTGGGGGAAGACACAGTGGAGATGGAAGGGGAGGGAGCGAGGACTCCCTCTGAGTTTGAGAAGAGTGAGGGAGCTGTTTCTCCCTCTGACTCTAAGCGAAGGGGCAAGAGACCCCAGAAGCCCGAGCGGGAGAAAGCGGAATGGCACAGACTCCCCCTCGGAAGCGCACGTCGGGTTGCAACCTGAGCGCGGGCCCAAGAATGGAAGGCGCGGGAGATCATCACCAAGTGGACTCACCCGGTTAGAATACAGGAGGTGGACGACGAGATGGTGGAAGAAATCCGGACGGCTTACTTCCCTGACGCTCTGGGCATACTGGACAACTTGAAAGAGCCGCCACAGTATATCCGGGCCACTGGGAACTCCATGATGGTTCCAATGACCCTTGAAGGGCTGAATAACCTTAAAGGCTATACAGTGGTCGGGTTGCTGGACAGTGGGGCTACCAACGGATTCATGAGCCGGCGGTTTGTCGACAAGCACGGAATCGAAGTGGAACCCCTGCCGTCAAATTCAGCGTGGTCTCCGGCTCCTCGAGAAGATCTTGGAAGGTGATAGGTTCGGGATCGACTTCCTCCTCCGCCTCTGACTCTGATTCATCCGCCTCCGGTTCAGATTCTTCTCCTGCGATATCAGCGGCAGTTGTCGGGCTCGATATATCCCCGGAAGACGGAGGAGGGGGATGGGGAGGGGTAGGCGAGGTTTTATTTGGTTGGATAATCGAACGATCAACATCGTCGGCAAACCCTGGATAGATGTTATCACCCCAAGGGCGAAGGAAGTCGATGCCCTGTTTAGAGTTGAGAATAGTGCGAATGTCGTACTTCTCCGGTGCCAGTTTTGAGTGTTCGCGGAAAAATGCGAATAGCCTCAATCTCGCCCATGGCCCAGCAGTCAATGAGGTCGCAGTTCACCGTTTTGAGATCTCCGTTCCAGCTCGCGGCATTGAGATGGTCTTTGTGTTCGGTCCGAGTAACCCTGCGCCGGCGACTCTCCCGATGCAGCGCTGGCCAGCGACCGTAAACTCCCGCAATATCACACGCCCAGCCGCTCCGCTCCGCTCAACACCCTGCTTGTAGTTCATTGCCGAGTTGTGGCCCCCGGCCATTCGAGTGAAGGAGAAGAGGCCCTCCAGCGGATCATCGCCGTCGTCGTTCGCATTACCACTCCCCTCGGGATCCCTCTGGTGCTGCTTTGCAACCGTGAACATGATATTCTTGACCGTCGACTGGGTATCGCCATAGAGTTGGTTCCACATAAAGCCGAGTCGATACTCCCGGAAGAGGACGAAAGCGAGGTGTGCATATGTGCTGAGCATTGTAACTTGCTCGCTCAAACTCAGGTCGGGGTTGATGAAGGGAATGGCAAAGTTCTCGAAGACATGCCCGAGAAGTCGAACAGAATCCAGGGTCGACGCGAGGGCAATATCTTCGTGGGGGGCCTTAGCGTCGCGAAGGGAAATCAGTGCCTCGAGGAGGTCGATGGCGCGTGGTACGTCCTGGGGATCATCCGGGTTCAACAATTTGTGAACGGACTTTTCATCGTGCTGAGGGAGGAGCTGCAAACTCCGGGCAAGAAAGACCGGGTTCACCACTTCACCAGCGTCCACAGTAATCCCGGATTCCTGGCGGACAAGGGTAGACTCGCCTGTAAATTAATTAATCCCGATAATGTTTGCTGTGAACTCGACGCACGTTTTATTTCATGACGCCAATCGAACGTTATCAAAATCAACCTCGGCCCCGTACACAAGTTCAACCCCCGCATATTCGAGAGGATCTTGTGTAGAGGATGCTCGGAGGGTAATTCATCAACGCACAACAATTGATATCCAACGTTTCGCCGCAAACCGTCGCCGTCGCTTGCAAAGTTGTTGATGTCCCCGCAAGTTGGTTCCGCTACCTCCAACCACACGGACATGATCATTTTGAAGAGATCTGCCATGTCTTCCGCCGTCTCTTGCTTGCAGGTTGGCGCAACGAGGATGGGGTGGACATTCGGGTCATCGGGAAATTTTGCGGCGACGACGAGCATCTCCTTTGCAAAATGAACTTTCCCATCCCGAAGAGCGTCAACGATGTTGAGAGCGGATTTATATGTGTTCAGGGTAAGGGGAATGGAACCGGAGTGCTTCTGGCATAGCCCACCGACCTTGTTCTGCGCCGGGAAATAATCGGCATGCTCCTCGATGGCCACCTCGTCCATCATGATCACGACACCAGGCTTGTTGGTTTTATTAGCCACGGCACGCGGTTCGAGGATGACCTTCTGGATATTGGCACGGAGCTCGTCGGCGGAGATGGGGCCCAGCGTCGGGGTAATTTTGACGAAATTAGCGGAGTTGGTGATGGTGCGCAGTGATGGTAGTCCGAGCGCGTGGTTCATAGAATACAGAAGGGAGTTGCCGCCAATGCGGTAGATAAGAAGGGATAGATCACGTTCAAAATCCGTGAAGCCCTTGGTAGATCGAAGGCCTTGTACAGCTTCAATGATCTGCGAGGTTATGGTGTTGACGCTTGCACCGTTTCGAAGCGCAGTATTAATCAGGGTATTCACGCGCGGTACATCGTTCGTGGCAATTGCAACGATGAGGCGTTCATAATCGCCCATCTTCCGTGCAAACGTTTGCCAGCTGGCGGCTCATGTTCAAGCTCTGTGGATGGTTTAGTAAGCTCATATTCAATAGCGGGAAAAAGACGTACAGCGAGTTTCAAGTCATTGTTTTCCTTAGTGCGCTCGACGAGGAGATCCTTGATTTGCGCGTGGTGAAGAAATTTATAGTTCGTGCCTTTCTCTGCGTGCGCAGCAATGTCCGCTAGGGTCTCCAAACGCCGCGGAAGACGATCGCACTCGTGGCAACAAGGAGCATAACTCGTGGTACGCCCTAGGCAGGATCGTGACCAAGCAACAATTTTCTTGCCACGATCATGGATTTCGATGACAAAAGGAAGGTCACCAACAGCGCGGCCTATCGAGAGGCGATGGAAGGGAAATGTTTCATTGCATTTGACGTCCAAGTCTAACGGCCATGTCACGGTAATCCCGGGACACTCGACGATGTTGGGCTGTGTGAGGGGTCCTGGAAGTTCAACATGTTCAAGATTGGGTGATTCCCACAAATGTGGTGTTATTCTGGAGGCGAGTTCAGCGGAAAAATATGCAAAAGCGTCAATTGGTACTTACGGTTCACGGAAAACAGTGCTTGGCGAAGCATGGATGGGGTGGGTGAATGTAAAAGAGCTAGAGGGCATGCGCATCGGTGGTAACGATGGTGAGTCTCCGATTCGCGGTGAAAAAGGTGACGGTGGGACGGAAATTCCGCGGGACAACACAGGTGAAGATGTCGAGGATGCTGGTGAATACGTAGAGGAGAATGGCACGGAGCTGTGTCGTGTTTGAATTGGGGAGACGGAAGAGGATCGTGATCCCGAGCGGGATTTATTACCCGAGCAATTCCGTCCCTTCATATGGTTGTATAATGGAGTAAAGTGGCCGGCAGTTGCGAGGGGACGGGACACCATAATATTCATGTTTATCCACTCAGGGCATTTGGTGCAGCGAAGTTCCCATGTACCCTTGGAACCATGTCGAGCTTCGAATTTGTTTTCTGAATACTGTTTCAATAAATTGTCTTTAGACGGTGCCGGGGCGTCGAGAAATGGAGGTGGATATGAGGGAAAGGGTGCTGGCTGTGTATCGGGAAGTGGATTGAAGGAGGGCGGGTCTATGGGAGACGGCAGTTGGAAGAGCGCCGAATTAGAATGATTTTGTGATGTCGATGCAAATGAATGGATTGGCAGGTCCGTGTCGATGGGAGGTAACAGAGGGCGGCTTGAGTTTGACGGCATACGAGGAGGGTTCTGCCAGCCTCCATAGGCGGCATGTGGGGCAGGAGGCGCCGCCGCCGTCTGTGTGCGGAAGCCATAGTCCGCGCGTCGGTGAGATCTTCCATCTCGACGTCTTCTGAGGGCAGTGGAGCGTGAGAATTAAGGCGGGGGAGGTGTGGGGGTACTGGAGAGTCATGGTGGGATGGATTCATGATTTTAGAGCGAGCGGGAATGTGGAAAGAAGGAAAGAGGCAGCGACGCGTCTCGCGTCGCGTAAATTTCGCGTACTTATTGATCAGATGGTGCTTATATCATCCATCACCAAAGCATTTAATCCGTTTTTAAATGCTTGCTGGGAGTATTAAAATGTTTTGAGTGGCTCATGAGACCCAAAAGATACGATAATGGGAGGGTAGAGAAAAATTCGGAACCTCTTGTTGGACAAAAACGTTTCAAATTGAAAGTTTCTTATTTTACCGCCTCAAAGTCGCCGATGTGGCTGTGTTTCCTAATCGGGGGGAGTTGTCAAAGAGGTCTGTGTACGATCGGGAATTCCCGCTTACCTCTTGGAACATTCGGTCGAAATAGAACAGTACAGTAACTTACTCGACATCAATCGATAACTGTAAGGGGATATTCTCGCATAATCTCCGTGATCCTTATCAATCTTCGTGATCCTTATCTCCTCGAGTTTCCACGTCTCTGCAGTTCCCCACTAGTTCCCCGTTTCTTCACATCTTCTCTGAGATCATTATCATTCTGCCTTACAACACATCACTGCCTGTGAGGGACCTTTGACTTTTTGTCTCTGGATTCCCCCTCACAGGTGTGTTGCAGTGCCCTGTACCGTAGCTATTTTCTAATATACTCGGGATTCCCCCTCACAGTCTCTGCCGCTGTTACTCTAAGCACGCGCCTGTCTCGGGTGGCCCTTACAATAAGTTTAACAATAGATAATGCTGGATAATGCTTTCCCTCCTGTATTTTGTGATTTCTCTGTTCTCCATGGCTCCTAGCATCCGGGATGTCCACCAAAACTGGTGGTGATGTCAAAGCCAGAAATGAGCCTCCGATTCTGAGTCGATTATGGACGTGATTCCTGTGCTACCTGTTTTGGACGCGTTTTCCCGAGAACATACGTGAATGCCCCTGAACGCGAAAGTCCACCGCGGTATACCGTTGATTTGGTGGACTCGGTGGATTTGGTGAACTTTCCGGTGAATGAACACCTTAGGCATAGCGAATCGCCTGGGCAGCAGAATCAGGTTCCAAATACTGATGATAAATAGTAAACTGTGCAGGTTAAAACCGAGCGTGAGGCCACTTTTGCCGCCATAGCCGGACGTACGGCTCGATCCGACATCACCTGTCACTTTTGCGACAAAAAGGGACATTACCAATCGGAGTGCCGAGAGAAGCAGAAGTGGGACCAATCCAACTCGAGGGACAAGAAGAAGGATGAAGCCAACATAGCGAGTGTTGATGATTTTGATGCGGCGGGGTGATTTGATGATTCCGGGGGTGCGACTCCGAGTCCTATTTGGATTTAATTTTCTTATTCTCTGCGACTTCCAGTAGTGACGACCCTTCGCCTCGCTTTGAGTCTCCTCAGTTCTGCACGTCGGCCTTGTTTAAAGTAGGCCACTACTCACTGCGTTCAGAGGGGCTGTCGGCACACCCTGTGCCAACCCCCTGTCGGCAGACCTAGATGTCGGCAGTCTATGGGTGTGCGTAGGTAAATGAGCGAGAATGCACCTAACTTCATCAATAGGTCTGCGGAACTCAACGCCATGCACACCGACGGGGCCTGAGTCGTCTGGTCACGGTCGGGCAGGAAATCCGATCAGCCCAAATGCTCAAAAGGTGTCCATTCTCGTCGGCAGCGGAACCCGACAGCCAGACCAATGATGAGGATTCGACAGATGAGAAAGGGAGGGGCGACAGCGAGAGGGGTTTGGGGAGCTCGGCAAGGACGGGGGAAATCCGCGTCGGTGCGAAGATCTTATCCGAGTCCGCGATCATGGTTGAGACGTGGCCGTCGGCCCCGCTGTCATTCTCCGGCAGCTCCTGGGCAAGTGTCTTGCTGCGCTGATGCTCCGCAGCGCACGCCTTGGCGCACGCGTGGACCTGCTGGCCAATGTCCGACAAGACGGTGAGTGTTTCGGTCATGGTCGGAGAGGAAATCTAATGAGGCCATGGTGAGCGCTCTTGCTCGAGACGCAAGGAGACGTACATAGCCAGAAAATTCGATCTCGCGCCCACGGAGAAGGGGCGATTCAGTCGAACTGAGGCAGCCGTCGCCGGAACCGCGCAGGGGTCGTTGACCGGCCACGACGTGATGTGAGCGTGTGAGCGAGATGGAGTCTGATGGACGATAAGGATCACGGGACGCGAGATTCAAACTCCGCGCGGACCGTTTCCGCCCCACACGTGACTTCCAGAATTTGATCTGGCGAGCAGTGCCCGGTGACAATAGCCACTCCGATTAAATCCGACCATCTATGGGAGGAGCAGGAGCGCGCCTGCCGTTTATATAGCGAGGTACCCCACGCCACTCCCCGACAAGGAGGACGACGAGGACTAGCTGCCCGTCCCGCCGCCGGTGTCTATCGAAGTGGAGGACTTGGAGGCGCCGGCGGTTTTCGAGGTGACGGACAAGGGGGAAATCGGGATTAGAAAATCGGATATGGTCGACAAGTTTTTTTCGGCCTATATTTTAGTTTCCAGAATCATTTTCTTTTGCCAAGGGTGTCGAGGAACATCTGATCAATCTGTTTAGCGCTCTTTCGCCGCCAAAAAGTTATTATTCCGTCTGAACACCAAACTGGCCTTTAGCTTGACGGTGTGAGTGATTACTCACACCGCCGGTTCCTCAATTTAACAGGAATTTAAGTTAGCTACACTTTTTAAAGTTGTAATACACATAAATTGGCCGGAAACTCAATCTCATATATCCGATTTAGGAAAGTCCAAATAAATCTCCATGAACTTTGAGTATTGGCCCGCCTTTCACCGACAATGAAATGCAATATAAAAAATAAGGAATAAATGGTCTTGAAGTGAGTGCCAAAACTATAGGTATCAGGGCAGTCAATAAGCCTGTTGATACTTTAGATTTAGAATTAAGTTTAGAGGAAAATGAAATAAGAAGTATGGATTCTCATTTAAGGGGGTATTAAACTGAATAAAAAGCTTCAGGTTTCAGACACGACTAAACTCATCTGCAGACCATCTACAGATCATCTGCAGATCATCATTGTCATATAATGTAAGGCAAATATACATCATGACAATGATCTACAGATCATCTGCAGACTGTCTGCAGACCGTCTGCAGATGAGTTTAATGGTGTCTGAAACCTGAAGTTTTTTATTCAGTATGTTGTAGCTACTTGCTTGAAATCCATCGTATTCTAATACTTCTCTGACTGCCCAGCAAGCCATACGAGCCGGAAGCAAGCGTGCGCTGGCCTACCTTCATACGCGATGTATTCCGAATGGGGCAGATCAATTGTATGAAATATTCGAATGCTGTCATACAAAAATCTTACGATCCGTCTGTCTTACGAATCCTTAAGTGGTCGGATTTTGTGACTACACTAAGACTTTGACAACGAATCGTTACGACTCGAGATCGTAATTCAAAACTAAGCCATCAGTGCAGCCGTGTAATGGAATCGACTTTGGCAGGGATTTTGGCTGTGTCACAAAATGTCACAAAATCTTCCATTTCATTTCTTTTGTGTGTTATACTTACAGTATAGTAGGGTTCCTTGGATAGTGAGACATCCTTGGGTATTATTTTTTTAAAACTCCCGAGCGTCATCCCAGGTTAAAATTTTGTTACGAAATACATCCTATATCGAAGCCTCGTGTTCTGAATTAATTTCAAGCGCATAGACGCGTCGGTGCTGGATGGGCCGGCGAGGGTCAATATTCATTAATTGCATCGGACTGGACATGCGATGTTAGTGGCAACAAAGGTCCCGACATCTCCCGAGAGACGGGGAAACTGAACCATTGGCAGACTGCATTTTGAGGACTATGCGAGGATCATATGGCAGGCTAAGCTCGTGGCAGACAGCCTCAGACATGGCAATGATCTGAGCAGTCACGGTGACATCACAGCACATTCCTTCGCGAACCACCACCTAGACGCGCCCGTGGTGCCGTTTTTGCCTATTCCTTTGTTATGATTTGACTCAATAGTGGTTCCTAGACACATCTCATGGTCGTTTGCACACCTACTACTTAAGCGCGCCCGCATTATGCGCATGCGCGAGAAAGAAAAGATGGATTTTCAAGAGATTGGGGACGAATTGGGATTCAGTCGATCCTGCACGTCCCGTAACTACGCCCAAGTCAAAAATACTGGAGATCCCTACCATTATGTGGCCGTCCGCGACGATTTACAGACCGTGACATGCGACACGCGACCAGACTGATCGACACGGGCGAGGCTCGTGACGGCGCCGACGTCCGTCAAGCTCTGTTCCCAACCGCACCGGCCTCTACAGTTCGACAGGCGCTTCGTCAGATCGGTCGCCATGGTCGTGTACGCCGGCCGATGCCATTCCTAAGCCGCATTCACGTGGAAAAGCGGCGAGCGTGGGCAGAAGACATGCTGGATTTGACAGCAGATGATTGGCGGGACGTTATTTTTCCGACGAGTCCAAATTCAACCTCTTTGGGTCGGATGGAAACCAGTACTGTCGCAGGAGGGTTGGGGAAGAGCTGGAACCCAGAAATATCAAGAAGACCGTGAAGCACGGTGAAGGCAGTCTCATGGTGTGGGGGTGCCTCACGGAATTTGGCCCGGGCCGGCTGTATCGCGTCGAGGGCCGCATGAATGCAGTTCAATACTGCGAGATACTTGAGGAATCTCTCCTCGGGACATGTGCAGACCATTCTATTGACCGTACCAACATTGCTTTCCAGCAGGACGGTGATCCAAAGCACACTTCAGCCCGTGCACGCAACTGGTTTCACGACAACGACATCAAAATCCTTTGATGGGCACCGCCTTCTCCAGATATGAATATCATCGAGCATGCACGGGAGCAGTTGGATTGTCAGGTACGCCGTCGCGAGTCTCTGCCAACCAATTTGGAGGAGTTATGGGCAGTTCTTCAGGAAGAGTGGGCAAACCTGGATATGAGGTATATTAACCGCTTGTACGACTCCATGCCTGATAGCGTGCGAGCTCTTCATGATGCTGGAGGTGGATACACTCGCTATTAGCTCCCATGTATTTTTTGAAGCAATATTTCTGTGCTTTTCGTCGAGTTTTGAGGACACTTTGTCACTGTTTGGTCTCAGCATTTTGAGCCATGTGATTAAATCAATTCATATGTCGCCCAGGCCACGTCCCGCTTGACTTGAGTTTTTTTGTGTGCACTCTACATACCCTACGCTACATCTAGTTCACCAAAAGCTAAACGATTTGGGGCCTTGATTACATCAAACAAGCGAGATTCTGCCGCGTGCAGAACTTTTCATCGCCAATGTATGAAGCTTGGCTTGGGTTGCTATGAAGCACATCAGACAAAAACCGACACATTTTGTGATTTCTCACAGGAAGCGACACATTTACGTATGCATTCAGGAAACATGGCACACCTTTCCGCAAAACCGACACGGCCTGCTGGAGAATGATTGAGCCCTGCGTCATCGTGTGGCACATCCTCTGTTCCTCCCCCACAACCATCCACGACGCGCCGATGCCCAACCAAAGCTGAGGGAGGTTGGGCCGATATTTTTGACCACAGGTACGTCGTTCCAGATTGCTGTTGCCGCAATACTCGAAGGGTTTCAACAGCGGCGACTGCTGCTGCTGCTCCTCAGCCAGCGTCCCCGCCGTTGCCAACCAATTCTTCCAATCAGAAACCACAGCGTCGTTCGCCGATTGATTAAAGTGCAAGCATTCTCCGGACGAACCGGATCATTCCGGGGAGCCACTGCCAACAGCACAGGAAGCAAAATACTTGTTCCTGAATCTGGAAATATTGCACAACTCAGTTCTCCCGTGGTTAAATTTTGGGTGCTGCACACAGAAGACACCTCTCGAGCACACGAACCCAATTTCCCAAAAAATCTGCATTTATTCCACTTGTGGATACACAGGAAGCAAAATACTGCCAAATGTCGGAATGACCGATTTTTCCAGCACTGATCTTCTTGCCCCCGTGACCAGTGCGTGAGAAACGAACTGGTCGCGAGTCTAGTGTACTTTACTGTACTACAAGATTAGGACCCGTGCCTTCGGCATGTAAAGACATAGTCAAGGGTTTTTCAATATATTAAAATACATGAACCATTGTAATTCAAAGCTAGTACAGTCAGAATTGAACCAATCTGCTTTGTTATTAGGTGAGCTTCAACTTGAATGACTGGGTCAGTGAATAGGAAGATTATTCACCCAAAGGCACAGCAAAATACCGGTTTCCCCACAAACACAACAAATACAAACAACCCAATTCACCTACACACCATAAATTTCGAGTTCACCACAAACATAATAAATTCCAAAAACCCCACAAAAATGTTCCACCTAAACGTTTATCAAGGAGATGCCCTCATGCAAAGCAGATTCCGGGAGTGGATACTTACAGAGACCCCGGTTTGCCCGAGTACTTTTGAGAAACTGGAGATGAAATTTGAAACATGGCTGTAGCAGTGAGGGACAGTTTCTGTCATTATTTTTTGAGAAAGCTATGGTCCAAACTTGAGTGCCCCACTTTTTTTTCCGCCTCCCCGAAAGAAAAGACGCGAGATCGGGCATCGGGTGCAAGGGGAAATCAGGATTAAAATTCCGTACGTGGGGAGGCGGGGGGGAAAGGGCAGCGTGGGCTGAATAAAGTTTTTAGTAATGATTGCCCGGCTCTCAGTTCTTTATTCATCCAACATATGGGCTATGATCTTCGGGCGGGCATTTTAGAAAAGTATTGATTGTTCGCGTCTGGATGTCTGTTTCAGTTGATACACCGTAACTAAAACTGAGCGAGAATTTATTTTACTCCGCCAAGGAGTTTTCCTTCTCGAGTTCAATCCACACATTGGTACTTCTGCCGGAGCGGAGCGGAGGCATATCTCGTCCTACATATGCAATATGATCCATTAGTCATAAACAACCTTATGCATTTTGACAAATCCAACTGTATTCGGAAATAAATCGATGTGGAGGAGATGGAAGGAAGACCGATTTATGCAGCAAACTTCAACTTCATCGTTTTCATTTTCATGTCTGCTTCTACCCGACGGCCCTGCCGTCCTCGCCCGGTTCCTTCAGCAACACGACGGCCCTTCCTCCCGCTCTCCTTCGGCACCCCACTCTTGGGCGAAAGCAAAAGCAGCTTCCGCATAGTGATGTTCAGGTTTGGTTCGGCCATCCACTGAACCTGAACCTGAATACAGGTTCAGGTTCGGTTCGGCATTCGAACGCGGTTCGAACCTGAACCTTCTCGGCCTCCTCGGACAGTGAAAATCTGATTAAAAATATTGTTTTTTGTGATTCAGGCATGGTACATGTGTTCCAGAGCGTGTTCAAGATGCTCTAATGAGTTCCTAGCTCCTTCCAGGACATGAATCGTGCTCACAACATTGCTTGACAGATGACCCTCAATGTGAATTGCCATCCAATGCTTACGAAGTTGGGCTGAAAATGTCTTCAAAAGAAGGCCGAGGTTTTGCGGTAGTGTATGGACTGTCCACGAGTTCAATCTGAGGTGCGTTGGGGTCAAAACCTGGGATAAATTTCGCAAATTTCACTCATCTTGGTAAATTTCCGGTTCGGTGTCGAACGTGTGCGCCCCCGCCCGAACGCCGAACCTGAACGCCGTGTTCGGTTCAAGCATCGAGTGTTCAGGTTCGGTTCAGGTTCGAACCGATTTTTGAACCGAACTTGGCCATCACTACTTCCGCACACCACGTTCTTCTGGTTCAAAGTCACGGTGCTCGAGTGGCAATTGCGAGTTGAGGTTTGGACCTGTCGAGGATGCGTAGTCCGGCCGTCAGGCCGGAACAAAAAATATTGACCCCCAACTTTCTGAGCAGGAAGGAGGTTGGAAAAGGTTTTGGCCCCATTCAAAGCAGCAAGAAACTGCGGAATGCCACCACACCTTGATTCCACCTGTCGAAGCAGAACAAATCCATATATGGCAACCACTGTGGTCTTGTTTGTCGCAGGCATCTATTTCTCAACTGGGCTGAAAAAATCAACTTGATGGTCCAGATATGATCCTGAAGACACCTGAGGCATCCAAAGCGCCAAATCTATCGCTGTGTGGGTGATATCTGTGCTGCACACCACCTCCAGACTCAAGCACGTGAAGAATTACCATATATGGTGCGTGGGAACAATTATGTAGTTAGTTAGTCTCAGGTCAAGGTCAGAAAAAAGAAAATCGGCCCTATAGCGGTTGAAGGGCTATCTTTTTTGGACAAATCTGAGCTCAGAATCGGAATCTAGACACAAAAACACGTCCGAATCACCTCCTCCGAAGTTTTCCCACGAAAGACTGGGATACGGCCAAAATTTTGGGGCATTTCAACGCATCTTCAGACCTCGACGGAGACGACTTGGGTCATCCGAACGACGAAGAAAAACCTGGAGCCTCGACTGAAATGTTCAAGAACCTTATGTCCAGTCACTCAAACAAATGCTCACATCTCGGCCACGGACCAATGCATTTCCACTCAAGACTTCAACCCAATTTGGAAGGATCAGCTCGACAAAACCCGAACTCGGGGATTATTTCATGGAGGAACGGCTCGTTAAATTTTCGGGATCTTTGCAGATTCAGAATCAACTCTTCGAGAGCTGTCGATTGTATATTTTTCCGTGATTTTCGGAGATATGGGGTCACCACCCGTGAGAACTGGCCCGATCATCCCGTTGCCCTTTCTCAACCGCATAGGCACCAAAAATTACGAAAATATTTGTGGTAATATTTCAAGAATAATAGGTCAAGGCCGGGAAGTTACCATGTCAAAAAAGCCCCTCCGTTTGCTAGGAACCAGGGCAAACTCTTTTTTTTTCGCTTCCCGGTTTCAACTCTGTATGTAAATACAAGCTAATTACTGCGCTTTTATAGCGCCCGCTCTATTCTGCTCCAACGCCCCCTACTTAGAAGGGGACACCCTACCGAACTCCCCCGCCAATTAGGACGTTTACTTGGGCTATATAGGTGCCACCTATCCATTCTGCCATGGTACCAGCATTGTTAATTGCACCCTCGCTCTCATTAACTCGCTCTCCCTCTCCTGTCCAACCACATTCTCCCCCCTCCCGTCCCAACTCCTTTCCCTAGCCCGTGCCAACTAGGGATGGGCACGGGTCCGGGTAGAAATTTCTCAACCCGGACCCGGAGAGAGGAACGAGGTGATTCGAGCAGTGGAAGATAGAATATACAAATGAATGCAGAGTGTACAGCCTTTTTCTCTGATTCCTCTCTCAGACGGTCGGAAAGTTTCTTTTCAAGCATACATGCAGCTAGGGAGCGGTCCTCTTCCGATATTTCATCATCGTGTAGAAGGAGAGTCAGTTGCGTTTTCCACGTTCGTATCTCGAGTGTCGCATCATCATATATATATCGTGAGCAATATTTTCCCCACTCGACAACATCTAATTTAAATTTGGCCCAAGGTGTCTGAATATTTTCGTTATCATCTCGTTCTGAGAGATCCAGGCATTCAAGTCTTGAGAAGCTGCGCTGCCAGCGCTTGAACGTTGGGTCTCTCCATTGAAGGTTGACCCAAGGTGCTGGGCTTCCATTCATCTCCCCTCAAAGGAGGATCTGCTTCTCGATATTTTGAGATTTGAAGGACGTGGTGACTTTTACCAGCAGCATGGTGAGTCACCTGGACACATTTAACATCGTCTTATGTACACGAGTAACAAGGTATCCCTTGGCGCCGTATAAGTTGTCCAAGAAAGCTGATGCCTTCCAAAGGACGTCGGCAAACGCCAAGCGGCCATCAAAAGGTGGATCAATGGCTAAAAATGGTAGATTGTAAGAGAAAAGTGATTTTTGCTAAAAGACATTGGATATACGCCGGATGATGCTCAGATACTTGTAGACCCAGAAAACGGCTTTTTGTGCATTTTTTTCATGAATTTCCTCTACACCCATACACCCTCGAAACCCATACTTTGGGCGTCCCACCGAAAGGTATGGATTATGAGGGGTTCGACTGTACCACCCACGTTTCCGATCCTGAAGCAGAAAGATGCGCAGCGCAATCACGAACTCACAAAACCTCACCAGCCACAACAATTGAAGCCCACTTTAGGTGGAAACGCACCAGTACAGGTTGAGAGCGAAATTGCGTAGCTTCGTGTTGGGGCGAAAGGCATGGCTCATTCACAAATATTTACGCTTACATTTCATGGCGCCTCCCATCTGTCCGGTCCGAGCGTTTAACACGAGCGCTTCATGGCGCATTTGAGTCGTGGTCATGGAAGAAAGCGAGGCCGGGGGCGAGGGATTCTCCCATCTTCCAAATCATTCATGGACATCGTCGTCATCGTCGGCGCCTTCATACGCTGCAGTATCACCCGATATTCCTTGGGAGGCCACAATTATAGTTCCTTATAAGTCCTTACACCCCAGTTGTAAGTTAGATGTGGCTCTTCTGTAACCTGCCTATAAGCCGGCTAACCCGTTGACCCGCCAGCTCTTGAACTGCGGATCCGAGTTTAGCCATTTTGAATGCGGGTACTCGTGTTACGGATCCGAGTCTACTCACGAGTTGACTCGGGACATGCCTTGATGGGGAGAATGCGCAGAGCCGCACGCGGCTGCACAAAGCCGCCTACGGAGGTGCGCTCTTTTGCTTTCGTACATCACCAGATATTCTTGACATCGCTCCCTGGACCACTGCAGCAAAGGGGAAAAAAGCCGCATACCCAGACTTTGCGCACAAAAAAGCCGCATGCGGCTTTTGCGCATCCTATCTAATAACGAGCCTACAAACTGGTAGTCAAATCGCGCAGAATGGTAAATGACCACAATATACAGTGGTGGCCAAAAATAATGCCCGCCCACCGGTTGGTTCTAAAATTTCGGTCATTTACACTCATTCTGTGGCTTCCACTAAATTCTTTCAGCACAGTCGTTCACTGCAGACAAACTCGGAAGGTGAAGATTTGACCGGGCGCCTGTATCGACAGTTTACATTTCTACAATAAAAGATTGGGGCTCGGGTGGTGCAGGTTGTGGTGGTGCATGATCGGTGCGTTCTGTGATCAAAATCCGTTAGCCAGATTTCATGAAAAGTGGGGGGCCACTGACCTCCATGACCTCCTGCGCGCTCTCCTCTTTGTACTGACGCACGTTCTCGGACAGCTCTGCGGCGTCCTTGCCGAGCTGTTGCCCGTCGCCCGCGAGCGCTGACATGCGGTGCATCGCCTGGATGCTGAGCGCCGCTTTTTTCCCTGAAATTGAATCGGTATCGTAGAATGAATGATGGGAAGACGGACACCAAATGGAGGACCGGGAGTGGGGCCAGTATTACATTAAGGTCGATCAAGATCAAAACACCTACACGTCAGCTTGGCGTTGAACGCCTTCTTCACAGACGGCAGCAGATCGGTCGGGCCTCCGCCCGGGCTCGACCGGTCAGGGACAAAATGCGGGGTCGTCGATGCCAGCCACTGTGTCCACGTTTGGCGCAGAAATATAGAACGGAAGAGGAGGTCGCGTGCCTTGTGCTCGAGCGCCTCAGCCGCCGTCGGCCGAAGCTCAGGGTCGATCGTGAGGCACGCTTTGACAAAGTCGCGCGCAGCATCCGAGACATTCGCCCAGTACACCTCCGGTTCGAATTTGCAGTCGCCCGCAATGATCGCCTCCGTCTCGAGCTTCGGTGTGTCGCGGTCGAACGGCGTGTAGCCCGCGAGCAGAAAGTACGTCACGACGCCCATCGCCCAGACGTCCACGGGCTTGCTGTGCCCCGCTGCAGTATCATATTGGTTTCGTAGACACGCTGAGTAAATTGCGTAGCAAGAAGAGGAAAGACGCACTCTTGAGGAAGATTTTCGGGCGCCATGTAGCCCGGCGTGCCGCAGATCTCGGTGAGCAGACTAAGCTTCTCCTCCTCCATGATGCGGGAGAGACCAAAATCCGCGATCATGATGTCCGTGTCCTCCGCGGGCGTGCGGAAGAGGAGATTCTCCGGCTTGAGGTCGCGGTGTACGACACCAGCTGCATGGATATACTTCACCGCAGTAAAAATGGTGCGTACAAGATCCGCAGCGTCGCTGAGGAGGGTTAAGGAGACAGCGGTGAAATACCGCTGGGGCAACTCACGGCTCATAGTAGTTGCCTCTGGCGCATATCCGGTGGAAGAGCTCGCCGCCCGTGCACAGGTCGAAGCACAAATAGAGGTTGCGCGAGGTCTTTACGGATGTGTGAGAATAGAGAAGCTGCTCCAGCGCTGCCTTATGCGCAGTAGAACCGAGTCGAGGGCGCAGGTGGCCGTAGCTTTCCCGCAAAGACATAGCCCTTAGGACCCTGACAGATCGACGCACCTCAAAGTAGTCGTGGAGGGTCACAATGTTGCAGTTTCCACTCGAGATGCGGGTCAGGACTGCGATTTCGTTTCGCACCTGCGCCCACTGTCAGCCCGCCCCATCAGCTTCGCGTCAAGGGAACGCACCATGTGCTCTCTACCCTCCATCAGCTTCTTGTTGATAACCTTGCAGGCATAGTGCATACCTGTCTTGATATGGATAGCCTCCTTCACAATGGCGTACGACCCGCTACCGAGCGTCCTGCCTGTCCGATACTGGGACAAGTCGTGAGTGGGCAGAGATCGTGTGTCCATCGACATCCACAAACCTGGCAGGGCACCGTTTGTGTCTGGCATCGGTTGGAGCGACATGGGCGTACTTAAGTGAGATGGGAGAACGACACACAGCACACGTGCTGATTGGTTTGATCCGATGATCTCCGATCCATGAAACGGCCCGCTGCCGAGACGGGCCTCCGCTTCGCTCCGGTATGCAAGCTGAAGGAAGTCTTCTGGAAGAAATATCTCATACCGTATTATTTCGATCAAATGGACAGGGGGTCGTGTGGTATATGTACATCATACACCCATTTTGCGAGTAGAATCATAATCCGGAGAGGCTCGCACCACACGCATAGAAAATTCAACCTCTGGCGAGCCGCGTTGTGGAATATTTTCTGAACTTTTGTGGCTGTGCGCATTAGTTTACCTCCTCTCAAGGCAGAAGTGGAATGCGCATTCGTTTTCTGCTGGAATCATGATTCAGAGAGGTGGATGCAGATGCCCAACATGCACGCAAAAAAATTGACCCCCGGCGAACCGCATTGTGGAATATTTTCTGAACTTTGTGGCTGTGCATATCTTTTTATTTGCCGTCGGGACAGAAGTGGAATGCGCATTCGTTTTCTGCTGGAATCATGATTCATACAGGTGGATGCAGGCTCTTGACATACTCACAGAAACTTTAACCACCGGTGAACCGCATTGTGGAATATTTTCTGAACTTTGTGGCTGTGCGTATCTTTTCATTTGCCGTCCGCATCATTTTCATACCTGCTTGTACGACGTTGATGTCAAACTCACTGGGGCGAGGGAACACCTGCTGGTTAGATCGTGCATGAAGCTAGTGGCCCGCCGTGAACGTGAAGTCGCATGATTAAAGGCCAAACCAATGCGGGGGGACACTTATTTATCTGTCATGAATACAACTACCAAGTTCCAGGTCTTTAGCACAGGCAGGTGGATTGCTTTAGAGGTGGCCCTATTGTGCCGCTCGGGATCAGGTCGGGATGTTCTTGATGAGTCCAGGATACAAAGTAAAAATATTTTGGGGGGTTGTATAACCCGAGGTCATTTGCGCGAACCAGCGGATGAAAACGAGCGCCGAATCTTGGAAATTGGTGAAGAATTGGTGGAGAAATAAGCAAAAGACAAGCCGGAAGGCCGTTCGGAGATAAGAAATGGTCTTCACACGCCGGAATTTTGATGAAAAACCTCTCACAGCTTTTGATCGCCGCCTCAATCTCCCTCCAAATTTGACATACGGCGTCCTCGTATGTCGTATTCCATCCCATAATCACCAAATTTCAGGATTTTACATTGCAACACCTTGCATTATACAAGTGGCTCACTATCTAGTTTGGCCCGGTAGGCAGTCACTGATAATATCAAAATATTAGCCCAATTGAACAATGATAGCTAATGTTACAGCCATCCAGCTGAAAACACATATATTTTCCCAATCAAGCAATTTGATTGGCCATCAGAAAATCCGAGGAGGCCCTCGATTTTCATCGTGCTGGTAGTACTGGCTCGTAGCCAATTTATCTCCCGCTATTGGAGGGGGAAAGGGAATTTGTTTGTCAAGAATTTAATATGTAATGTATCATGAATACAATACCTTCAACTGAATCATCACATTCCCGTCGTACAATATTTAACGGGCATGCGAACTCCAAGATAAATAGAACACTCATTTATAGTGTATCGAGAGCATGTGAGGACAAAGCAAAGGAAAAAACCAGAAGCAGAAAAACCATAGGATACTCATTCTTTTCCCAATCACCCACTCCCCTGATGCGCTCAGCCTTCATTATTCGTTCTATGGGTTCTGACCTGGGAACGTCTCCGCCGATGAGTGTAGCACCGTCCTCGATGCCCCACCACACCAATCCGTGAGTGGCTGTATCCGAATTTTCCTCCTCCTCGGGTCTATAATTCGCTGTACACTAAGTGAACAAAAATAATGACCGATGGGATTTAGGTCATTTTTGAGTCAAATCACTCCAAATAAAATAGTAGCATGAAATTTTCTCAATTCATGAAGATATGGTCAGTTCATTTTATACCATTTCCCAGTTCGTTCCTCGGAATAAATTATTTGGCTGTTTTCTGAGAAATCGAGTCTATGGAATCAACCCAAACCAAAGAATGGTGTATACAGTCTTACGCCGGTCATTTGAACCGTTATCTTCTCCAGCAGTGCTCATTCTCCATGTCTTCCCAAGTCTGAATGCAGGAATTGCTTCCATGACGCTCTTTCACACCCCTTATAGGCTTTTCTGCAGATGCAGGTGGAAGTGAAAATTTTAAAGATTGTTCGTCTTGATGCCCGATTACTTCTGGGTTAAATTCCCTGTCAACCAAGCATTGTTCGTCCTGCCGCCCCATTTCTTCTGGGTTAAATTTCTTGAAAGTTAGCGAGAGGGTGTATTGGACTCCCTTCCAGGATCTCAGCACCTACAAAGAATTGTGGAATTTCCCTTAGAGTAGGAATTGCGCTGGCGGCGTTTCGACCAATTTCCGGGTCAAGCAAACATTGTTCGTCGCCCTGCCGCCCGATTGCTTCTGGTTTAAATTTGTCAAAATTTGGCGAGAGGGCGTATTAGATGCACACTCTTGATCCCACCAACTAAAAAGAAGTGCTGAATTTCTCCTAGAGCAGGAATAGCGGTGGCGGCGTTTCAACCGATTTCCGTGTCCAGTAAACATTTTCGTCCTGCCACCCGATTGTTTCTGGGTTAAGTTTGTTGAAAGTTGGCGAGTGGGCGTATTGAACGCCCACCTTGAATCTCAGCACCTGAGAAGAGTTGTGGAATTTGGCCCAGAGCCGGAATAGCGTTGGTGGGATTTCAACCGATTTCCGCGAACCAAACATTGTTTGTCCTAGCGCCCAATTTCCCATTTCTTCCGGGTTAAAGTCTCTGAAAGTTGGGGAGAGAACGTATTGGATGCCTACTCTGGATTGTGTGAAGCCAATGGACTCGACATCTGTCCCCATGTTCGGTATCGGTCCAATGCTTGAACTGCGGCGGGAAACATAGGGCAGACTTTGCTTTTCGTGCCCCAAACGGAAGCAATTAGTGGTCGCGCTAGCAGCCCGTTGAACGTGGTTGCGAGTAAAACTACTTGATTGATCTGGAGCAACTTGGGGAGACGTTCAAATGTCCTCCCGTAGCGTAGCAAGGGTAACTGCTAGTACTATTCATATGCGAAATAGACTACAGTAAAGCGAATGCTCACCAATCATTTGTATTACGCTATATTTCGAAACGGGCAACCATTAAGTCACTATATTTCGAAATGCGTGAACTTCCGATTGGAATCAGTCTTTTCATATTGTCTTCCTTGTGAGTTAGGGCCTGATCGTGTGCACTAGAATCGCGTTAGAATTGCCTTAGATTCCCAGTATAGAATCGACCGGGTAAGATCCGGGCTGGAGGCCCCCGAACACCCGTGCTGCAATAAGGCTATATATGGACTAATAGAGTGTGTCACTTCATCACCGGCGCGGTATTTCATGCGGGATCGCGGCGCGAATGTCGCCCGAGTACCATCGCAGCATTGATCGATGGTGGAGCTCGCTGGTCCTACAAATTTAAACTCAGATGGACCGGTCTGTCTACCGACAGGCTTGCCCTTCTAGTAGATAGATTGTTTACCGGTCCACGACTTACGGTATCGGCATCCTCTGGCAATCATCCAGCTGAATGATCAAGATACAACCAATTTCGGCGCCCGCGGCGGAAAAATCACGGCAATGGCACGGGTGTGGACGGCACCCAGTATGTAGATCCCTGACATCTACGGACTGTATTGAAAACCATAGATACGCGTCTGGAATTTTCCTTTACCGCTTGGGGTCCCGGCGGTACCGTGGCAGTAGTTTCCGTTCGATTGGCCAAAATGGAGCCAAGAATGAGCAGTGAAACCGGAGCATTGAACATTCGACAATGTGGTTGACGGGCCACACATATTCCACTCGGATGATGACAAAATCCCGTTTATTCAGTCATTCTATGTTGACTGCCCTCAGTTGGCTGGAAGCGTGAGTTCACCAGTTCCGACACATAAGAGGTTTGAATAAATTGACTGCTGAACTGACTGTTAGACGCCCTCCTGCCGCAATTACTAAGCATTGTGTGTCCGGGGCCGCGATCCGATTCGCATCATGGTGGTTGCGGCACGTTATCCGGGGGGCAGGCAGCCGGGCATTTTTACTGGTCAGTAAGGGCGGAGTGTCAGGCCGTTGGGGCGGCATCCAGCCCACACTGTCAACCGGGTGTCCTTGCAGCGCCTTCAGTAAGTTTTTCTGCTGCGGGCACCAAGACTGGTTGTATCTTGATCATTCACTCACTTCTGCTAGTTACGAGGAGCAGGCCTGGTTCGGCCCTCATCCCACTGGAATTGCATTAGAATCCAATTATAGAATGGGCTATACATTCTATTGGATCAGGCCCGGCAGCCGGATGATTGCCGGAGGAAGTCGATGCCACAAGTCGGATCGCAATTCCCATCATTGATCAATGCTGTAATGGTACTCGGGCGACATTCGCGCCGCGATCCCGCATGAAATGCGAATTTTGCCCTTTCCCCATGCCGGTGATGAAGTGACACTATATACATAGCCCTATTGCGGCGCGGGTGATCGGGGGCCTCCAGCTCGGCCGATTCTATTCTTAGAATCTGAGGCAATTCTAACGTGATTCTAGTGCACCCGATCAGGCCCTTATATACTTTACTGCCATTGCCAGTGGGTGACTTCCCGTAAGCATTAAATATTCCGGCGCATTTTTTCAGCTTAGCCGAGGGTGCCAGTGATACGATCAACAGGCAGGATATTTGTGATGTCCATATTTCCCGTAAGCCAAATCATATATTTATTCCTTGATGTAGCATAAAAACCAACTACATGTACACCAGCTCAGCACAGAACGTCCCCTGCACTGTGTCGGCATATCGGGGAAGCGCGACGACGGCGTTAAAACAAATTGTTCTTAAAACTGACTTTACACGGGGACATGGATTACATAGGGAAAACAGCTGAAAAAGAGCGGATTTTTGGCTGCAATCAGCGTAGGGTGCTCGGCCCCAAACCAGGACCTCGAGAGATCGGTGATACGCAAGTGGTATGCTTGTAAGTATGGGCGGAGAGTTTGTGACCAGCGTGACCATGAGTGATGATCAATCATTTCTGTCCCAAAAGAGATATTCAAGGAAATGAAAGTCTAGACGAGGGGTCCCTACCCCCCATCTAGATTCAACATATTTCGAGTGATGCGAGAATAAATCGCGGCCCTTCTGGGGTGATGCAATTGATGGGGTCCTGACAGGTTGCTCGGCATCACGGCGGAAATTGCGAAAATATCCCTCCCGAATATTAATGCTTACGGGAAGTCACCCAGTAAGAAAATGATGTTGATCATATTCAATAACAGCCTGATGATGGCCAAAACCACCTGCCTTGCCCTGATATGGTAACCACCCTGTCGACCAGATCACATCGTGATCGGCCAACAGTGGTGTCTCCGCTTCAGCCTCTCCCTCCATCCGCCCGTAAAACCCGCCCGTAAAGGTCCAACACGGGACTTCAAGAGTATTGCCAGCAAGGTTCGGCACCACCCGGCAGTACCATTCGGGACACTACCGCCACCGTCCTAATACGGCAGCCCTGTCACATCCGTCACACGGCTGCCGTCGCCGCCATCAACATCGCGCGACGTTGCCCTCCCGCCTTCGTATGGAGCGGCCCTGCCTTGTAACACATTAGAGAGATATATCCACATCTTATATATGATTTGTCATGCGGAATCTCACTCAATAGCATTAAAATAAGGCGAAATAACATTAAATTGACGGAAAAGAACACAAGTAATGTACTGATTAAGAAGTACCGGGTCAATCAAGTGCAGAAAAGGGTCAGGCATGGTGACGCTGAGGGCAGGCACATGCGCTGCATCAGAGTGGGCGTCGAGGGCGGCGTTTGAGGGCCCCGCGTCAGGGTTGATGCTCGTTGGCGTGCCGCTGAGGTTGCCGTCACCAGGCGGCGCATCCTCGTCGTCCTCGTCCTCAATGATAGCGCGGCCCTTTGTGTGGCGTCTGAGACGCTCAACCGCCGCGCATGTCACCTCGTCGTCCCTCCTGCCCAGGCCATCCTCGTTCTCCTTGTTGCCACGCGATTGGCGTTTGCGGGCAGGGTTAGGCTTGGCAACGGCGCGGGCCTTGGCAGCAGCGCGGGGCTTAGGTACAGATGGCGCCTAGTGCTGGCCAAAAATACAATACGGTCGAATATATTTTGAATATATTCACTTTAATACAAATACGATACAGCCTGAAGGACCTCATCTGAATATGAATACACTGAATATGAATACGATATAATATGGATATAATATGATATGGGAGTCACCATATTCAAATATATTCAAATATGGTGAGCCGTTTTCCCCCGTTTGGCGGCCATCATTAATCTTCCACTTTTCAGATCAAGGTCCTGTACAGTCCTGCTCTTCTTTTCTGTCCCATCACGCAGAGATGGCCGCGCCCTTCGATGACGATCTAGCCGCCCTCCTCACTGCGACTGATAATCTCCCTGGCTCCTATCAAATTGACCACGGCAATCACCGGATGACATAATATTCCCTTTTAAGGGATTTTATCACGTGCTTTACTTCCGACGTCTCCAGAATTCGGCTTAGTTCAAGGTTACTTGGTATTTATGCTGCCGCGCAGGCGCTACGCAGCTCCGCACTTGATGACTCTCGCCGAGCTGAAATTCGTCGTGGCAATTCCGAGGCACGCGCCTTGAGCCGAAGCACGCATGATGACATTCGACGTGCAGAAATTCGGCAATCTGATCGAAACGCACAACAACGCTCCCAACCTTCCAGCAACGAGTGGTGGGATCATGTTGCCCGCCTTAACTCCTCTCCAGTCAAGTCGCTTGTCTGCAATGGAATAGAAATTGTAAAATATGTGGCATTAAGGTACAAATTTAATTTGTACAAGCGGTCGCCGGCTCCCACTTGCTCACCTTGTTTGTGACTTTTTGTATTTGAAAGGTTTTCGCGATCTGCAGATATGGTAAAGCTAGAGTAAACGTTAACTCTAACTGCAACTCTAGTGAATGAATACATGCGAAACCGAGGAGAGCAAACAATCTATAAATAAATAAGTTCCAAAAGAATTAATCCGCAAAAAGCGGCATTTCAACCATTGAGCCGGCCATCATGGCCCATCAAACTGTTCTGCAGGTCGGCATGCAAGTGCAGCTAAATATAATGATTGATTTCTGCATGCCGTTGGTTGGCGCTAAGCTGCTGTGCTTTGGTCATGCTGCGTAATTTAACCATATGGAGATACGGCTTCGGACCGACAGAGAGGAGCCATCACTTCTGGCAGCTCGGCATGTAAGCGGTGATTGATTTCCGCTTGCCGTTGGTTGGCGCTAATCTGCCGTGTTTTGGTCATGCTGTGTAATTTAACCATACGGAGATACGGCTTCGGACAGACAGAGAGGAGCCATGGCAGCTCGGCATGTAAGCGTGATTGATTTCCGCCTGCCGTTGGTTGGCGCTAATCTGGATGGTTGCACAAGTAACTTATGTAAACTAACTTGCCCCGCCACAAGTAACTTGTAACTAACTTGTGGCGGGGCAAGTTAAATTTACCCGCACAGTTCCGCATAAGTACAAGTTCCGCACAAATAAGTTAACTTAAGTTAAAATAAGTAAGTTACATGTTAATGGTTCTTTCGTCCCGGTGCCTATGGGGTGCCATCCTAGCGCCTAATATCACCTCAAATATGAGTCTCTTGCAGTCCTATGATGCTTTGAGGCAATGATCCATGTTGTCGTGACTAATGTTCTGCTGGGAGTAAGTTCAAGCTGGCGAAGAGATACATTGGAGGTGTAGGACATCGAGGTTGAGTTCATTTTGCAAAGATGTTATTTGTACGTCAGATCTAGGCAACATGGGTACTTATACAATGCCCATTCTGACAGATCCTGGTACTGGATGTAAATACAAGTACTCTCAGACGACCGTGAAGGAAGCGAATCTTATTACCTGGTACTGGGTGTAAATACAAGTACTAGGTAAATGTAAGTGTCTGTGTGAATATAACAGCGTAGAACACGTACCTCTCAGACGACCGTGAAGGAAGCGAATGAGAGTTACAACACATGTGGTCAACTACATATAAACAATCTGCTGATCCGATGCCACTCCGACCACCTCCGCGTCCACTACAGTCAAGCGCTGAGGCTGGAACCAACATGTTCTAAGTACAATAGCTGTTTTACCCCAAAGTTGAACTAACTTGCTTTTGACTTTGGATGATGAAGGGTGTGTGGGATTTCCTTGAGTGTATGACTGCTCAAACATCAGACCAAACCTTTTCATGTCAGGTGTTCCCCTGATGACAGCTGTACCTGGATTGCATCTCCGAACATGTGAAGTGCTCCAAAAATCAAATCCAGCCAATGTTCAGCTCAAAATATTACCTGACTTGATGTGCAGATGTTATTTAATCATTGAATACTCTCAGTTTGAGTCTTTGAACGTCTTGAGGCTTGCAAGATGCTAACTTGCATGAATTGATCATACAAGTTGATTTTGGCCGAGGATTGATGCCATCTGATGGCATAAGTTAGTTTGGTCGTGTTAACTTGGTCTAACTTGGCCCACAAGTTCGCTTAAGTTAGCTTTGGCTACCTTCAATTAAATTAGCATCTTGGCAGTTCAACTCGATGAATGGAGTGTTTAAAGAGAACAGGGTTTTTGAACTTGGGAGAAACAGACAAACTGGTGGTAACTGATACTGATGGCATCTAAGTTAATTTGTTCGCGTTAATTTGATCTAACTTGGCGGGCAAGTTAGTTGCTCGCAGTCAACTTGTGCTACCTTCAGTTCACTTCTTAACTTATAGGTCAAGACAACAGTTGAATGGGTAGCGTGTTTTGAAGGTCATTTAAGTTGAGGCAAGACTGACATGAAAGTATGTAACCTTTTCCCACACATTCCACAGTCCATCTCCTATCTATTTTCCTGACCACACTTGGCCTGTAAATGGAACATACATGAGGAAGAGAGCATATATCCAGCACACCAGAGACACTGGCTGAGTCAGGTTGACCCTGTGAGCTGTAGGGCGCCAGTTGTTAGTAGTTACTCTATGGTGAGGCATGCAGTGCTCTTACAGATGTATATTCTTGCTAATATAGAAGTAGAGGAAGATATAATAAATTTACAAGGGTCTCTCATCAGACTTGAAGGCAATACAAGTTAGCAACCCACCAAGTTAGTACAAGTTAGATTTGCAGCCCGTGGGAAAACTTAAGCTAACTTGCGGCACACCTGCCGAAAGGGGCAAGTTCCGCACAAGTTACTTTTCATAAGTTACTTTCAAGGACTCCGCTAATCTGCCGTGTTTTGGTCATGCTGCGTAATTTAACCATATGGAGATACGGCTTCGGACAGACAGAGAGGCTCAATTTTATAAAGAGAGAGAGTGAAGTGATGCTGCCATCTTTGCTGACGAAGATGTACAGGCACTGACGGGTGAAAGAATACACGATCAATGCTTTGTATGCAGGGCATGTCGTCCCCAGATTGTGAAAATATCTCATGATTTAAATGTATTGACCCCTCCAAAATCAATCAATTTCCCGGGCTACACTAAATGCGAAATGGGAGGGATAAATATTATTCCAGGACGACATGGGAAAGACAGTCGAATACTTTGGGTTGCCTACAATTCCTTCCTGGTTTGAGGGAAATTTGTTTAATTTACTGTGGTTCATAAGAATACAGTCACAACCAAGGCATTGATTTATTCTCTAAGTCCATTTGTTGTGTATAGCAGGTACTCGTGCTGCGCCACGAATATATGAAGCCGCAAAATACAATAATGGCTGAAATTCACGGTCATTGAAGCACGCGCTTCAAAATGACTAGAAAAATTACTTGAATGCAAGGCCATCGAAGCACGTGCTTCACATTGAATGCCTTGCTGAAAACGGAAAAATGGAATCCAAAGGCAGGGAAATGTTTGCAATGACCCTAGCTATGCAGATCTGCATGGTCGGTTCCATGGTGAGGCACGGGGGTTTAAAATGGCATTGTGAGGCACGGGGTTCAAAATGTCATTGTGAGGCACAGGACTTGATATCACTGATTACAGCTAATGTTAGTACCGAGGGCGCGAACGGGAAAATTTCCGTTTTGGGATGTTTTAAAATAATTCCCCGTATCTCATTGAGTTCTTCTCCGATTCACATGGAGATCCTCAAAATGCCCTCTAAACCAATGTGGATATACAATATTTTTGCAACTTTCTTTCTATCACTAATTCCGCATGAATTAGCTGAGTAGATATATATATAGGTTTCATGTGAATCGGGGCAGAACTCAATGAGGTACGGGGAATTCTTTTAAAATATCCCAAAACGGAAAATTTCCCGTTTCCCAACCTCACAATTGTTTACCACCCGCTCGAGCCTTGCCTCCCAGAGAAACTGAATGGAAAACTAATTGGCTAACAGCTGATAAAGCTGCTCCTTTGAATCCCATAGTTTCAGGAGTAGCTTCAGCACGGCGGAAACCAGTTCTGAAATTGGAACTTTCGACGTGCTTGAAATGCCTGCCGAATGCCGTAGGTTTGGCATTGAAATCTGCCGTGTGTGGAGACCGACCAGTTTCAGGTGCGCTTTCAAGTCCACTGACTTGAGTTCCACTCCATAAAGTTTCAAGGAGCACTTCGGCTTGCCTGAAACCAACTATTCTCCGGTGTGTGATCTCTCTTCGTTCCCATAACGAGTTT
Organism: Mycena olivaceomarginata; assembly: GCA_029378375.1. NCBI lineage: Eukaryota > Fungi > Basidiomycota > Agaricomycetes > Agaricales > Mycenaceae > Mycena > Mycena olivaceomarginata. The sequence goes on along the minus strand of JARKIC010000951.1, from coordinate 4,601 downwards.
ATAAAAAACCATGGAGAAGGTACGGGCGTCTACAGCGTTTTACCGGGGCCAACGGGTCGGAGCGAAGTTGCCCGGCCTGAGGCGCCGTCGAGAGCACAACTTTCAGACCATCCTGGGAAATGGTTTTCGCCGTAATTTCTCCATATGACAAGGGACTGGAGCAACAACCAACGCACATTTCGGGTCGGACGGTCCAAACTACGAAGGCTCCAAACGCCAGGGAAAACGATAAAGAAGTTGGAGATGGCCGCGGGGAAATAGGCCGAGAACAGAAGGACCTTTAGCTGAAGTGTCGCTCAATGTACGGCGTGGTCTAGATTAGCGGTAGCGCAGAAGTAGATTAATGTACAGTCAGCTATATTCGTCAGGAAGTGTGGCCGTCCCAAATGCCATTGCTGGACATTCGCCCTCCTCATCTCCTCGAACCCATGTCCAGCAACCATCGCCAGGGTTTGCTTGTTGAACGTAGCCAGTGTCGAAGATTTGAGCTTGGCCTCACCTGTCTTGAAAATTTCGACAATTGGTTTTCTACCAGAATTATTTGGTCGTCCATCTTGGAATTCATGCAAACCCTCATTAGCGTTCGTGTAAAGCCCGGATGGCTTAAAAATATTAATATTTGGAAACACGGCTATCAGATGCCAACGCCGCAAGAAGGGAGTGATAATCTGGCTGGTCATTACCCAGGCGTGCCTTCTCCATAAGCGCAAAAAAATACCCAAATGCCATGAAAATGGGACGGATCACGGGGTGTTGGGGGCCTCATCACAGCCACATTGCAACTTTTGATCGGAAAAACAAGGACAAACCGTTACGTCAATGGACCAAACAAGAGGCTAGAGCTTGGAGTAAAATTGGATTCCGGGGGTAGGGAGGTTTTTCGGAGGCCTCTGCGCCCACCCGACGCGTGATACGCGGCTCCGCCGCCTCAAAAACAATTTATAATGGCACCGCCATATCTTCTATCCATAGGTCAATCGACCCTTGTCCCTCCGTTTCATCGGCATGTCTTGATTCGGTGCTATTGAGTTAGCGGAGGCCGGATCCGAGACAATATATATGTCGTTGGAAATTTCCTTGTGCTGCCCACGGCTTCGCCTTTACCACCCAGCACAAGGTAAGCGCTCCGCGCTTCTGCGTTTAGCAGCGCCTCTCATCATTTCCTTCCTCTCCAGATTTTTGCTGTTCATTCTCGGCTTCGCCGCAGTGAATTTACGAAGCAAAATCTGGACTGAGTGAGCGGCGTCGCCGTCATTTACGAGAGCATAGCGAAAACTAATAATGCACCAGGCTTTCTTGCTTGTGCTCTCGCGTCACCCACCCTCCTCTCCCATTTCTGTTTTATTTTATCTTCCTAACTACTGTACTTGTAACACCGCTTTTGTATGTACTTGTACCGTAGCCTATCTCTCCGAGCCCAATTCATGCGGGGCCCGCTTCGGCGGGCTTGCGTTCGTTGCTACTTCCCTGAAGCGTTCGGAACGCGGCAGAGGACAACTACCATCCGCAGAGCCGCTGCAACGCAAAGTATGGTGCGCAATCCAGCTATCTCGCTCATCAGCGCAAGCTCAGGGGTCTTCTAATTTGGCAGTTAACGCTCAGCCGCACACTTGAGGATTTGGATCAATGTCTGCATGCTTCCCTGGACGGCTTGCCAGCTCCGCGCCTCGCCAAGAAGCCACGGTCCCCACCTCCGCTTCAAAAGAGTGTTTAGGCATTACCGAACCCTTTGCACCCTCCGCGTCGCCGTAGGAAGTGTGCCTCGGACAATACTCAGACATGTTAGTGGGTCATTCGGGAAGCATTATGCCAGATCATTAACGTCCCTAGACGCTAATTATCGGTCGCCGGATAAAGCCTTGACCCAAGGGCAACACGCGGGAACTCCCCAGTGCTCGACGCCACATTTTCTGCTGCAGAATCAAGCACCTATTCCTCGAGGCTCTGCGTTAGCAAGGGCGCCGTAATGCGCGGAAAGGTTATTGATTTTAGCCAGGCATTAGGTGATAACGAACTTGCGTGGCAAATGGCATCTCCTGATCATTCCCTAAACAGGAACCTCGATGCCGGCCAAATTCAGGGAGCAGGCGCATTCGCCCATGAACCGACGGGGCAATCCATGCACTTGGAATCGTTACTTCTTCCAAGATTGCCATTTGATGACAAACACGAGCTTGCTATTTTAATGTAACGTCTTCTATACTTTGGATCGGTCAATTCGCGTATATCGTCGTACCTATGTAGGGCAGATAGGGCACCGATATTTTTTTGTCGGTTTGTACATGAACTTTCTGTGATATTTAAAGTTATGTTCAGCCACTACTTCAACAATATCAATCGTCGAAGTAGCTCAAATAACGGTGTTTTGCACGGGAACTGAGCCTGGAAAATGACAGGAGGCCAGCTTTGCTAGCAGATTGCAGTTGCATCTCTACGCACACCACGAAGTGCGCTCCAGCAGAAGAATCTGCAGCCAAGATGAAATGTGCATCTCGAAGCTGCGTCAGGGCCAAGAGCGCTGCATCGGCTTTGGGAGCAGCAATGAAGTTCGTTTCACGACAGTCGTTGGCATGGATGACGACAGTTACAACCTCGAGCCGGGGCATGTAGGTGGGAAGGTTGGCAATGGCATCCATGACGATGTTAGGCACGCGAGCCCTGTGCACCGAGTTCCTCAACGTCAACAGCCGGAGATAGGGGATTGCAGGGAGATCGATAGGGTGGTTGTATAATCAAATGTGGGACGGATCAGGATCGATGGGCGTGGAAAGGAAATGTCCAAGAATGCACATGCCTTTAAGTCAATGTCCAAATGTTGGAGTGAAGGGGAGCACCGAAGGGCAACACTCTCTAGACCGTGCAGCGAGAAGTTTGTTGGAGGAGATGATCGTGACACTCTCAGATGCTGGAGAGTATCCATCGAAACTATCGCAGAGTCTAATAATATCTCCTGGACAGCCGGCACCATCGTTGGAGGGAGATCAAGCACCAGCTGCCGAAGTGACGATCTTCCTTGCGGGCTAACGGCAGACGGAATAAATTCGCGCTCCGATTTCACAAGGATATAACGCAGCGCCACAGCTGTGCAGGATGAGAGTGCATGGATAAGGATTGAAGAAGGGAGGAAAGAAGGCCGGCGCCCATGGGCGCAGCCGAGAAATAGAATGCATCGCAAGGATGGAAGAGAGAGGAAGTCGATGATGGCCGCACGAGTGATTTGTTGGCAAAACTCCGTAAGCCGGCTACCCACAGATAGTGAGGAGCGCTCGACTGTGGGAAATCGACGTAATAGCTGGACTGACACATCCTGCATGTCCTCGCGGTCGACTTCGAAATCAATTTCGAGAACGCGCACATATGATCCAATGTGTTTGGAGGCATCGAGGGCCCTTGCCAGAGTCTTCGCATTCGAAGTATGGAGACGGAGGCAGTGAAAAAGGAGCCTCTGGCTGGAGAAAAGGAAAAAGCGGGACGCCAATGAGCATGATTTGAGACTGGCCTTCCAGAATCGTGTCTTCCCCGCGACCCTGAACAGAATTGTGTCTATAAGTTCTGGTGGCAATTGGAGAATGGTCGTCATCTGCCACGAGCAAATGGCGACGGTGTCAGAGAGCGAGGGAGGGTGTTGTTGGTGTGCGTGGCTATGCCGGGCTGAGTGTGGGAGACGTATGATGGGAAAAACCGAGGTTAGGAGCGCAGGTCGTCTCCCCTTATATACAGGTCAACTATTCCTTCGCGTTTGCTCGTCATTTTCTGATGTGGCACAGGGACTGTTCAAATTCAACAGAATGCAACGAAGTACGTGAAGTTGTATTCCGAAGAGTACAAAAAACTAAGTACTATTTTAACCCCTGATGTGTCCACGCACCCTCATGTGGAATAATCACTGATCCCGAGCGGATTTGGCTCCGTTACCTCTGTGAAAAATCAGAGATATGTATAACTACTGCTAGGCCGAAATTTGGGTGAATCTGGTACAGTATAGTAGGGTTCCTTGGATACCCACTTTGATGTTTCTGATGCCAAGTCCGCAATGCAAAGAAATTAAATCTGGATTTAAGTTTGTACATACTAGAACTTATAATGAGCTATACTGCCTCGAAATTTCACAATTTAAGTGTGTAGAATGTAGCCAGATAAAAAAATTGATCTCAACGGCCGAACAGTCACACATCGGGTTCCTTGGATAGCGTGATGTCACACATCATCATTCTGCCCCATCGGCTCCTGTGGGTTGACTTTTGGCGGCTATTCCCGTAGCAGTCGGATTCAGGGCGGGATAGGTCGGATTTGCGCGGGAGACCGGACAGCGGCGCGGCTGGGCGCGGACAGAAGAAGGACGATCACTTGTCAACAAATGTATCACGTGCCCACAAAGGTGTCACGTCTTTTGTGTGCGCGATCTCATTTTAGATGCAATCAATCTCGGCCGGATTGCCCGATTTTTTAGAGGAGATTGCAGCCAAGAAGTTTGACCTTAATAAGGGAAATAGTTCAGGTCAATAGTGGGCCCGATTAATGGACAATCAACGAGAAGGAAAGTGATTGATGACCTGATTAGGCAATGAATTAGACAAACGACCTTCTCTCCGGGTAGACAG